>CM040813.1:811872-914372 GCA_022829025.1 Squalius cephalus | reverse complement strand
CAGCGTGCGTCTGACGTCATCACGCTGGTGACGTCGCGTTGTTTTGCAAGCGCTGTACGTGACAGAGAGGCGTTGATCCGAATCCACAGGCCTTCAGGAACAACCGACGGACACACACTCTCTCTCTCACAGCTTATGGTAAATACATCAACTTTACCTTCATAGAATGTCGAGAAATCATATTTAAGATGAATAATAACACGATGAGCGGGAAGAGCAAACCGCCAGGAGAAACACGTCACGGTCGGAGTGTGAGAACTGAGCGCGATTAGACACTCAACTCGACAAACTCCTGCGATTATCCGTCGAGCTCGAGCTGATGTGTGTTTATCGCGTGTTTATTACACGGTACACTGCGGATCGGACTTTTATTCGGGTGTGTGTGGTGTATCTGCGAGTGTGTGTGTAAGTTGTGAACAGGAGTGTAACGCTACTCTCGCATGTCTGAGCTTTTACTTTCGCTCTCCGCGAGGAACTTCCGATCTCTGATCTCTGTGTGGATCAACCACTGATTTGACGTGTTTTTAGTAAATCTCTAGTTTATTTCCCTCAAGCCTGTTTAATGTCGACGATTGTGCGCTGCTGTCAGATGAGGTCAAAGGTCAGGCTGTATACGCAGGTCTTTTAGAAAACCAGTGGAGTTTAGACGCGCACAGTGATCACGTGATGAGCGTTTAGTGGAGCAGAAACTCCTCCAGAAACAGTACATGATGTTTCGCAGTGAACTTTCAGAGTGACATCATTTCCTGCGAGCCTTTAATGACGATGAGAGTTGACCAGTGTTTCTGCTCTGCTGACTGCTGTGACGTCACATGACCTCTGACCTTTAACACTCGATTTTAGTGTTTCTGTTAATAAGTGGTATTTTTTTCAGTTATTTTTTATTCATTTTTAATCTCATGTCAGATATCCTTTTCAGACTTGTCGACGTACACACACTCGCTTGTACACACTCACACACACACTCGCTTCTACACACTCATGTGTACACACACACATACACACTTAACACACACTCACGTGTAAACACACACACACTTAACACACACTCGCGTGTACACACACATACACACTTAACACATTCGTTTGTACAAACACTTACTCTCTCACACACTCATACACAGTGTACACACACTCTCACTCACACACACACACACACACACACACTCGCTTGTACACACTCTCACTTACATTTACACACACTTGCTTGTACATGCCCACAGTGAGTGTGTGTGTACAAGCAAGTGTTTGTGTGTTTAAGTGAGAGTGTGTACAAGCGAGTGTGTGTGTGTGTGCACAAGTGAGTGTTTGTGTAAGTGAGTGTGTGTGTGTAAGTGTGTGTGTAAGTGTGTGTGTGTGCGTGTGTAAGTGTGTGTGCGTGTGTAAGTGAGAGTGTGTGTGTAAGTGTGTGTGTGTGTGTGTATGTGTAAGTGTGTGTGTAAGTGAGAGTGTGTGTGAGAGTGAGAGTGTGTGTGTGTGTATGCGTGTACAAGCGAGTGTGTGTAAGTGAGTGTGTGTGTGTGTGTGTGAGAGTGTGTGTGTATGCTTGTACAAGCGAGTGTGTGTGTGTGTGTGTGTGCAGTGGGGATGGGACGGTATGAAAGGTTCATATCACAATAACTGACCAAAATGATCGTGATTATCAATATTATCCCGGTTTAGTTCAAACGAGATGAAAGTGTCCAGAAGTAACTGATGCTCACACTGAAGACATGTCAACAAGTTTTAGATTTGAAAATCAACTAAATAAATAAATCGAGCAGATCTGTGCACTTATATTCTCTGGCGTTTCCTTATAATGACGGTTATAATGTGTGACGCTCTCGTTCCAGTCTAACACAGCTTGCCGTCTGGCGTCTCCGGTTTTGATTGTATTGAACATTGAGAGTTGATTTATTGTTTCCAGAGTTTGATAATCTTGTCTGGACGACTGTTTTGTACGCCTTACAAAAGTCATTTATAACCAGAGAAGATTTAAAACATTAATCTCAATTCATGTCCCGATAATTATGTGGTAAAAAAAGAAAAGTAATCGGTGTAATAAGTGCACAATATACATTATTACCCCTTAAATGTCAGTCTTTAGTCTTGTTTGAGCTCGCTGAACTTCTCTCCGCCGACGCCTCGCGTGAGTGACATCAAATACTTCAACTCAAAACAACATTTGTGCCCAATTATTTCCCAGACGTAGTTTTGGTAATGAGGTCAAAGTTAACTTGCCATCAGTGATGGTCACACAAGAGCACTCGGTGTAACAGTAGTGTGTGTGTGTGTGTGTGTGTGTGTGTGTGTTCTCTCTCTTCAAGCAGGTTTTCCTGTGACTGAAACAACAGAAACATGAACGTGTTCGATCGCAGCATAAACTTTGATGCTCTCTTCAAGTTCTCTCAAATGTAAGTGTTTTGATGACCTCGGTGTCTTTTTTAGACATTTACAGGTGTGTGTGTGTCTGTGTGTGTGTGTGTGTGTGTGTGTGTGTGTGTGTGTGTGTGTCTGTGTGTGTGTCTGTGTGTGTGTGATGTAATGTAATGTGCTTTTCTGATTACAGTCTATCTACACTATAATAACTAGAATCCTCTGATAAGTGAATGAGTGAATGTCCTGAAGTGTGTGTTGTGTGTGTTGTGTTCACTGAAGTGTGTGTTGTGTGTGTTGTGTTCACTGAAGTGTGTGTTGTGTTCACTGAAGTGTGTTTCTCCGGCAGCTCGCGCTCGACTCAGCAACACCTGAAGAGTGTGTATGCCAGTCTGGCGGTGTGTATGCTGGTGGCCACCGCCGGCGCCTACATCTATGTCATCACACACATGTTTCAGGTACACCTGGGGTTTATCTTCACTCTCACACACACTCACACACACTCTCACACACACTCTCACACACTCTCACACACACTCTCACACACTCTCACACACACTCTCTCTCACACACACTCTCTCACACACTCTCTCACATAGTGTTGTCACGATACTAGAATTTCTAACTTCGATACGATACCTTGAAAAATATCGATATTCGATACCACGGAGAAAAAAACTGCCACAATATTAAGGTTTTTTTATTTTTTATTTAAAGCTAAATATAACAAGTCTAGAACATGACAATGAGGTATATTTTACATGAACAAAAATGTCCTGAGGTAGTGCACTTGTTCAAAAGCATAAATGCTGGTTAATACATTAACGTTATTTGATGAACAGATTTAAACGCAAACGTGTGTGCATCACACGCGAAAACAATGCTCACTGGATCGACATGAAGTCAAGTCACCTTTATTTATATAGTGCTTTTAACAATACGGATTGTGTCAAAGCACTCAACAGTATCAAATTGGAGGATAGAGTGTCAGTAATGTATAATAATATTAAACATTCAATTTTCAGTTAAAGGCATTTCATTATTGAATTCAGAGATGTCATTGTCTAGCTCAGTTTAGTTTAATTAGTATCTGTGTAATCAAATTGATAATAATCGCTAATGAAGGCAAATTGCAGAATTAAATAATTTTTTGAATAAAGTTAAAGCCACACTAAGTAGAAATTGTGTTTTCGTCAAACAGCGACCCCTAGAGTCGCTGTGGAATACTTGCACTGTCGTAAATATATTATAGTAGAATGTTTTTACATGATTGCAGCTAAATCACAAGTAAATAGTCTATAGCACTGGCTCCCTATTAAACATCGCATCAATTTTAAAATATTGCTGATCACTTACAAAGCACTAAATGGTTTAGCTCCGCAGTACTTGAGCGAGCTCTTAACGCATTATAGTCCTTCACGTCTATTGCGATCTCAAAACTCCGGCCAGTTGATAATACCTAGAATATCAAAATCGACTGCTGGCGGTAGATCCTTCTCCTATTTAGCACCAAAACTCTGGAACAGTCTTCCTACCATTGTCCGGGAAGCAGACACACTCTGTCAGTTCAAAGCCAGATTAAAGACACATCTCTTTGACCTAGCTTTCACATAATACATTATAGACTTCTATATTTTAATGTTAGGCTGCATAGATTAGGTCAGCCGGAACCGGGAACACTTCCCAAAAATCCTGATGTACTCGTTACATCATGAGAAGAATGGCATCTATAGTCTAGGCCTACTGTATAATTTAATTTGTGTTGTTTTTATTGGAATGTAAACATTACAAAATCTCAGATAGCATCAATAAAGTTAAATGTACGTCGCATTATTTCATAACATTGACCGTTATGATGTCATTAGACATGATTATTGCAATTTATCATAATAGTTTGCAAATTGTGCTCGTTTACACTATTAACAACCTCTACGTTAGGCTTATTTATGTCCTGATTATGTGAGATATTGAAAACTGTTCTCATGATAATCGCAGGAATCAACAGTGTCGTCTGATATCCCTCAGGACTACGTGATAAATACACCTCACAACAACTGAGCTCAGCTGGCAAACTAGTTCGTGAGGCATAGCTATCTGATTTATCAAAACGATTCCATTTACACCTGGTCACATAAATTTATTTTTGCGAAACGAATTTTAAATCCGATCTTCAATTCTCGCGCTATGTAAGGGATAATGTATAGTGAGCCGGTTGTTATAGTGAATAACAACCCCGACAGGCTGAACGGGATCCCGACGCGAAGCGGAGGGATCTTGAATTAGCCTGAAGGGGTTGTTATTCACTATAACAACCGGCTCACTATACATTATCCCGCTTATTACATGGCTACCTACAAAATAAATAAATAATTTGACACAAATTATTGATTTAAAAAGGAGTTTATTGATTTAAAAACGATTGTATTGCTTCCGCCAAAGAAAATAGTCCATTCCGCGTCCATAGCAACGCGCTGTTTTTCATGGCAACGGTCTGTTATACTTCGCAGCGGTCTGTTATAAAGAAATAACAGACCGCATTCTACATTGGAATTCAGCCAAGCCATGTAATAAGCAGATTTAATGGAGTGCACGTCACCGAAAGCAACAGATATGAGCTGCGTTTTATAGATCATCAGCTAAAATGTCAAAATCAAAGACTGCAATAAGAGAGAGCAGTAACAGCCCTGGTAAGATCATTTCGTTTCTTTACTTTTAATGATGAAGATTGTGTGTTAAGCGTCTGCAACTTACTTTCACTTTGATTTGCGATAGTTTGCACGTTGGCTTATGAATAGATGCTCATCTGCGGTGATGCGTGTTCCAGTAGCGTCATCATATCTGTATAACATATAGCCTATAACACGCTCTCACACGTTTTTTTTTTTTTTTTAGCATTTTTGGGAGGAGTACAATTTACATGTGGTCTCAACAACCAGATGCATTTACACTTGTCCAGTTTCGTCTGGAATGCGTCTCAGATCTCCTCCTGAAGTGGTTTGAGGGATCGGATTCAAATCCGTCTCGAATGCGTTTCGGAGGACACCTGGTCTTTTCACGACCGGATAGCTATCCGATCTGAGAAAACGCATGAAGTGGCCAGGTGTAAACAACCCCCATGACAAAAACATACGCACGAAAGCCGAAAACAAACGCTGGTTGGCCTCTCACGTCCAAATTTGAGGAAGTGGTGGGGGAAGTGACGTATGCCGTAAAGCAGTCGAATTTTGTAGTTCTTTTTGTGCTCGGGTTACTACCCGAACCCCGAAGTTACATAGTGCCAGTAAAAGCGATACAGACCCCCTCAGGCTATGGCAGACGTGTCATTCAACCTATTGTAAGTCGATGTACCATCACTATTATGAAGGTTGAAAAGTTACATAGTGTCGCTTTAAATAAGCACAAGTTAATTTACATTTGACCACAGTTAAAATATTTACTAGTCTAAGATTCCTCAGTCAGATTATATTAACTTTAAGAATTACGGTGAAAAAACGAGACAACACACTCATATCAACAACAATACTAGGCCATCTTGGTTAATGTTTCAGAAATGTTAAAATGAGAAAAGTTATCAACCTCTCGAAATTATTTATATAGATCCGGTCTTTCAGGTGCTTTGCTATATTAGGCCCCGATCACACGCGTTTTTCAGGTTCGAAAACGCGAGGCACACAGCACTGCCCCATCACACCGAACGAGCAGTGCGCTGCGTTTTTATGTTGCTAGGCAACCACTGACACAGCTGTCCTGTCAGTCAAGTAAACGTCAAATCAGCCTTTCATTAACTTTATTTACTTTCTGTTAACATTGTGGTAGTTGCGGTTTGTGAAGTCGTCAAGCTCCTGGTAACCCGTGAGAGCAGTCAGAGCACCACAAGTTTGTCCTCCATCACTCTCCGGGCGTTCAAGCAACTAGCTTTCATCACTACAACGGAAGGCCCGCGAGGCGCAGCAGGCGCATAAACAGCAGAACGCTCGCTGGAAACCAATTTAAAATAGGCGCCTCTCACTGCAAAAAACGCGTCAGGTGTGATCGGCCCCATTCACTTCACTTTTGCTATTTAACCAGAGCGAATGAGACGAGTGCGCGTCAGCGCGTGTGGTGTTTGTCAACGCGCCTTTGGAGAGAAGTGAAAGTGACAGCTCGGCTAGTATCGATACTTCGGGAAATTAATATTGGTACCGTTCAGATATTTCAGTATCGATATTTATCGAAATATCGATATTTTTGACAACACTACTCTCACACACACTCTCACACACTCTCTCACAATCACTCGCACTCTCTCACACTCACTTGCATCCATCCATGATAAAAGTGCATTATAGATGGATAACACGCATAGATGGATAGATGCACTTTTATCATGGATGTTTCAGGGTGGGATCACACACACACACACACACACACACACACACACACACACACACACACACACACACACTCTCACACTCCTGGTGTTGTTTCAGGGTGGGATCACTATGCTGGGGTCTCTGGCCATGATGGGTTGGCTGGCCATGACTCCTCACAGTCCTCAGACGGAGAAGAAGAGGTTGGCCATTCTGGCTGCTTTCGCTTTCTTCACAGGTCAGCTGACTAACCCTCTGCTTCATATCCGAGATCATGTGTAACATGTCATATAACACCATAACACGTCACCCTGTGTGTTAAACAGGTCTTGGACTCGGCCCGCTCATGGACTACGTCATCAGCATCAACCCGAGGTAGGGGTGGGCGATATAGCCTCAAAATTATATCACGATATTTCAAGAATATTTGCGATAATGATATTTATGATGATATAGAAAAAAAAGTTGACAATTTTTTTTATTACATTTATCTCACCTAAATGTTTGCTCACTCATTGTGTTTTTACAATTGGGTAATTTTGTTTTTAAGATTTTACACAACACAAGGAAGCTTGATTTCAATCTTTGAATTAAATTGAAAAAAGTAGCAAAAAATATATACAAAATAATAAAGATACAAATAAAGAGAAAAGTTTTTGGGTAGGTCTAACACTAGTATTCAGAAATGTTACAGAAACTGTATAAGGTAATCAAATGTAAAATAACACTGATAGTCCTGACTAAATTAAATGCATAGGATATTAATTCTGATTCCTTACAATGAAAGCTATCTTTTGTTGTTTTGACGACAACAATGACAGACACATATGGCTGCTGTCACTTTTAGAGCTAGTGCCCGGATCCATTACTGTTTTCATGATACTGACTGTCACACGCGTTTTATGCTTATTTCAGACATAACCGACTGTTTATGAATATACTAACCATGACCGGCATTTTTACACAATTTTGCGTAAACAAAAATAATAAACTAATAAACTTTAGTTACGATGCAAGTGACCTTCATGTCCTGACTGCTAAACACGAGTGTGGTATCGACGCTTGACTTGTGCAACCCATTTTGAGAGCGAGAGAGAGAAGACGCGGCACCGGTTGGTAATATTGCGTCTTGGAGAAACTCACGCGGTTGGTAATATTGCGTCTTGGAGAAACTCACGCGGTTGGTAATATTGCGTCTTGGAGAAACTCACGCGGTTGGTAATATTGCGTCTTGGAGAAAATTTTAAAATTATTGCTTTGATCGTCATTGGAGGCTGACTTGCTGCTCTCGCGCTCAGACAGGTGTTGTTGTTGTGCGTGCTAGGGAACGTAATGTGCCATACGTCATTGCGTCGCTATATCAGTGATATCGCGATATGACGCTTTTTTATCATGTAAAAATTTATACCAGTATTATCGTGGACGGTATGATATGGCACAGCCCTAACCCGAGGTAATGTTCCTAATCAGGGTTTACTTTCTGATGCTGTTCTTACAAAGATTACCTTTCGGCCAATTACTTCTGAAGTATAAAGTGTCTGTCGTTAGAGATTGTGATGTATCATTTATATCGTAGTATGTAAATAAATCTGCATAGCAGACAAAGAGCGGGATGTTAAAGACAGTTATTAAGCACAATAAGCCTTGAATAAAGATCTGGACGTTTGACTTGTGCTGACTGTCTCACACACACACACACACACACACACACACACACACACACACACACACACACACACACACACCCCTGAAGTGTCAGAAAGGCGCCTCTCTAACAGCATGAGATCCTGCATTCTGTTCTCTTTGAGATTTGTTGTGCTTAAATGGTCAAATACACACACGGTTATGTCCATGTGGAGTATGCACTTAAAGTCCCCCTGTGGTGAAAATCCAGGTTTTAATGTTGTTTATTACACGGCTTTGTGGAATACTTGATTCTGATTGGTCAATAGCGTCATCCAGTGGGATATTATTCCCAGATAACAGCCGCTGAGAACAGAAGCACAGGCTCATCCGGGTCACTGAGGTCAGCAGCGCTACACACTCGCTACTCACTCGCTACACACTCGCTACACACTTGCTACACAGTCGCTACTCACTCGCTACTCACTCGCTACACACTCGCTACACACTCGCTACACACTCGCTACTCACTCGCTACACACTCGCTACACACTCGCTACTCACTCGCTACACACTCGCTACACACTCGCTACACACTCGCTACTCACTCGCTACACACTTGCTACACACTTGCTACTCACTCGCTACTCACTCGCTACACACTCGCTACACACTCGCTACTCACTCGCTACACACTCGCTACACACTCGCTACTCACTCGCTACACACTCGCTATACACTCTCTACACACTCGTTATACACTCGCTACACACTCGTTACTCACTCGCTACACACTCGCTACTCACTCGCTACTCACTCGCTACACACTCGCTACTCACTCGCTACACACTCGCTACTCACTCGTTACTCACTCGCTACACACTCGCTACTCACTCGCTACACACTCGCTATACACTCGCTACTCACTCGCTACACACTCGCTACTCACTCGCTACTCACTCGCTACTCACTCGCTACACAGTCGCTACTCACTCGCTACACACTCGCTACACACTCGCTACACACTCGCCACTCACTCGCTACACAGTCGCTACACACTCGCTACACACTCGCTACACACTCGCTACTCACTCGCTACACACTCGCTACACAGTCGCTACACAGTCGCTACACAGTCGCTACACACTCGCTACACACTCGCCACTCACTCGCTACACAGTCGCTACTCACTCGCTACACACTCGCTACACACTCGCTACACACTCGCCACTCACTCGCTACACAGTCGCTACACACTCGCTACACACTCGCTACTCACTCGCTACTCACTCGCTACACACTCGCCACTCACTCGCTACACACTCGCTACTCACTCGCTACACAGTCGCTACTCACTCGCTACTCACTCGCTACACACTCGCTACTCACTCGCTACACACTCTCTACACACTCGCTACTCACTCGCTACTCACTCGCTACACACTCGCTACTCACTCGCTACACAGTCGCTACACAGTCGCTACACAGTCGCTACTCGCTACACAGTCGCTACACACTCGCTACACACTCGCTACACAGTCGCTACACACTCGCTACTCACTCGCTACACAGTCGCTACACACTCGCTACACACTCGCTACACACTCGCTACTCACTCGCTACACACTCGCTACACACTCGCTACTCACTCGCTAATCACTCGCTACACACTCGCTAATCACTCGCTACACAGTCGCTACACACTCGCTACTCACTCGCTACACACTCGCTACACAGTCGCTACTCGCTACACACTCGCTACTCACTCGCTACACACTCGCTACTCACTCGCTAATCACTCGCTACACAGTCGCTAATCACTCGCTACACAGTCGCTACACACTCGCTACACACTCGCTACACACTCGCTACTCACTCGCTAATCACTCGCTACACACTCGCTAATCACTCGCTACACAGTCGCTACACACTCGCTACTCACTCGCTACACACTCGCTACACAGTCGCTACTCGCTACACACTCGCTACTCACTCGCTAGGAACGGGTTTTTCTTCGTGGAAGTTTTGCATTTTGTGAGAACTGAGAAACGCCTCAGAGTTGGTGTTTTAGGTGACCTTGATATGAATTCATAAATAAAAAATAGGGGTGTAACGAGTCCCTCACGTCACGATTCGACACACATCACCACACTGAACTCACGATACCATATTATAGACACACGATAAAAGGTTAACAAAAAAATGTAGTTGATTAAAATGCTAAATTTGGTATTACATTGAGTGTGTAAATGAATAGTCTTGGACTTGGTGCTGAAACCCAAAGCACAGGACAATAGAGACGCCAGAATAACAATATTCATGATTCTGAAGCTGAAATACAGAATTATTGTAGATGAATATGCTTTCACTGTCACTGACTAGATATATTTATAATAATGTAGGACACTTTTACTGGGAACATCAGACATCTGGCATTATCAGGACACATATCCCCACACTGCATTATTATACATTATATTCAACATTATAATGTAGTTTAATGTAGTTCTGACACTAAAACTCTGAAAACTTTAATTTTTCCTGTCACAGTAATTTTTATTTTGGGGCGAACTATACACAACACATATTGATGCATTTTTGTATTGCGATATATTGTGACACTAATAATAAATAAGCATTAGCCTGAACTGGTGTCTTGATTTCTCTCCAGCATCATCGTGACGGCGTTCCTGGGCACCTCCATCATCTTCGGCTGCTTCACACTGAGCGCGCTCTATGCCCAGCGCAGGAGTTACCTGTTCCTGGGAGGTACACACACACACACACACATACACACACACACACACACACACACACTCACTCACTCACTCACTCACTCACACACACACACACTCACTCACTCACACACACACACACACACACACACACACACACACACACACACACACACACACACACACACACACACACACACGGCTCTGCTGATCTGACCTGTGCTCTCCTGTTCTCTAGGCACTCTGATGTCAGGCCTGACCGTTCTCCTGCTCGTCTCCGTCCTCAACATGTTCTTCGCCTCAGCTCTAGTCTTTAAGGTGTGTGATTGACCTTGTGGAGGGAGCAGGTGTCCAGGGTGTGTGTGTTTGTGTGTGTGTGTGTAACAGTTCTGGTGTGTTTCAGGCTCATCTGTATCTGGGTCTGGCCGTCATGTGTGGGTTTGTGCTGTTCGACACTCAGCTCATCATCGAGAAGGCAGAGATGGGAGACAAAGACTACATCTGGTACGAGTTTTACTCTGTTTACCAGTGTATTAATAACCGCAACACTTCTCAATAAGGTTCATTAGTTAACATGAACTAAGAATGAACAATACTTCTTCAGCATTTATTAATCTTAGTTAATATTAATTACAACATTTACAAATACATTATTCAAATCAAAGGTTGTATTTGTTAACAGTAGTTAATGCACTGTGAACATGAACAAACAATGAACAGCTGGATTATTATTAACTAACATTAATAAAGATTAATAAATACTGTAACAAATGTGTTGCTCATTGTTAGTTAATACATTAACTAATGTTAACTAATGAACCTTATTGTAAAATGTTACCAATAATTGTTTTCATATAATGGCAGATATTACACGTGTGGTTAAAGTTAAAAGTGGTAGTTTATGCTAATTTATGAAAGATAGTGCTTTTGCTGAACCCATAGATTGAAAAATCATTTCAACCTGAAAACCTGAAACCAGAGTAATATTAGTAGAGGCTCTATGGACTCAAAAATGAATGAATTATTATTATTATTATTATTTATTTTTTTCAATTAAATGAATGTACTATATTTTAGTTTGATAATGTTTTTATTTCATATTTTGTATTTTTATGGCAGTAAATTACATTTACGTTGTGTTTATAAAATGATATAAAAAATAGTAATTTCCAACTTAAACTGTGGTCAGTTTTTAATTCTTTAAAATCTTAAGTTTGACCTCTTCTCAGAGACGACATTAGGTAAAATATTGCTGAAGTGAAAAAAGTTTGAAAAAGTGAACTTAAAAAAAGTTCCAGAATTTTGTTTATTGTCATGAAAAATGCACAAACATACTATTTTTTTTAAACTCATATCCAACATGGGCTGATAAATACCCTGCATCAACCTATACTGATAAATGAAGGAAAAGAGGAATGCATCCCTAGTTTATATTAGTATTTTAAGAATAAAATTGTATCTAAAAGAAACCAAATCCATTGTTTAATGAACCAGCCACAATAAAGTTGTACATAATGAGAAAGGAAGGAAAACGGAAATGAAGATGACTGTGTTTTGTGTTTTGTTGTAAATGAAGGCATTGTGTCGACCTCTTCCTGGACTTTGTGACCATCTTCAGAAAGCTTGTGATCATCCTCTCTATGAACGAGAAGGTATTTCACACATCATAACTGTCCATCAGCGTCGTTGCCTCCATCTGTCTTAGTCCATGTTGACTTTACTGTGTTTGTTCTGTAGGAAAAGAAGAAGGAGAAGAAGTAATGTCCCGAGGAGAGGACACATCTGTGAGCCGAACACGTCTGCAGCTTCATTGTGAATCTGATTAGTTTGATTACATTAATGTGATTTGATATGGTGTCTTAACTTTATTTTTGAGAATTGTTACTGGGCTTTGAATATGTTGTCAGGATAGTGACCTAATGTGGTTTGACTGTAGATTTTGAAGTCTTATTTAAAAGCTTAATTTCTTTGACTTGCTGCAGGATTTATCGTTCTGTGGAAAAGGAATCTCATAAAACATTCTGAAGATGATCTGATTTAATATTGTACACACGATAGAAAGTGACTTTCTTACCCACGCTCTGAACAATATCAAATCATTAACAACGTAACATGGTTGTGCTCCGCTAAACTGCTCTTTTGTGGTGTTTGCATTATTTCATTCTTTTCTTTTCTTTATTGCCAATGTCAGACTAGAGTTTTGTAGCTGCTGTTAATGCCAATTTTATTTAGATTCAAGGCTACCATTGTTAATGCATTTATCATTGAGATCACAGATGAGATTTTTTTAATTTTATTCATGAATATTGTGCATCTTAAGTCAATAAATGATGCCACAGATTGCATTTGTGTTCGTGAGTGGTGTCTGATATATTAACCCTTCTGCTGATGAGTTTACATCCAGCATGTGCAATTCTGCTGGGTTTCAATTCTTTTTTTAATGAAGTGAATTAGATTTAATATTTGTCATTTAAGCAGATGTTTGAATTTTACATGTAGCAACCAGAAACATATTTCATCCAGTGGGTTCTGTGCTGGCTCATACAGTGCCTGTGTGAACTCTCCCCGCCAGCGTGTGTTTGAGCTGGACCGTGTGTGACGGAGGAGTGTTTGAGCTGGACTGTGTGTGACGGAGGAGTGTTTGAGCTTGGACCGTGTGTGACGGAGGAGTGTTTGAGCTGGACTGTGTGACGGAGGAGTGTTTGAACTGGACTGTGTGTGACGGAGGAGTGTTTGAGCTGGACTGTGTGTGACGGAGGAGTGTTTGAGCTTGGACCGTGTGTGACGGAGGAGTGTGTGTGACGGAGGAGTGTTTGAGCTGGACTGTGTGACGGAGGAGTGTTTGAACTGGACCGTGTGTGACGGAGGAGTGTTTGAGCTGGACCGTGTGTGACGGAGGAGTGTTTGAGCTGGACTGTGTGACGGAGGAGTGTTTGAACTGGACTGTGTGTGACGGAGGAGTGTTTGAGCTGGACTGTGTGTGACGGAGGAGTGTTTGAGCTGGACTGTGTGTGACGGAGGAGTGTTTGAGCTGGACTGTGTGTGACGGAGGAGTGTGTGAGCTGGACTGTGTGTGACGGAGGAGTGTTTGAGCTGGACTGTGTGTGACGGAGGAGTGTTTGAACTGGACTGTGTGTGACGGAGGAGTGTTTGAGCTTGGACCGTGTGTGACGGAGGAGTGTGTGTGACGGAGGAGTGTTTGAGCTGGACTGTGTGACGGAGGAGTTTTTGAACTGGACTGTGTGTGACGGAGGAGTGTTTGAGCTGGACTGTGTGTGACGGAGGAGTGTTTGAGCTGGACTGTGTGACGGAGGAGTGTTTGAGCTGGACTGTGTGTGACGGAGGAGTGTTTGAGCTGGACTGTGTGTGACGGAGGAGTGTTTGAGCTGGACTGTGTGTGACGGAGGAGTGTGTGAGCTGGACTGTGTGTGACGGAGGAGTGTTTGAGCTGGACTGTGTGTGACGGAGGAGTGTTTGAACTGGACTGTGTGTGACGGAGGAGTGTTTGAGCTTGGACCGTGTGTGACGGAGGAGTGTGTGTGACGGAGGAGTGTTTGAGCTGGACTGTGTGACGGAGGAGTTTTTGAACTGGACTGTGTGTGACGGAGGAGTGTTTGAGCTGGACTGTGTGTGACGGAGGAGTGTTTGAGCTGGACTGTGTGACGGAGGAGTGTTTGAACTGGACTGTGTGTGACGGAGGAGTGTTTGAGCTTGGACCGTGTGTGACGGAGGAGTGTGTGTGACGGAGGAGTGTGTGTGACGGAGGAGTGTGTGTGACGGAGGAGTGTGTGTGACGGAGGAGTGTGTGTGACGGAGGAGTGTGTGTGACGGAGGAGTGTGTGTGACGGAGGAGTGTGTGTGACGGAGGAGTGTTTGAGCTGGACTGTGTGACGGAGGAGTGTTTGAGCTGGACTGTGTGTGACGGAGGAGTGTTTGAGCTGGACCGTGTGTGACGGAGGAGTGTTTGAGCTTGGACCGTGTGTGACGGAGGAGTGTTTGAGCTGGACTGTGTGACGGAGGAGTGTTTGAACTGGACTGTGTGTGACGGAGGAGTGTTTGAGCTTGGACCGTGTGTGACGGAGGAGTGTGTGTGACGGAGGAGTGTGTGTGACGGAGGAGTGTGTGTGACGGAGGAGTGTTTGAGCTGGACTGTGTGACGGAGGAGTGTTTGAACTGGACTGTGTGTGACGGAGGAGTGTTTGAACTGGACTGTGTGTGACGGAGGAGTGTTTGAGCTGGACCGTGTGTGACGGAGGAGTGTTTGAGCTTGGACCGTGTGTGACGGAGGAGTGTTTGAGCTGGACTGTGTGACGGAGGAGTGTTTGAACTGGACTGTGTGTGACGGAGGAGTGTTTGAGCTTGGACCGTGTGTGACGGAGGAGTGTGTGTGACGGAGGAGTGTGTGTGACGGAGGAGTGTGTGTGACGGAGGAGTGTGTGTGACGGAGGAGTGTTTGAGCTGGACTGTGTGACGGAGGAGTGTTTGAACTGGACTGTGTGTGACGGAGGAGTGTTTGAGCTGGACTGTGTGTGACGGAGGAGTGTTTGAGCTGGACCGTGTGTGACGGAGGAGTGTTTGAGCTTGGACCGTGTGTGACGGAGGAGTGTTTGAGCTGGACTGTGTGACGGAGGAGTGTGTGTGACGGAGGAGTGTTTGAGCTGGACTGTGTGACGGAGGAGTGTTTGAGCTGGACTGTGTGTGACGGAGGAGTGTTTGAGCTGGACCGTGTGTGACGGAGGAGTGTTTGAGCTGGACCGTGTGTGACGGAGGAGTGTTTGAGCTGGACCGTGTGTGACGGAGGAGTGTTTGAGCTGGACCGTGTGTGACGGAGGAGTGTTTGAGCTGGACTGTGTGACGGAGGAGTGTTTGAACTGGACTGTGTGTGACGGAGGAGTGTTTGAGCTTGGACCGTGTGTGACGGAGGAGTGTGTGTGACGGAGGAGTGTGTGTGACGGAGGAGTGTGTGTGACGGAGGAGTGTTTGAGCTGGACTGTGTGACGGAGGAGTGTTTGAACTGGACTGTGTGTGACGGAGGAGTGTTTGAGCTGGACTGTGTGTGACGGAGGAGTGTTTGAGCTGGACCGTGTGTGACGGAGGAGTGTTTGAGCTTGGACCGTGTGTGACGGAGGAGTGTTTGAGCTGGACTGTGTGACGGAGGAGTGTGTGTGACGGAGGAGTGTTTGAGCTGGACTGTGTGACGGAGGAGTGTTTGAGCTGGACTGTGTGTGACGGAGGAGTGTTTGAGCTGGACTGTGTGTGACGGAGGAGTGTTTGAGCTTGGACCGTGTGTGACGGAGGAGTGTTTGAGCTTGGACCGTGTGTGACGGAGGAGTGTTTGAGCTGGACTGTGTGACGGAGGAGTGTTTGAACTGGACTGTGTGTGACGGAGGAGTGTTTGAGCTTGGACCGTGTGTGACGGAGGAGTGTGTGTGACGGAGGAGTGTTTGAGCTGGACCGTGTGTGACGGAGGAGTGTTTGAGCTTGGACCGTGTGTGACGGAGGAGTGTTTGAGCTGGACTGTGTGACGGAGGAGTGTTTGAACTGGACTGTGTGTGACGGAGGAGTGTTTGAGCTTGGACCGTGTGTGACGGAGGAGTGTGTGTGACGGAGGAGTGTGTGTGACGGAGGAGTGTGTGTGACGGAGGAGTGTGTGTGACGGAGGAGTGTGTGTGACGGAGGAGTGTTTGAGCTGGACTGTGTGACGGAGGAGTGTTTGAACTGGACTGTGTGTGACGGAGGAGTGTTTGAGCTTGGACCGTGTGTGACGGAGGAGTGTGTGTGACGGAGGAGTGTGTGTGACGGAGGAGTGTGTGTGACGGAGGAGTGTTTGAGCTGGACTGTGTGACGGAGGAGTGTTTGAACTGGACTGTGTGTGACGGAGGAGTGTTTGAGCTGGACCGTGTGTGACGGAGGAGTGTTTGAGCTGGACTGTGTGTGACGGAGGAGTGTTTGAGCTGGACCGTGTGTGACGGAGGAGTGTTTGAGCTGGACCGTGTGTGACGGAGGAGTGTTTGAGCTGGACCGTGTGTGACGGAGGAGTGTTTGAGCTGGACCGTGTGTGACGGAGGAGTGTTTGAGCTGGACCGTGTGTGACGGAGGAGTGTTTGAGCTGGACTGTGTGACGGAGGAGTGTTTGAACTGGACTGTGTGTGACGGAGGAGTGTTTGAGCTTGGACCGTGTGTGACGGAGGAGTGTGTGTGACGGAGGAGTGTGTGTGACGGAGGAGTGTGTGTGACGGAGGAGTGTTTGAGCTGGACTGTGTGACGGAGGAGTGTTTGAACTGGACTGTGTGTGACGGAGGAGTGTTTGAGCTGGACTGTGTGTGACGGAGGAGTGTTTGAGCTGGACCGTGTGTGACGGAGGAGTGTTTGAGCTTGGACCGTGTGTGACGGAGGAGTGTTTGAGCTGGACTGTGTGACGGAGGAGTGTTTGAGCTTGGACCGTGTGTGACGGAGGAGTGTGTGTGACGGAGGAGTGTGTGTGACGGAGGAGTGTTTGAGCTGGACTGTGTGACGGAGGAGTGTTTGAACTGGACTGTGTGTGACGGAGGAGTGTTTGAGCTGGACTGTGTGTGACGGAGGAGTGTTTGAACTGGACTGTGTGTGACGGAGGAGTGTTTGAGCTGGACCGTGTGTGACGGAGGAGTGTGTGTGACGGAGGAGTGTGTGTGACGGAGGAGTGTTTGAGCTGGACTGTGTGACGGAGGAGTGTTTGAACTGGACTGTGTGTGACGGAGGAGTGTTTGAGCTGGACCGTGTGTGACGGAGGAGTGTTTGAGCTGGACCGTGTGTGACGGAGGAGTGTGTGTGACGGAGGAGTGTTTGAGCTGGACTGTGTGACGGAGGAGTGTTTGAACTGGACTGTGTGTGACGGAGGAGTGTTTGAGCTGGACCGTGTGTGACGGAGGAGTGTTTGAGCTGGACCGTGTGTGACGGAGGAGTGTTTGAGCTGGACCGTGTGTGACGGAGGAGTGTTTGAGCTGGACTGTGTGACGGAGGAGTGTTTGAGCTGGACCGTGTGACGGAGGAGTGTTTGAGCTGGACTGTGTGTGACGGAGGAGTGTTTGAGCTGGACCGTGTGACGGAGGAGTGTTTGAGCTGGACTGTGTGTGACGGAGGAGTGTGTGTGACGGAGGAGTGTTTGAGCTGGACCGTGTGTGACGGAGGAGTGTTTGAGCTGGACCGTGTGTGACGGAGGAGTGTTTGAGCTGGACTGTGTGTGACGGAGGAGTGTGTGTGACGGAGGAGTGTTTGAGCTGGACCGTGTGTGACGGAGGAGTGTTTGAGCTGGACTGTGCGTGACGGAGGAGTGTGTGTGACGGAGGAGTGTTTGAGCTGGACTGTGTGTGACGGAGGAGTGTTTGAGCTGGACTGTGTGTGACGGAGGAGTGTTTGAACTGGACTGTGTGTGACGGAGGAGTGTTTGAGCTGGACTGTGTGTGACGGAGGAGTGTTTGAGCTGGACCGTGTGCGACGGAGGAGTGTTTGAGCTGGACTGTGTGATGGAGGAGTGTTTGAGCTTGGACCGTGTGTGACGGAGGAGTGTTTGAGCTGGACCGTGTGTGACGGAGGAGTGTTTGAGCTGGACCGTGTGTGACGGAGGAGTGTTTGAGCTGGACTGTGTGACGGAGGAGTGTTTGAGCTGGACTGTGTGTGACGGAGGAGTGTTTGAGCTGGACTGTGTGACGGAGGAGTGTTTGAGCTGGACTGTGTGTGACGGAGGAGTGTTTGAGCTGGACTGTGTGACGGAGGAGTGTTTGAGCTGGACTGTGTGTGACGGAAGAGTGTTTGAGCTGGACCGTGTGTGACGGAGGAGTGTGTGAGCTGGACTGTGTGTGACGGAGGAGTGTTTGAGCTGGACCGTGTGTGACGGAGGAGTGTTTGAGCTGGACTGTGTGACGGAGGAGTGTTTGAGCTGGACTGTGTGACGGAGGAGTGTTTGAGCTGGACTGTGCGCGACGGAGGAGTGTTTGAGCTGGACTGTGCGTGACGGAGGAGTGTTTGAGCTGGACTGTGTGTGACGGAGGAGTGTTTGAGCTGGACTGTGTGTGACGGAGGAGTGTTTGAGCTGGACTGTGTGTGACGGAGGAGTGTTTGAGCTGGACTGTGTGTGACGGAGGAGTGTTTGAGCTGGACTGTGTGTGATGGAGGAGTGTTTGAGCTGGACTGTGTGTGACGGAGGAGTGTTTGAGCTGGACTGTGTGACGGAGTGTTTGAGCTGGACTGTGTGTGACGGAGGAGTGTTTGAGCTGGACTGTGTGACGGAGTGTTTGAGCTGGACCGTGTGTGACGGAGGAGTGTTTGAGCTGGAATGTGTGACGGAGTGTTTGAGCTGGACCGTGTGTGACGGAGGAGTGTTTGAGCTGGACTGTGTGACGGAGTGTTTGAGCTGGACCGTGTGTGACGGAGGAGTGTTTGAGCTGGACTGTGTGTGACGGAGGAGTGTTTGAGCTGGACTGTGTGACGGAGTGTTTGAGCTGGACCGTGTGTGACGGAGGAGTGTTTGAGCTGGACTGTGTGACGGAGGAGTGTTTGAGCTGGACCGTGTGACGGAGGAGTGTTTGAGCTGGACCGTGTGACGGAGGAGTGTTTGAGCTGGACTGTGTGACGGAGGAGTGTTTGAGCTGGACTGTGTGACGGAGGAGTGTTTGAGCTGGACCGTGTGACGGAGGAGTGTTTGAGCTGGACCGTGTGACGGAGGAGTGTTTGAGCTGGACCGTGTGTGACGGAGGAGTGTTTGAGCTGGACAGTGTGTGACGGAGGAGTGTTTGAGCTGGACTGTGTGTGACGGAGGAGTGTTTGAGCTGGACCGTGTGTGACGGAGGAGTGTTTGAGCTGGACTGTGTGTGACGGAGGAGTGTTTGAGCTGGACTGTGTGCGACGGAGGAGTGTTTGAGCTGGACCGTGTGTGACGGAGGAGTGTTTGAGCTGGACCGTGTGTGACGGAGGAGTGTTTGAGCTGGACTGTGTGTGACAGAGGAGTGTTTGAGCTGGACTGTGTGTGACGGAGGAGTGTTTGAGCTGGACTGTGTGTGATGGAGGAGTGTTTGAGCTGGACTGTGTGTGACGGAGGAGTGTTTGAGCTGGACTGTGTGGAGGAGTGTTTGAGCTGGACTGTGTGTGACGGAGGAGTGTTTGAGCTGGACTGTGTGACGGAGTGTTTGAGCTGGACCGTGTGTGACGGAGGAGTGTTTGAGCTGGAATGTGTGACGGAGTGTTTGAGCTGGACCGTGTGTGACGGAGGAGTGTTTGAGCTGGACTGTGTGACGGAGTGTTTGAGCTGGACCGTGTGTGACGGAGGAGTGTTTGAGCTGGACTGTGTGTGACGGAGGAGTGTTTGAGCTGGACTGTGTGACGGAGTGTTTGAGCTGGACCGTGTGTGACGGAGGAGTGTTTGAGCTGGACTGTGTGACGGAGTGTTTGAGCTGGACCGTGTGACGGAGGAGTGTTTGAGCTGGACCGTGTGTGACGGAGGAGTGTTTGAGCTGGACCGTGTGTGACGGAGGAGTGTTTGAGCTGGACTGTGTGTGACGGAGGAGTGTTTGAGCTGGACCGTGTGTGACGGAGGAGTGTTTGAGCTGGACTGTGTGTGACGGAGGAGTGTTTGAGCTGGACTGTGTGCGACGGAGGAGTGTTTGAGCTGGACCGTGTGTGACGGAGGAGTGTTTGAGCTGGACTGTGTGTGACGGAGGAGTGTTTGAGCTGGACTGTGTGTGACGGAGGAGTGTTTGAGCTGGACCGTGTGTGACGGAGGAGTGTTTGAGCTGGACTGTGTGCGACGGAGGAGTGTTTGAGCTGGACCGTGTGTGACGGAGGAGTGTTTGAGCTGGAACGTGTGTGACTGAGGAGTGTTTGAGCTGGACCGTGTGACGGAGGAGTGTTTGAGCTGGACCGTGTGACGGAGGAGTGTTTGAGCTGGACTGTGTGTGACGGAGGAGTGTTTGAGCTGGACTGTGTGTGACGGAGGAGTGTTTGAGCTGGACTGTGTGTGACGGAGGAGTGTTTGAGCTGGACTGTGCGTGACGGAGGAGTGTGTGTGACAAAAGAGTGTTTGAGCTGGACTGTGTGTGACGGAGGAGTGTTTGAGCTGGACTGTGTGTGACGGAGGAGTGTTTGAGCTGGACTGTGTGTGACGGAGGAGTGTTTGAGCTGGACTGTGTGTGACGGAGGAGTGTTTGAGCTGGACTGTGTGTGATGGAGGAGTGTGTGACGGAGGAGTGTTTGAGCTGGACTGTGTGTGATGGAGGAGTGTTTGAGCTGGACTGTGTGTGACGGAGGAGTGTTTGAGCTGGACCGTGTGTGACGGAGGAGTGTTTGAGCTGGACTGTGTGACGGAGGAGTGTTTGAGCTGGACTGTGTGACGGAGGAGTGTTTGAGCTGGACTGTGTGACGGAGGAGTGTTTGAGCTGGACTGTGTGACGGAGGAGTGTTTGAGCTGGACTGTGTGACGGAGGAGTGTTTGAGCTGGACTGTGTGACGGAGGAGTGTTTGAGCTGGACCGTGTGTGACGGAGGAGTGTTTGAGCTGGACCGAGGAGTGTTTGAGCTGGACTGTGTGTGACGGAGGAGTGTTTGAGCTGGACTGTGCATGACGGAGGAGTGTGTGTGACGGAAGAGTGTTTGAGCTGGACTGTGTGTGACGGAGGAGTGTTTGAGCTGGACTGTGTGTGACGGAGGAGTGTTTGAGCTGGACTGTGTGTGACGGAGGAGTGTTTGAGCTGGACCGTGTGTGACGGAGGAGTGTTTGAGCTGGACTGTGTGTGACGGAGGAGTGTTTGAGCTGGACCGTGTGCGACTGAGGAGTGTTTGAGCTGGACCGTGTGCGACTGAGGAGTGTTTGAGCTGGACTGTGTGTGACGGAGGAGTGTTTGAGCTGGACCGTGTGACGGAGGAGTGTTTGAGCTGGACCGTGTGACGGAGGAGTGTTTGAGCTGGACCGTGTGTGACGGAGGAGTGTTTGAGCTGGACAGTGTGTGACGGAGGAGTGTTTGAGCTGGACTGTGTGTGACGGAGGAGTGTTTGAGCTGGACCGTGTGTGACGGAGGAGTGTTTGAGCTGGACTGTGTGTGACGGAGGAGTGTTTGAGCTGGACTGTGTGCGACGGAGGAGTGTTTGAGCTGGACCGTGTGTGACGGAGGAGTGTTTGAGCTGGACCGTGTGTGACAGAGGAGTGTTTGAGCTGGACTGTGTGTGACGGAGGAGTGTTTGAGCTGGACTGTGTGTGATGGAGGAGTGTTTGAGCTGGACTGTGTGTGACGGAGGAGTGTTTGAGCTGGACCGTGTGTGACGGAGGAGTGTTTGAGCTGGACTGTGTGTGACGGAGGAGTGTTTGAGCTGGACTGTGTGTGATGGAGGAGTGTTTGAGCTGGACTGTGTGTGACGGAGGAGTGTTTGAGCTGGACTGTGTGGAGGAGTGTTTGAGCTGGACTGTGTGTGACGGAGGAGTGTTTGAGCTGGACTGTGTGTGACGGAGGAGTGTTTGAGCTGGACTGTGTGTGACGGAGGAGTGTTTGAGCTGGACTGTGTGTGATGGAGGAGTGTTTGAGCTGGACTGTGTGTGACGGAGGAGTGTTTGAGCTGGACTGTGTGTGACGGAGGAGTGTTTGAGCTGGACTGTGTGTGACGGAGGAGTGTTTGAGCTGGACTGTGTGTGATGGAGGAGTGTTTGAGCTGGACTGTGTGTGACGGAGGAGTGTTTGAGCTGGACTGTGTGGAGGAGTGTTTGAGCTGGACTGTGTGTGACGGAGGAGTGTTTGAGCTGGACTGTGTGACGGAGTGTTTGAGCTGGACCGTGTGTGACGGAGGAGTGTTTGAGCTGGAATGTGTGACGGAGTGTTTGAGCTGGACCGTGTGTGACGGAGGAGTGTTTGAGCTGGACTGTGTGACGGAGTGTTTGAGCTGGACCGTGTGTGACGGAGGAGTGTTTGAGCTGGACTGTGTGTGACGGAGGAGTGTTTGAGCTGGACTGTGTGACGGAGTGTTTGAGCTGGACCGTGTGTGACGGAGGAGTGTTTGAGCTGGACTGTTTGACGGAGTGTTTGAGCTGGACCGTGTGACGGAGGAGTGTTTGAGCTGGACCGTGTGTGACGGAGGAGTGTTTGAGCTGGACCGTGTGTGACGGAGGAGTGTTTGAGCTGGACTGTGTGTGACGGAGGAGTGTTTGAGCTGGACCGTGTGTGACGGAGGAGTGTTTGAGCTGGACTGTGTGTGACGGAGGAGTGTTTGAGCTGGACTGTGTGCGACGGAGGAGTGTTTGAGCTGGACCGTGTGTGACGGAGGAGTGTTTGAGCTGGAACGTGTGTGACTGAGGAGTGTTTGAGCTGGACCGTGTGACGGAGGAGTGTTTGAGCTGGACCGTGTGTGACGGAGGAGTGTTTGAGCTGGACTGTGTGTGACGGAGGAGTGTTTGAGCTGGACTGTGTGTGACGGAGGAGTGTTTGAGCTGGACTGTGTGTGACGGAGGAGTGTTTGAGCTGGACTGTGTGTGACGGAGGAGTGTTTGAGCTGGACTGTGCGTGACGGAGGAGTGTGTGTGACAAAAGAGTGTTTGAGCTGGACTGTGTGTGACGGAGGAGTGTTTGAGCTGGACTGTGTGTGACGGAGGAGTGTTTGAGCTGGACTGTGTGTGACGGAGGAGTGTTTGAGCTGGACTGTGTGTGACGGAGGAGTGTTTGAGCTGGACTGTGTGTGATGGAGGAGTGTTTGAGCTGGACCGTGTGCGACTGAGGAGTGTTTGAGCTGGACTGTGTGTGACGGAGGAGTGTTTGAGCTGGACTGTGTGACGGAGGAGTGTTTGAGCTGGACCGTGTGTGACGGAGGAGTGTTTGAGCTGGACCGTGTGCGACTGAGGAGTGTTTGAGCTGGACTGTGTGTGACGGAGGAGTGTTTGAGCTGGACTGTGTGTGACGGAGGAGTGTTTGAGCTGGACTGTGTGTGACGGAGGAGTGTTTGAGCTGGACTGTGTGTGACGGAGGAGTGTTTGAGCTGGACCGTGTGCGACTGAGGAGTGTTTGAGCTGGACTGTGTGTGACGGAGGAGTGTTTGAGCTGGACTGTGTGACGGAGGAGTGTTTGAGCTGGACCGTGTGTGACGGAGGAGTGTTTGAGCTGGACCGTGTGCGACTGAGGAGTGTTTGAGCTGGACTGTGTGTGACGGAGGAGTGTTTGAGCTGGACTGTGTGTGACGGAGGAGTGTTTGAGCTGGACTGTGTGTGACGGAGGAGTGTTTGAGCTGGACTGTGTGACGGAGGAGTGTTTGAGCTGGACTGTGTGTGACGGAGGAGTGTTTGAGCTGGACCATGTGTGACGGAGGAGTGTTTGAGCTGGACTGTGTGACGGAGGAGTGTTTGAGCTGGACTGTGTGTGACGGAGGAGTGTTTGAGCTGGACTGTGCGTGACGGAGGAGTGTTTGAGCTGGACTGTGTGACGGAGGAGTGTTTGAGCTGGACTGAGTGTGACGGAGGAGTGTTTGAGCTGGACTGTGTGTGACGGAGGAGTGTTTGAGCTGGACTGTGTGTGACGGAGGAGTGTTTGAGCTGGACTGTGTGTGACGGAGGAGTGTTTGAGCTGGACCGTGTGTGACGGAGGAGTGTTTGAGCTGGACCGTGTGTGACGGAGGAGTGTTTGAGCTGGACTGTGTGACGGAGGAGTGTTTGAGCTGGACTGTGTGTGACGGAGGAGTGTTTGAGCTGGACTGAGTGTGACGGAGGAGTGTTTGAGCTGGACTGTGTGTGACGGAGGAGTGTTTGAGCTGGACTGTGTGTGACGGAGGAGTGTTTGAGCTGGACTGTGTGTGACGGAGGAGTGTTTGAGCTGGACCGTGTGTGACGGAGGAGTGTTTGAGCTGGACTGTGTGTGACGGAGGAGTGTTTGAGCTGGACTGTGTGTGACGGAGGAGTGTTTGAGCTGGACCATGTGTGACGGAGGAGTGTTTGAGCTGGACTGTGTGACGGAGGAGTGTTTGAGCTGGACTGTGTGTGACGGAGGAGTGTTTGAGCTGGACTGTGCGCGACGGAGGAGTGTTTGAGCTGGACCGTGTGTGACAGAGGAGTGTTTGAGCTGGACTGTGTGACGGAGGAGTGTTTGAACTGGACCATGCTTGACAGAGGAGTGTGTGTGACAGAGGAGTGTTTGAGCTGGACTGTGTGACGGAGGAGTGTTTGAGCTGGACCATGCTTGACAGAGGAGTGTGTGTGACAGAGGAGTGTTTGAGCTGGACTGTGTGACGGAGGAGTGTTTGAGCTGGACCATGCTTGACAGAGGAGTGTGTGTGACAGAGGAGTGTTTGAGCTGGACTGTGTGACGGAGGAGTGTTTGAGCTGGACTGTGTGACAGAGGAGTGTTTGAGCTGGACTGTGTGACGGAGGAGTGTTTGAGCTGGACCGTGTGTGACGGAGGAGTGTTTGAGCTGGACTGTGTGACGGAGGAGTGTTTGAGCTGGACCGTGTGTGACGGAGGAGTGTTTGAGCTGGACTGTGTGACGGAGGAGTGTTTGAGCTGGACCATGCTTGACAGAGGAGTGTGTGTGACAGAGGAGTGTTTGAGCTGGACTGTGTGACAGAGGAGTGTTTGAGCTGGACCGTGTGACGGAGGAGTGTTTGAGCTGGACTGTGTGACGGAGGAGTGTTTGAGCTGGACCGTGTGTGACGGAGGAGTGTTTGAGCTGGACCGAGGAGTGTTTGAGCTGGACTGTGTGACGGAGGAGTGTTTGAGCTGGACCGTGTGACGGAGGAGTGTTTGAGCTGGACTGTGCGACGGAGGAGTGTTTGAGCTGGACTGTGCGCGACGGAGGAGTGTTTGAGCTGGACCGTGTGCGACGGAGGAGTGTTTGAGCTGGACTGTGTGTGACGGAGGAGTGTTTGAGCTGGACCGTGTGCGACGGAGGAGTGTTTGAGCTGGACTGTGCGCGACGGAGGAGTGTTTGAGCTGGACTGTGCGCGACGGAGGAGTGTTTGAGCTGGACTGTGCGCGACGGAGGAGTGTTTGAGCTGGACCGTGGGTTCCAGTCCAGATTAAGCCCCTCCCTCTCGTTCACTCGCATGAGCGTCACTGCTGAACCCTGCCTGTGTTTTACTGGAGTGCTTGATCACTGGGATCCCATATGGAGATGATTTATTCACAGGATTTTTCATTATGATTTTTTTATGCACCATAAGCCTGTGTATGGAAGCTTATTTCCGCCACAGAATAAAACAAGTGTAATATAATAAGTGACTTTTTATCTCACGATTCAGACTTTATAACATGCAATTGTGTTATAAAGTCAGAATTGCGAGATATAAAGTCGCAATTGTTTTATGAAGTCAGAATTGTGAGATATAAAGTCGCAATTGTGTTATAAAGTCAGAATTGCGAGATATAAAGTCAGAAATTGTTATAAAGTCAGAATTGCGAGATATAAAGTCAGAATTGCGAGATATAAAGTCAGAATTGTGTGTTATAAAGTCAGAATTGCGAGATATAAAGTCGCAATTGTGAGATAAAAAGTTGCAATTATCTTTTAAAATGTTTTCTTCTGTGGCGGAAACAAGCTTCCATAGCCTGTGTGTATGCTTGGGCTGTTGGAGAAAATTACACAAATTATATAACAGTCTATAAGTAAACTATAACAGTCAAGTGGTGTGGTTAAATATCATACACTACTGAGTTATGTGGGTAAATTAAGCGTGAGCTGCGTGACGTCACAATCACTGTGCATTGTGGGATATGGATCTACCTGAAGTGAACATATGGACTACGCAGTCCACTTTTAGACACGCACTTGCAAACTTCCCTAAGCACTTCCCTGCCGCCATTTTGAAGAGCGTTCATATGTACACTTCAGGCACCTATATGTCCCACAATGCAGTACGATTGTGACTTCACCACATAGCTCGTCTAATCACCACCACAACAAACAACTCTACGATATATTCATTATAATTTTTTTCATTTAAAACAACCTAAACACACCTATATACATTTGGATGCTGCATTAAACAACATTTACATTTACATTTATTCATTTAGCTGACGCTTTTATCCAAAGCGACTTACAATTGCTATATATGTCAGAGGTCGCACGCCTCTGGAGCAACTAGGGGTTAAGTGTCTTGCTCAGGGACACATTGGTGTCTCACAGTGGATTTGAACCCGGGTCTCTCACACCAAAGGCATGTGTCTTATCCATTGCGCCACACCACCCCCATCTTAACAAATTCTTAAAGGGGAAAAAAATGTAAATAATAAATCAACTCCATAGTGGATTCTAAGTAATCAAGGGCGTAGCACGTTCCAGTTCAGAACAAATTCTTAAAGGGGAAAACAAATTCTTAAAGGGGAAAAAAATGTAAATAATAAATCAACTCCATAGTGGATTCTAAGTAATCAAGGGCGTAGCACGTTCCAGTTCAGCCCGCCGCAGTTTCCGCAAGTAGTGGGCACTCGTGCAACGTAAGCAATGACGTACATGCGAGTGAACGAGGCGGAGGGAAGTTAGCGAGTGAACGAGGCAGAGGGAAGTTAGCGAGTGAACGAGGCAGAGGGAAGTTAGCGAGTGAACGAGGCGGAGGGCAGTTAGCGAGTGAACGAGGCGGAGGGAAGTTAGCGAGTGAACGAGGCGGAGGGCAGTTAGCGAGTGAACGAGGCGGAGGGCAGTTAGCGAGTGAACGAGGCGGAGGGAAGTTAGCGAGTGAACGAGGCGGAGGGGAGTTAGCGAAGTGAACGAGGCGGAGGAGAGTTAGCGAGTGAACGAGGCGGAGGAGAGTTAGCGAGTGAACGAGGCGGAGGGCAGTTAGCGAGTGAACGAGGCGGAGGGCAGTTAGCGAGTGAACGAGGCGGAGGGCAGTTAGCGAGTGAACGAGGCGGAGGGCAGTTAGCGAGTGAACGAGGCGGAGGGAAGTTAGCGAGTGAACGAGGCGGAGGGGAGTTAGCGAGTGAACGAGGCGGAGGAGAGTTAGCGAGTGAACGAGGCGGAGGAGAGTTAGCGAGTGAACGAGGCGGAGGGCAGTTAGCGAGTGAACGAGGCGGAGGAGAGTTAGCGAGTGAACGAGGCGGAGGAGAGTTAGCGAGTGAACGAGGCGGAGGAGAGTTAGCGAGTGAACGAGGCGGAGGGCAGTTAGCGAGTGAACGAGGCGGAGGAGAGTTAGCGAGTGAACGAGGCGGAGGAGAGTTAGCGAGTGAACGAGGCGGAGGAGAGTTAGCGAGTGAACGAGGCGGAGGGGAGTTAGCGAGTGAACGAGGCGGAGGGGAGTTAGCGAGTGAACGAGGCGGAGGGCAGTTAGCGAGTGAACGAGGCGGAGGGCAGTTAGCGAGTGAACGAGGCGGAGGGAAGTTAGCGAGTGAACGAGGCGGAGGGGAGTTAGCGAGTGAACGAGGCGGAGGAGAGTTAGCGAGTGAACGAGGCGGAGGAGAGTTAGCGAGTGAACGAGGCGGAGGAGAGTTAGCGAGTGAACGAGGCGGAGGAGAGTTAGCGAGTGAACGAGGCGGAGGAGAGTTAGCGAGTGAACGAGGCGGAGGGGAGTTAGCGAAGTGAACGAGGCGGAGGGCAGTTAGCGAGTGAACGAGGCGGAGGGGAGTTAGCGAGTGAACGAGGCGGAGGAGAGTTAGCGAGTGAACGAGGCGGAGGGCAGTTAGCGAGTGAACGAGGCGGAGGGAGGGCAGTTAGCGAGTGAACGAGGCGGAGGAGAGTTAGCGAGTGAACGAGGCGGAGGGCAGTTAGCGAGTGAACGAGGCGGAGGGAGGGCAGTTAGCGAGTGAACGAGGCGGAGGGCAGTTAGCGAGTGAACGAGGCGGAGGGGAGTTAGCGAGTGAACGAGGCGGAGGGCAGTTAGCGAGTGAACGAGGCGGAGGGAAGTTAGCGAGTGAACGAGGCGGAGGGCAGTTAGCGAGTGAACGAGGCGGAGGGAAGTTAGCGAGTGAACGAGGCGGAGGGGAGTTAGCGAGTGAACGAGGCGGAGGGAAGTTAGCGAGTGAACGAGGCGGAGGGGAGTTAGCGAGTGAACGAGGCGGAGGAGAGTTAGCGAGTGAACGAGGCGGAGGGCAGTTAGCGAGCGAACGAGGCGGAGGAGAGTTAGCGAGCGAACGAGGCGGAGGAGAGTTAGCGAGCGAACGAGGCGGAGGGAAGTTAGCGAGTGGACGAGGCAGAGGGAAGTTAGCGAGCGAACGAGGCGGAGGGAAGTTAGCGAGTGGACGAGGCAGAGGGCAGTTAGCGAGTGAACGAGGGAAGTTAGCGAGTGAACGAGGCGGAGGGAAGTTAGCGAGTGGACGAGGCAGAGGGAAGTTAGCGAAGCGAACGAGGCGGAGGGAAGTTAGCGAGTGGACGAGGCAGAGGGCAGTTAGCGAGTGAACGAGGGAAGTTAGCGAGTGAACGAGGCGGAGGGAAGTTAGCGAGCGAACGAGGCGGAGGGAAGTTAGCGAGCGAACGAGGCGGAGGGGAGTTAGCGAGTGAACGAGGCGGAGGGGAGTTAGCGAAGTGAACGAGGCGGAGGGAAGTTAGCGAGTGAACGAGGCGGAGGGCAGTTAGCGAGTGAACGAGGCGGAGGGAAGTTAGCGAGTGAACGAGGCGGAGGGGAGTTAGCGAGTGAACGAGGCGGAGGGAAGTTAGCGAGTGAACGAGGCGGAGGGGAGTTAGCGAGTGAACGAGGCGGAGGAGAGTTAGCGAGTGAACGAGGCGGAGGGCAGTTAGCGAGCGAACGAGGCGGAGGAGAGTTAGCGAGCGAACGAGGCGGAGGAGAGTTAGCGAGCGAACGAGGCGGAGGGAAGTTAGCGAGTGGACGAGGCAGAGGGAAGTTAGCGAGCGAACGAGGCGGAGGGAAGTTAGCGAGTGGACGAGGCAGAGGGCAGTTAGCGAGTGAACGAGGGAAGTTAGCGAGTGAACGAGGCGGAGGGAAGTTAGCGAGCGAACGAGGCGGAGGGAAGTTAGCGAGCGAACGAGGCGGAGGGAAGTTAGCGAGTGAACGAGGCGGAGGGAAGTTAGCGAGCGAACGAGGCGGAGGGAAGTTAGCGAGCGGACGAGGCGGAGGAGAGTTAGCGAGTGAACGAGGCGGAGGAGAGTTAGCGAGTGAACGAGGCGGAGGGAAGTTAGCGAGTGAACGAGGCGGAGGAGAGTTAGCGAGTGAACGAGGCGGAGGGAAGTTAGCGAGTGAACGAGGCGGAGGAGAGTTAGCGAGTGAACGAGGCGGAGGAGAGTTAGCGAGTGAGTGAGGCGGAGGAGAGTTAGCGAGTGAACGAGGCGGAGGGAAGTTAGCGAGTGAACGAGGCGGAGGGCAGTTAGCGAGTGAACGAGGCGGAGGAGAGTTAGCGAGTGAACGAGGCGGAGGGTAGTTAGCGAGTGAACGAGGCGGAGGGCAGTTAGCGAGTGAATGAGGCGGAGGAGAGTTAGCGAGTGAACGAGGCGGAGGGCAGTTAGCGAGTGAACGAGGCGGAGGAGAGTTAGCGAGTGAACGAGGCGGAGGGAAGTTAGCGAGTGAACGAGGCGGAGGGCAGTTAGCGAGTGAACGAGGCGGAGGAGAGTTAGCGAGTGAACGAGGCGGAGGGAAGTTAGCGAGTGAACGAGGCGGAGGGCAGTTAGCGAGTGAACGAGGCGGAGGAGAGTTAGCGAGTGAACGAGGCGGAGGGCAGTTAGCGAGTGAACGAGGCGGAGGAGAGTTAGCGAGTGAACGAGGCGGAGGGAAGTTAGCGAGTGAACGAGGCGGAGGGCAGTTAGCGAGTGAACGAGGCGGAGGAGAGTTAGCGAGTGAACGAGGCGGAGGGCAGTTAGCGAGTGAACGAGGCGGAGGAGAGTTAGCGAGTGAACGAGGCGGAGGGAAGTTAGCGAGTGAACGAGGCGGAGGAGAGTTAGCGAGTGAACGAGGCGGAGGAGAGTTAGCGAGTGAACGAGGCGGAGGAGAGTTAGCGAGTGAACGAGGCGGAGGGAAGTTAGCGAGTGAACGAGGCGGAGGGCAGTTAGCGAGTGAATGAGGCGGAGGAGAGTTAGCGAGTGAACGAGGCGGAGGGCAGTTAGCGAGTGAACGAGGCGGAGGAGAGTTAGCGAGTGAACGAGGCGGAGGGAAGTTAGCGAGTGAACGAGGCGGAGGGCAGTTAGCGAGTGAACGAGGCGGAGGAGAGTTAGCGAGTGAACGAGGCAGAGGGAAGTTAGCGAGTGAACGAGGCGGAGGGCAGTTAGCGAGTGAACGAGGCGGAGGAGAGTTAGCGAGTGAACGAGGCGGAGGGCAGTTAGCGAGTGAACGAGGCGGAGGGCAGTTAGCGAGTGAACGAGGCGGAGGGCAGTTAGCGAGTGAACGAGGCGGAGGAGAGTTAGCGAGTGAACGAGGCGGAGGGCAGTTAGCGAGTGAACGAGGCGGAGGAGAGTTAGCGAGTGAACGAGGCGGAGGGAAGTTAGCGAGTGAACGAGGCGGAGGAGAGTTAGCGAGTGAACGAGGCGGAGGGTAGTTAGCGAGTGAACGAGGTGGAGGGCAGTTAGCGAGTGAATGAGGCGGAGGAGAGTTAGCGAGTGAACGAGGCGGAGGGCAGTTAGCGAGTGAACGAGGCGGAGGAGAGTTAGCGAGTGAACGAGGCGGAGGGAAGTTAGCGAGTGAACGAGGCGGAGGGCAGTTAGCGAGTGAACGAGGCGGAGGAGAGTTAGCGAGTGAACGAGGCGGAGGGAAGTTAGCGAGTGAACGAGGCGGAGGGCAGTTAGCGAGTGAACGAGGCGGAGGGAAGTTAGCGAGTGAACGAGGCGGAGGAGAGTTAGCGAGTGAATGAGGCGGAGGGCAGTTAGCGAGTGAACGAGGCGGAGGGCAGTTAGCGAGTGAACGAGGCGGAGGAGAGTTAGCGAGTGAACGAGGCGGAGGGCAGTTAGCGAGTGAACGAGGCGGAGGAGAGTTAGCGAGTGAACGAGGCGGAGGGAAGTTAGCGAGTGAACGAGGCGGAGGGCAGTTAGCGAGTGAACGAGGCGGAGGGCAGTTAGCGAGTGAACGAGGCGGAGGAGAGTTAGCGAGTGAACGAGGCGGAGGGCAGTTAGCGAGTGAACGAGGCGGAGGGCAGTTAGCGAGTGAACGAGGCGGAGGGAAGTTAGCGAGTGAACGAGGCGGAGGGCAGTTAGCGAGTGAACGAGGCGGAGGAGAGTTAGCGAGTGAACGAGGCGGAGGGCAGTTAGCGAGTGAACGAGGCGGAGGAGAGTTAGCGAGTGAACGAGGCGGAGGGAAGTTAGCGAGTGAACGAGGCGGAGGAGAGTTAGCGAGTGAACGAGGCGGAGGAGAGTTAGCGAGTGAACGAGGCGGAGGGAAGTTAGCGAGTGAACAAGGCGGAGGGCAGTTAGCGAGTGAACGAGGCGGAGGGAAGTTAGCGAGTGAACGAGGCGGAGGAGAGTTAGCGAGTGAACGAGGCGGAGGGAAGTTAGCGAGTGAACGAGGCGGAGGGCAGTTAGCGAGTGAACGAGGCGGAGGGAAGTTAGCGAGTGAACGAGGCGGAGGAGAGTTAGCGAGTGAACGAAGCGGAGGAGAGTTAGCGAGTGAACGAGGCGGAGGGCAGTTAGCGACTGAACGAGGCGGAGGAGAGTTAGCGAGTGAACGAGGTTTTTTGCGTTTTGTGCAAAAAACCTTTTATGTGTTTTGGCCGTTCATTTACACAACAATGGCATTTTGGGGCCTGAAAACACAAAAACCTTTGAAAACCGTTTTTTTTTAAAAAAGCGATACCGTTATCGTCTCTGTGTAAACTACAAAAACACGAATCTGTGAAAACAGTGAGATCATGTGTGTTACGTGTTCAATCATGTGTGTTACGTGTTCAATCATGTGTATTACGTGTTCAATCATGTGTGTTACGTGTTCAGTCTACAGGTGTGTAGTGTTTCTTCACACAGTGACATCGCCACCTACTGGCCTGACAGCGGTTTCAGCCGTTTTTCACCGATCTGTGTGAACGGGATTGATTTAACAATGTTGTCGTCTGAATGCAACAAACACAAAGGAAAAAATTCTGTTTTTAGTACATCGTTGTTGTGTAAACACCCTGAATATGTGAGCGACTGACAGACCGAAGGGCAGGAGGATGAGATTAATGACGCATGACTGGAACAACGTGTTGTTGTGTTACACTACAAATATCCTTTAAAATGTATTCATGTAAACCACTGCACATACAACTGACACAAACTGATGTTATGCTTATGTTGCCTTTTTATTTGACAGCATTTTAATGTTAATTTGAAAACCATTTTTTTATCATTTCTACATTTTGAGAAAACTAGAATATAAAGGCATTTAAACAAACACAAATATGGAATATACAGCACAATCACAGTCAGTGTTGAGAAACCGTTAACAGTTGCTTCGAGTTTTTCTGTGCAAATAATGGTGAATTTCTGAGAATGATCTACATAAAAATACAACTTTCATTTATTAATCATCATTCATGACAACATTAAAACAGAGAAAAATAAATCCTTTCCAGTGGATCTCAAGTTGTAATTAGACACAAGAAACAGCGCAACAGTTACATCATTATTATATGCAGCGGTATTTTCAGCAAATTTCATACGTCCAATAGAATCTAGTTTAAAGTCCCCCTGTGGTGAAGATCCAGCTTGTAATGTTGTTTATGTGTCTATGTGGTGTTTTTAATATGCTTTAAGACAAAGCATGTGTAAGTTCATAAGTCGACAGCATTGCTGAGTATTTCCTCCTTAAAACTGCAGTGAACCAAAGACAGTCTCAAAAACACGCTTTGAAATCGCTGGTGTTTCTGACGTCACAAACTACCTTGTAACCAATCAGATCAACGTGTGATCGTCAACCAGTGGATCTCTGAGCTGAGTGAGTGAGTGGAGGCGGGGCTCATTTGCATATTCATAGAACCGCGCATACTAAATGAGGCAAGAGTGTCGAGTTACAGTCAAGATATTTTAAGGCATGAAGAAACATTTTTCAAGGAAAAAGGTTTTAAGTAATTTTGGTGATCAAAAATTTGTTTTAAAGGATAGAATTATTAACTACAGGGGGACTTTAACACAATCATCCACTATGAAAATCAAACCAGGTGCATATCAGTTGAATCTGTTAAACTACACTACCAGTCAAAAGTTTTAAATCGGTAAGATTTGTTATGTTTTTAAAAGAGTCTCTTCTGCTCACCAAGCCTGCATTTATTTGATTAAAAATACACAAAAAACAGTAATATTGTGAAATATTATTCCAGTGTAAATCATCTGTTCTCTATGTGAATATACAGTAAAGTGTAATTTATTCCTGTGATCAAAGCTGAATGTTCAGCATCATTACTCCAGTCTTCAGTGTCACATGATCCTTCACAAATCACTCTAATATGATCTCAAGAAACATTTATGATTATTATCAGTGTTGAAAACAGTTATTTACATTTTTATTTCAGGATTCTTTGATGAATAGAAAGTTCAAAAGAACAGAATTTATCTGAATCTGAAATACAATCTTTTGTAACATTAAAAAGTTTGTGGTCAGTAAGATTTTTTTATTTTATTTTATGGGGGAAATAAATTAAAGAAATCAATAATTTTAACTTTCTATTAGAATCCTGAAAAAAGAATTGTACACAACTGTTTTTTCAACACTGATAATAATCATAAATGTTTCTTGAGCATCAGATCCTCATATTAAAGTGATTTCTGAAGGATCATGTGACACTGAAGACTGGAGTAATGATGCTGAACATTCAGCTTTGATCACAGGAATAAATTACACTTTACTGTATATTCACATAGAAAACAGATGATTTACACTGGAATAATATTTAACAATATTACTGTTTTTTTGGTGTATTTTTAATCAAATAAATTCTGGTGAGCAGAAGAGACTCTTTTAAAAACATTAAAACTCTGACCGATCCCAAACGTTTGTCGGTAGTGTGTGTGAGATCCAGAGTCAGTCCTGGTTTGAGTTCAGCCCATCGTGTGGACGAAGCTCTTGTGGACTTCTCTGTAAGCGTTTCTCAGGAGAACGTACGGGAAACACATCTCCAGCATGTCTTGACTCAAGAACGGCGACTGATCCACGATCTACAACACACACACATGAGAAAAGACTTCATTCATAAAGCATTTATAGATCCTGAGCTCATAATAATCCTCCAGAGATTCGTTACCATGTGAAGAATGAGATAAACCGAGTCTCTGTTCTTTATTTCCACTCGCTCCACATTCTGACCAAGCTGGAGTAAGATGGAGGACGCCACCTACACACACACACACACACATTACAGATGAGATGTTCTGAGTGACGTGAAGCAGTGTGAGATGAGTGTGTGTGTGTGTGTGTGTTTCACCTTCAGGAACTCCTGCAGTTGTGTTTGTATGTTCTTCCTCTGGACGGTGAACATGGCGGCCGCCAGATGATTCACTGCAGTCGCCAGACAGTGGATGTTGTTCTGGTGTCCTGGAGAAGAACACGACAAGCTCAACACAGAGCTTTAGGGTCGCTCTACACCGGGTCATTCGTGTGTTTTCTGTGATCCGGTGTGAATGCTCTCCGAAACACATTCGACACGGATTTGAATCCGATCTCTCAAACCACATCAGGAGTTCTGGGCCGCTTTCACACCGAACTGGACACGTGTAAATGCCTCTGGTTGTTGAAACCACATGTGTACATTTTACTATAAAAGTAAATGTGTGGGAGCGTGTTACAGGCTATATGTCAGATATGACGACGCTACCGCAGATGAGCATCTCTTCATCAAGCCAACGAGCAAACTATCGCAAATCAAAGTGAAGTCGCAGACACTTAACACACACACATCTTCAGTAAAAGTAAAGAAATGAATGATCTTACAGCGCTGTTGTCGCTCTCTCTCCTATAGCGGTGTCTGATCTTGAGATTAACTGGTGATCGATCAAACTCAGCTCATATCTGTTGCTTTCGCGAACGTGAATCCATTAAATCTGCATAGGCTATAGCGCTGGAATTGAAGATCGGATTTAAATCCGTTTTGCGAAAACACATTCATGTGAGCAGGAGTAAAGGGAATCGTTTTGATAAATCAGATCGCTATCCGATCAGTGAACGCATGAAGTGACCCGGTGTGAACAGGCCTTACAGAGCAACACGATGTATAACTTGTACAAAGTTACATGTATAACTTTGATGAAAGGTTTTGATCCACTTCAAATGTTGACTACTGTATAAATGAACTAAATTAATAACTTTTTTTACAACAGAAATGAACCATCACTGAACTTACTTAAGCTGGACTGTGACACTATCTTCTTCTAGAAACAAACTCTGTTGCATTATTCTCCTGTTATCTCTGTAAAGCTGCTCTGAAACTCTGTGTTGTGAAAAGCGCTGTATAAATAAAGGAGACTTGACAACTTTTATTAAGGGTCTGTCGGGTAATCATGATGAAGTTGGAGATCCTCTCTCTAACTTCATCATGATTACCCGACAGACCCTTAATTAAAAGCGCTCATGTTTTTAGTAATACATTTTTCATGTTAACCCTTTCCCCGCCAGCATTTTTGATCATATTCACAAAACTTTCATGGCACCCAGAATTTTTTATTGTAAGAATATCTGAACCATTTTATTCTAGCTTCATGCATTCTTTTTTATCAACACTTGTCATCCAGATGGGATTCAAATGGATTTATGATGGATAGATGCATTTTTATGATGGACAGATGCACTGTTATGATGGATAGATGCACTTTTATCATGGATAGATGCACTTTTATCATGGATAGATGCACTTTTATGATGGATAGATGCACTTTTATCATGGATAGATGCATTTTTATCATGGATAGATGCACTGTTATCATGGATAGATGCACTTTTATGGACTTCAAAACAGAAACCGGCCATTCACTGCCATTATATATATATATGTCCATCAGATTTAAAGCTTTTGCTTCAGCCTGAGATGATCTACATTCTCCCATCATCTACCGCTTGTAGAAAGTGTTTCTGTCGTCTGTGAGACTCAAACTCACCTCCCAGTTCTCGGCTGTAGAACGAGTTAGGATCCAGACACAGGGTGGGCAGAGACACGGCTATATACACCATCAGAAGACAGCTGATCTTAAACTCCTCCTCGAGCGACAAGTTGTCTGGCAAGGAGAATAACAGGTTATACATCGAGACAATCAGATTAGATTATCTTGAGACATTCCTCCTTTATCAGGACTTCACCTGTCTGCATGTTTGCTATCGCCGAAACCAGTGCAGGGTCGATCTCACATCTCAAACCAGCAGCCGAAGACATCTCATACACACCGAGAGTCATCTACACATGATCAGAGACAAGGACAATCAATAAACAAGACATCTCATACACACCGAGAGTCATCTACACATGTGTCTAAGTGGTGTCCGCAAAATAATATTTTTTGATTGAATGATTGAATGATTGAATGACTGAATGACTGAATGATTGAATGACTGAATTATTGAATGACTGAATGATTGAATGATTGAATGATTGAATGACTGAATGATTGAATGGCTGAATGACTGAATGACTGAATGATTGAATGATTGAATGACTAAATGATTGAATGATTGAATGATTGAATGATTGAATGATTGAATGACTAAATGATTGAATGATTGAATGACTGAATGATTGAATGGCTGAATTATTGAATGACTGAATGATTGAATGATTGAATGACTGAATGATTGAATGGCTGAATTATTGAATGAATGAATGATTGAATGACTGAATGATTGAATGATTGAATGACTGAATGAATGAATGATTGAATGATTGAGTGACTGAATGATTGAATGATTGAATGACTGAATGATTGAATGACTGAATGATTGAGTGACTGAATGATTGAATGACTGAATGATTGAATGACTGAATGATTGAATGATTGAATGATTGAATGATTGAATGACTGAATGATTGAATGGCTGAATGATTGAATGACTGAATGATTGAATGGCTGAATGATTGAATGATTGAATGATTGAATGGCTGAATGATTGAATGACTGAATGATTGAATGATTGAATGATTGAGTGACTGAATGATTGAATGATTGAATGATTGAATGACTGAATGATTGAATGGCTGAATGATTGAATGGCTGAATGATTGAATGATTGAATGAATGAATGATTGAATGATTGAGTGACTGAATGGCTGAATGATTGAATGGCTGAATGATTGAATGATTGAATGATTGAATGACTGAATGATTGAATGGCTGAATGATTGAATGGCTGAATGATTGAATGACTGAATGATTGAATGATTGAGTGACTGAATGATTGAATGACTGAATGATTGAATGGCTGAATGATTGAATGACTGAATGATTGAATGGCTGAATGATTGAATGATTGAATGATTGAATGGCTGAATGATTGAATGACTGAATGATTGAATGATTGAATGATTGAGTGACTGAATGATTGAATGATTGAATGACTGAATGATTGAATGACTGAATGATTGAATGACTGAATGATTGAATGATTGAATGACTGAATGATTGAATGGCTGAATGATTGAATGGCTGAATGATTGAATGACTGAATGAATGAATGATTGAATGATTGAGTGACTGAATGATTGAATGATTGAATGATTGAATGACTGAATGATTGAATGGCTGAATGATTGAATGGCTGAATGATTGAATGACTGAATGAATGAATGATTGAATGATTGAGTGACTGAATGGCTGAATGATTGAATGGCTGAATGATTGAATGATTGAATGATTGAATGATTGAGTGACTGAATGATTGAATGATTGAATGACTGAATGATTGAATGGCTGAATGATTGAATGGCTGAATGATTGAATGACTGAATGAATGAATGATTGAATGATTGAGTGACTGAATGATTGAATGACTGAATGACTGAATGATTGAATGATTGAATGATTGAGTGACTGAATGATTGAATGATTGAATGATTGAATGACTGAATGATTGAATGGCTGAATGATTGAATGGCTGAATGATTGAATGACTGAATGAATGAATGATTGAATGATTGAGTGACTGAATGGCTGAATGATTGAATGGCTGAATGATTGAATGATTGAATGATTGAATGACTGAATGATTGAATGGCTGAATGATTGAATGGCTGAATGATTGAATGACTGAATGATTGAATGATTGAGTGACTGAATGATTGAATGACTGAATGATTGAATGGCTGAATGATTGAATGACTGAATGATTGAATGGCTGAATGATTGAATGATTGAATGATTGAATGGCTGAATGATTGAATGACTGAATGATTGAATGATTGAATGATTGAGTGACTGAATGATTGAATGATTGAATGATTGAATGACTGAATGATTGAATGACTGAATGATTGAATGACTGAATGATTGAATGATTGAATGATTGAATGACTGAATGATTGAATGGCTGAATTATTGAATGACTGAATGATTGAATGATTGAATGACTGAATGAATGAATGATTGAATGACTGAATGATTGAATGACTGAATGATTGAATGACTGAATGATTGAGTGACTGAATGATTGAATGACTGAATGATTGAATGGCTGAATGATTGAATGACTGAATGATTGAATGATTGATTGATTGAATGATTGAATGACTGAATGATTGAATGATTGAATGACTGAATGAATGAATGATTGAATGACTGAATGATTGAATGACTGAATGATTGAATGACTGAATGATTGAATGATTGAATGACTGAATGATTGAATGGCTGAATTATTGAATGACTGAATGATTGAATGATTGAATGATTGAATGACTGAATGAATGAATGATTGAATGACTGAATGATTGAATGACTGAATGATTGAATGACTGAATGATTGAGTGACTGAATGATTGAATGACTGAATGATTGAATGGCTGAATGATTGAATGACTGAATGATTGAATGATTGAATGATTGAATGACTGAATGATTGAATGACTGAATGAATGAATGATTGAATGACTGAATGATTGAATGACTGAATGATTGAATGACTGAATGATTGAGTGACTGAATGATTGAATGACTGAATGATTGAATGGCTGAATGATTGAATGACTGAATGATTGAATGATTGAATGATTGAATGGCTGAATGATTGAATGACTGAATGATTGAATGACTAAATGACTGAATGATTGAATGATTGAATGACTGAATGAATGACTGAATGATTGAATGACTGAATGACTGAATGATTGAATGACTGAATGATTGAATGACTGAATGATTGAATGATTGAATGATTGAATGATTGAATGACTGAATGGCTGAATGATTGAATGACTAAATGACTGAATGATTGAATGACTGAATGACTGAATGATTGACCTTGATGTCGAGCTCGGGCTGGATAAAGTCCTTCAGACATTTGATGGGTCTCATGAGAAACGGACAGTGTCTGTCCATGATCTACAGATGGAAATGACCAGTACAGTGATGTTATAGCAGTATATTACAACACATCATGCATTTATTATTATGCATGCACTATAAGATCTGAGAAATACAGATATAATATTAATGAACATGAAGAGCTTCTCACCTCGGCGAGAGCGTCTTGAACCATAGACCGAAACGACAGAATCACCCCAATAATGGTCACTCTCTTCAACACATTCTCACAGCCTGGAGGAACATATGAGATAAATCAGCGTTCAATTACAGAAAGAAGACACAAGAGAAGATTTACGAACGAGTGAAACACTTTAGACCAGGGCTTCCCGAACTTTTGTCCTTGGAGAAGTTGATAGAATTATGCTCTTTTTCTGTTTTATTTTAACTTTTGACATGAAATAGAGATTCATCACATCTATTTTCCAAATGCATGACTGTACTGTGAACAATTCGTTGTTGTTTTTTTGACTCTATACTTTTTAATCAAGAAATCCTAACTGGATCTTCTGGTGAAACGACTTCACCTTGTGTAAACGTGACGCTTATACCCGTTCATACACATGCAAGGCATTTCCCATTAAAATAACACTACAACACAGTTTTAATCAAGGGTAATAATGTAATAACTATAATTCAGAGAAATTGGTGATGTGTGTGATCCTTGCTTTTTAGTTTTATGTGTTTTATGATTTATTTATATGTAACAATAAAGTAGCTATTATGATTGTTTTTGAGAGGAATGATATTGGAAAGTGTCCAAAACTGCAGACAAATATGTGAGTAAACTATGTGATGATTTTATCTTGAGTAATGAAGAACTGTACCTGTCAGCTTCTTCTGAAGGTCAACCATCGCCTCAGGCTTCTCAAAGTTAGCTCTCATTTGCACCAGGACATCCATGTTGTCACTTACAAGTTTCTGAAAATGAAAACATGATTTATTTCAATCGTGTTTACACTGTATGACTGTAAATTAGCCATGTTTGTGCTTTAGAAAGATGTCATGCCTTCAGTTCTCCAATTTGGGATATGATGTGCCACATGAGGTTCTCATTTAAAAACTTCATTCCGTACGGGCCGATCAGTTCAGCCAACGATCGCAAACCTACAGACAAATATGTGTGTATTAATCATCAAACCAGCGTTTAACACCATTTCAGACACCAAGAGTCTTAGTGTATACAATCAGAAACCGGATCAGAAATATTTCCTTGCGTAAAATACTTTTATTATGCGAGTTGAATATATTTGTATTATTTTTCTATCATGACAACTCTCTGAGAGTTTAGTATGGTATTGGATATGACAATATTAATGCATTTGGTTGTGGCGGAATAGATCTGCAACACTTATTGCTGCTGCTGATTATTATCACTACTGATGATGATTATTATTATTGCTGCTGATGCGCCATCTAGACTTTCATGACAAAACACGGTTCTCTGCATAACACACAACAATCTGTCATAAAGTCACATGATTGCCATTTCAAAACACTACCATTTAAAATGACACTCCATGAGCTGATTGGCTGATACATGTGTCACCTGACCAAACACCTCAGTGCTTAACTGTTTACACTTCAATCTTTTTCATTTTCCTGTTTTTTTGTGAGCATATTTTTCAGTCCAGTGTAAATATTTCTGCTGTGCACATGTTGCCCTGACTTAAAAATAATCAATAAAAAAATTGATAAAATAAATGTTTCAACAGCATGTGTGTGTGTCTGCAAATATTTCTGTGCATGTGAACAATCTGAAGAACTTTCTACAATTTGAACTATTTTAGTATTATGGCGAAGCACACTGAAGATGAGAGTGCTCTTCATTACGCCCAACAGTGTCTCGTTGCTTAGACAAAAATCTGCTAATATAAATGAAGTGTGTGTCATTTCGAGCAAAAGTTTGATTTTGATAATGCTATATGTAGTTTTGGTTGCAGTGCTTCATTTTGCAGGATATATGAGGTGTTTTGCAGTTTGGGAGTGTGGTTTTGTGAATAGTGTTAAGTATTTTGATAAAACCAGCCTAGTTTGCAAAATTGTGTGTTAACAATTGGAAAAAACTGTATTAACCCTTCACACAATGTAGAGCTACTAGCTAGTGTTTGACTGTTGCAATCATTGTGGTTGCGTTATTTCAATTTCTTCTGCCTCAGGATCTAAATCAGGCTTAAACATCTACGGCTCTCACAGCGCTCGCCATCTTGAGTAGCAAAACACTTGACATGCTTTAAAAGAGGGCGTTTTGAAAATGAGTGTTTGAAAATGAAGATGAAAACAATAATTGTTACAAATATTGGACCTTTTTGGTGCATAAAACTGTAAAAACTTTCATAAACTAACCTTGAAAAATATAATATAATATGTGAAACTGCATTGCATGTCCCCTTTAAGAGTGCATGTATGAAAGTGAAGTTGAGGGGTATACAGATGCAGTGGCTATTGAAAAATGGCTGAAATATCTTTCATCTTACCACCGATGTCAGAGTATTCCTCAGCACGAAAGCTCTGCTCGTTCTCCGTGTTCTGGTTGATGAAGCACTGTATGGTTGGACAGTGGACGATGAGAGCGCTGCTGGCCTGACGCAAGAGACCCTCGAGATACCTGACCACAGCAGACCAGGAACACAGTTAAACCAGAGACCAGGAACCAGTTAAACCAGAGACCAGGAACACAGTTAAACCAGAGACCAGGAACACAGTTAAACCAGAGACCAGGAACCAGTTAAACCAGAGACCAGGAACACAGTTAAACCAACAAACAAACCTTTCACCTGTGATGTCATTTGGGATCACGGCAATAAAAAAATGAAGCACAAATGTGATGTTTATCTAAAGTAATTTTTGCAGTTTAGAATGGTTGAAATCGATCATCGAAGGTCAGCAGCAAAGACATTGGTTAATAAAGTGAGATTAAATACATAAAGTATATTTGTATGATTTAGCATATTTAATTGCAGGTTTGCGTGATATTCAGAATTTTTTGCATTTCACTGTTTTTATTCATTTTGAGGAATACTGAATTTGTGCAAGTGAGATGCTCATATTTTGTCTAGAACTACAATATTCACACACAAAGCCTCTGTACTAATTCACTATCTGAAAAAAATACAATACATTCAATATATATTATAATATGGAATTATCTGTATGTCGCTCACAGTCTGTAGGATAACGCTCAAAAGCTGGAAAAGCTGGAGGAAGTATGATTTTATGAAAAGTGGCACGGCCTGAAAAGCTTGCGAAACCTCATTCTCATCTAGGGTTAGATCAGCCCTGAACTAACAAATTGTTAGTTAATTACTTTCTTAGCCAGCGGCCGTGAACTATGGGATACACAGGTGAATTGCGTGATATAGAGTGATATAAAGTCAGAATTTCTTGATATAAAGTCAGAATTGTGTGCTATAAAGTCAGAATTGTGAGATATAAAGTCAGAATTGTGAGATATAAAGTCAGAATTGCAAGTTATAAAGTCAGAATTGTGAGATATAAAGTCAGAATTGCGAGTTATAAAGTCAGAATTGTGTGTTATAAAGTCAGAATTGTGTTATAAAGTCAGAATTGCGAGTTATAAAGTCAGAATTGGGAGATATAAAGTCAGAATTGTGTGATATAAAGTCAGAATTGCGTGATATAAAGTCACAATTGTGTTATAAAGTCAGAATTTCTTGATATAAAGTCAGAATTGCTAGATATAAAGTCACAATTGTGTTATAAAGTCAGAATTTCTTGATATAAAGTCAGAATTGCGTGATAAAAAGTCAGAATTGCGTGATATAAAGTCAGAATTGCTAGATATAGTCACAATTGTGTTATAAAGTCAGAATTTCTTGATATAAAGTCAGAATTGCGTGATATAAAGTCAGAATTACGTGATATAAAGTCACAATTGTGTTATAAAGTCAGAATTTCTTGATATAAAGTCAGAATTGCTAGATATAAAGTCACAATTGTGTTATAAAGTCAGAATTTCTTGATATAAAGTCAGAATTGCGTGATAAAAAGTCAGAATTGCGTGATATAAAGTCAGAATTGCTAGATATAGTCACAATTGTGTTATAAAGTCAGAATTTCTTGATATAAAGTCAGAATTGCATGATATAAAGTCAGAATTGCGTGATAAAAAGTCAGAACTGCGTAATAAAAAGTCAGAATTTCTTAATATAAAGTCAGAATTGCGTGATATAAAGTCACAATTGTGTTATAAAGTCAGAATTTCTTGATATAAAAAGTCAGAATTGCATGATATAAAGTCAGAATTGCATGATATAAAGTCAGAATTGCGTGATAAAAAGTCAGAATTTCTTAATATAAAGTCAGAATTGCGAGATATAAAGTCAGAATTGCATGATATAAAGTCAGAATTGCGTGATAAAAAGTCAGAATTTCTTAATATAAAGTCAGAATTGCATGATATAAAGTCAGAATTGCATGATATAAAGTCAGAATTGCGTGATAAAAAGTCAGAATTTCTTAATATAAAGTCAGAATTGCGTGATATAAAGTCACAATTGTGTTATAAAGTCAGAATTTCTTGATATAAAGTCAGAATTTCTTGATATAAAGTCAGAATTGCGTGATATAAAGTCAGAATTGTGTTATAAAGTCAGAATTGCGAGTTATAAAGTCAGAATTGCGAGTTAAGTCACAATTGTGAGATATAAATTCAGAATTGCGTGATATAAAGTCAGAATTGTGAGATATTAAGTCACAATTGTGAGATATAAAGTCAGAATTGTGAGATATTAAGTCACAATTGTGAGATATAAAGTCAGAATTGCGTGATATAAAGTCACAATTGTGTTATAAAGTCAGAATTTCTTGATATAAAGTCAGAATTTCTTGATATAAAGTCAGAATTGCGTGATATAAAGTCAGAATTGTGAGATATAAAGTCAGAATTGTGAGATATAAAGTCAGAATTGCGTGATATAAAGTCTGTAAGATTACGCTAAAAAGCTGGAAAAGCTGGAGGAAATATGATTTTATGAAAGGTGGCACGGCCAGAAAAGTTTGTGAAACCTCATTCTCATCTAGGGTTAGATCAGTCCTGGTCTAAATGGTTAGTGAACCAGCGGATGTGAACTACGGGATACACAGGTGACATTATACATCACAGTCTGAGCCTTGAGGAAACGGCCCTGGAAGCGGATGAATCTTCATGAGGTCTCACCAGGTAGTATAGAGAGTCGTGATGGTCTGAGCCCCGTACGAGTCGAGAGGTTGAGTCTGCTGTAACAGGACACTCTTCACGAGCCGAGCCACGTCGATGTTGATGTAACAGTTGAGGCACTGAAGACTCGACACGTACGCCTGAATCCCGGCCAGCAGGTCCGATGGACGGGCGATCTCGTGAGTGCTCTGGTTGTAGCCCGCCATCTGCACGATCACCCTGCAAACCTCCATGTGTTAGGTTGAAGCAAACAGTGCTCTACGCTGAGATTAATGATTTACTACACTCAGGGGTTTTTTACTCAATGCTTTTTCATCTATATTTTACAGTTGTGAACACTCTCAAACAAGCCTTTGAAGGAATATTCCGGTTTCAGAACTTTACTTGTGCCGTAAAGTTGATAACCACAAAAATTTATAAAATAAAAAAAACGTCCAAAAGTCCGGATTACAATGAGGCATGTACAATGTGTGAATGAATGTTGAAGCTGTAAACGTTAAAAATATTAACCACAAGACATAAAAAATATTCCAGCGAACAAAAATATGTTCTAAGCACGTTATAGAAAAAATATAAGTTATAAAAAAATTATTTCTAAACACTCAAAAATTTTAATTCTTGGATATCATTTTTCAAACATTATGGGAACGTTACTTTTGAATACTTTGAATACTTGTTACTTTTCCCCAAATTCAACTGAAAAAGCAACTTTTAATGACTTCTGCAGTCTCAAAATTATTCACCCCCTTCATGACAAGCATCTTTAGCACTGAGCAGAGCCTTTCGCTGAAGCGAGATGTATAACAGCTTCTGTGTCTGAGGGATCTGAGCACGTTCCTCATGAGCAACGGCCTCCAGTTCAGGGATATTATTGGAGGTATATTGTCTCGAGCAACATTTAGTGACTTCACAATCTTTTTATATCCTGTGCCTTTGTTTGTGAAGGGCGATGAAATCTTCTCTTTTTTGACCATTCTTTTGCCATATTTCTAACATTCAGTGAAACGTGACGCTCATCAAACCTCACCAGTTCAGATATTTCATGTGTTCTAGCTCAAGCACACCTAGTGCAGCTAATGAAGCCCTTGATTAGTGAGACAACTCCTGTTCTGCAGATCTGTGCTGTTCTGAGGGATTGTATTCAGGGCGCTGAATCATTTTGAGACAGCAGAAGTCATTAAAAGTTGGAAAAATAATCGCTTCCTAACCTTTTCTGTTTAACGTCTAATTTTACTACCTTACAGCCATGATGCCTAAAACCCTAAAACAGCTATACAGATTAAACAACACACAATTTTACATAATTTAACATGAAAATTAGTAAACATTTTTTTAAAAAATACAATTATAAGCCTCACATGTCTGGATTCATTGTTTGCGCTTCATGATACTCTTGTTTTTTGTTTTGTTTAAATAAAGCGACGTAACCTGGGATATTCCTTTAAGACACAATGTGTGATTGAGAGGATGTTGTGATCTGAACAGGGCAGTAGTGAACACTACAGAAGTGTGTGTACTTGTTGAGTCTCATCTCCAGCTGTGTGAGCAGGAACTCGGCCGGCACAACGATGTGTTTGAAGACTGTGAAGTCAGCGCAGACGCTGTAGGAAGCGCACAGTTCTGTCAGCGCCATGTGCATCTTATCCAGACTACAACAGAAGAGAGCAGTCAGCTGGCATATCTATATGAAAGATAAAGATAGTTTTTCCATTCCTATACTGAATCTGTCGGATGATGCATACTTTGTGACGAAGGCTCTGTCCTTCCTGAGGCTCTCCGTCCCTGGTTTCTCTTTAGGCACGTCTCCTCTCTTTGGCACCGGTTTCTTCAGTTTCTTATTGCGCGCTGTGCTGATGGTCTCAGCGCTGTGCTTGGGCAATAACTAAAACACAGCAAACACTAAAACAGTTGTGGTTCTTACTGGCTTTTTTGATTTATGGGCATTCATGTCCATTTTTTTAAACTACATTATATATATATATTCTTCAACCTAAAACCAGACCACTTTAACTGTAGTTTTGATAAGGTTGATCTTCATACTGAGTTCAGTAGATCTTCTGTACCTTCTCGTTCAGGTTACACTGTTCGGCACAGATCTCCAGCACAACCGAACACGTCTGACGGGAGATCTCCTCCAGAAAGGCCACGCACAGCTTCAAGCTTTGCTTCTCCATCTCTTCAGTCTAGCCCACGCACACACACGAGAAATATGACAGAACATCATTTAGTAGCATCTATTGAAGGGATAGTCTACAAATTCTGTCGTCATTTACTCACCCTCAAGTTGTTTCTAACCTGTATTCATTTCTTTGTTCTGCTGAACACAAATGAAGATATTTTGAAGAAAGTTTGTAACCAAACCATTTTGGGGGGAAAAAAGTCAATGGTGCCCCAGACCTGTTCTGTTCCCACATTCTTCAAAATATCTTCCTTTGTGTTCAACAGAACAAAGAAATTTATAGAAATTTGGAACAACTTGAGGGTGGGTAAATAATTTTTTCGGTGTAAAATCCCTTTAATTTTCCTTAAAAAGCCGTATTATGCTGTTTTATACAGTTTTGATGTTGTTTCCGGCTCTACTAGAACAGGTTTTCCTGCTTGAATGTTGATTATTCTCCTCATATTCTCCATTGTTGCGGCTCCTCTCTTCCCAGTCTGTCAGTAACGCTCTGTTTACTTCCTGTCTCTATGAAGCCCCTCCTTCTGAAAAGCACACTGTGCTCTGATTGGTCGGCTGGAGCAGTGTGTTGTGATTGGTCGAGCGCTTCGAGTGTGTTTGGGAAATGTCCCGCCCCTTACCATAACCGCCAGTTTAACACACTACTAACTCACTCAACCAGGCCCCGCCCCTTTATTCTGCTCAAGACTACACTGGAGGCGTTTCAGGCGTTCAGAAACACTGACACTGATATAGAGAAGAACTGGAGCTTTCATGATCACACAGTAACATTGAAAAAGCAGAATATGTGCTGTTTAAACAGATAGCAGTGAATTAGTGGTGCAACTGATCACAAAACTCACGGTTCGTATCATTTTTCGTATCAGAAAAAAAAAATATATATATATGGGGGGGGGGGGGTAATGTAACTTTGCTTTTCATTAATAATTTAAAGCTCAGTTGAAGTACGCTGATATAGGGAGCACTGACCTCCTCGGGACAGAGCGAATGGAGACTCTGGCTGAAGTGTGAGCAGACGAGAGGGAACGCCATCAGGTATCGCTGCATAGACACGTCCTCGCCGCTCTGAGAGAACATCTTCTCAAACACACGCGAGTGGAAACTGAATATCACAGGAAACAGAAATCAAGCAGAGTCCGTTTACTTTTATTAAAGCTCAGCCGATTCACAGAACATCTCAGAAGAGACTCACCAGAGGATGGAGAGATCGGCCGTCTCGTAGAGGAGCTCGTTCACAGTGTCCATCATCCTGGTGTGAAACTGGGCCATGTTCATGATCTTGGCGAGTTCAGGATAATCCTTCAGAGCCAGAGACGCTTTACCCACACTGGTGTACACCTGAACAACACACACACACACACACACACACATCGGTGATGACACTGGTGTACACCTGAACAACACACACACACACACACACACACACACACACACACACACACACACACACATCGGTGATGACACTGGTGTACACCTGAACAACACACACACACACACACACATCGGTGATGACACTGGTGTACACCTGAACAACACACACACACACACACACACACACACATCGGTGATGACACTGGTGTACGCCTAAACAACACACACACACACACACACACACACACACACACACATCGGTGATGACACTGGTGTACGCCTGAACAACACACACACACACACACACACACACACATCGGTGATGACACTGGTGTACGCCTAAACAACACATACACACACACAACACATCGGTGATGACACTGGTGTACGCCTGAACAACACACACACACACACACACACAACAACACACACACACACACATCGGTGATGACACTGGTGTACGCCTGAACAACACACACACACACACACACACACACACACACACACACACACATCGGTGATGACACTGGTGTACACCTGAACAACACACACACACACACACACAACACATCAGTGATGACACTGGTGTACGCCTGAAGAACACACACACACACACACACACACACACACACACACACACACACACACACACACACATCGGTGATGACACTGGTGTACGCCTAAACAACACATACACACACACAACACATCGGTGATGACACTGGTGTACGCCTGAACAACACACACACACACAACACATCGGTGATGACACTGGTGTACGCCTGAACAACACACACACACACACACAACAACACACACACACACACACACATCGGTGATGACACTGGTGTACGCCTGAACAACACACACACACACACACACACACACACACACACACACACACACACACACACACACACACACATCGGTGATGACACTGGTGTACACCTGAACAACACACACACACACACACAACACATCAGTGATGACACTGGTGTACGCCTGAAGAACACACACACACACACACACACACACACACACACACACACACACACACACACACACACATCGGTGATGACACTGGTGTACGCCTAAACAACACATACACACACACAACACATCGGTGATGACACTGGTGTACGCCTGAACAACACACACACACACAACAACACACACACACACACACACACACACACACATCGGTGATGACACTGGTGTACGCCTGAACAACACACACACACACACACACACACACACACACACACACACACACACACACAACACATCAGTGATGACACTGGTGTACGCCTGAAGAACACACACACACACACACACACACACACACACACACACACACACACACACACACACACACACACACACATCGGTGATGACACTGGTGTACGCCTAAACAACACATACACACACACAACACATCGGTGATGACACTGGTGTACGCCTGAACAACACACACACACACACACAACAACACACACACACACACACATCGGTGATGACACTGGTGTACGCTTGAACAACACACACACACACACACACACACACACACACACACACACACACATCGGTGATGACACTGGTGTACACCTGAACAACACACACACACACACACACAACACATCAGTGATGACACTGGTGTACGCCTGAAGAACACACACACACACACACACACACACACACACACACACACACACATCGGTGATGACACTGGTGTACGCCTAAACAACACATACACACACACAACACATCGGTGATGACACTGGTGTACGCCTGAACAACACACACACACACAACACATCGGTGATGACACTGGTGTACGCCTGAACAACACACACACACACACACAACAACACACACACACACACACACACACACATCGGTGATGACACTGGTGTACGCCTGAACAACACACACACACACACACACACACACACACACACACACACACACACACACACACACATCGGTGATGACACTGGTGTACACCTGAACAACACACACACACACACACACAACACATCAGTGATGACACTGGTGTACGCCTGAAGAACACACACACACACACACACACACACACACACACACACACACACACACACACACACACACACACACACACACACATCGGTGATGACACTGGTGTACGCCTAAACAACACATACACACACACAACACATCGGTGATGACACTGGTGTACGCCTGAACAACACACACACACACACAACAACACACACACACACACACACACATCGGTGATGACACTGGTGTACGCCTGAACAACACACACACACACACACACACACACACACACACACACACACACACACACACACACAACACATCAGTGATGACACTGGTGTACGCCTGAAGAACACACACACACACACACACACACACACACACACACACACACACACACACACACACACACACACACACACACACACACAATCACCAATGTATAAAAGTCATGATTCCCGCTCTGATCAGTATTATTGGCCTATGGATGTGTAACTGATCAGTGCGAGCCGTACCTGGAGTCTCAGCCAGTCCAGTCTGAACGGTCTCAGGTCGAACTCTTCTCCTGCATCCACTGCGGAAACACCAAAGAATATTCAGAAAGCCAATAAATGTGTGTGTAACAACTGGATCTGAATTCCTGCTACACATTTGATCTAATTTGCTGTAAGATGGCAGAAGAAAGAAAGGGACTTTCATCTCATCTCATATCTGTCTTTTGATAGATTACCCAGATAGCAGACGGATGTGGGCCACTTCAGGCAATGATGCGGCACTGCTGGCCTACTTATGGCCCGGACCAAAAGTGGCCCACATGTAAAATGGCAAATATGGCCCAAATATGTTAAATCACATGTGGGCCTTTTTAGGCAAAGATGCGGCACTCATGGCAATGTGTAATCTGAATGTGAGCCTAAAGTGGCCCATATGATAAACAATGAATATGGCCCAAATATCACAAACCAAATGTGGGCCACCTATGGCAAAACCGTGGCACAATCGACAATGACTAATCTGGATGTAAACCAAAAATGGCCCACATATGTTTCAGCAAATGTGGCCCAGTTTTCTTAAAACATATCTGGGCCAGTTTTGGCAAAGATATGGCACAGTGGCACTGTCTCATCTGGATGTGAGCCAAAAGTGGCCCACATATAATGCTGCAAATGTGGCCCATTTATCTTAAAACACATTTGGGCCAGTTTTGGCAAATATATGGCTCAGTGGCACTGTCTCATCTGGATGTGAGCCAAAAGTGGCCCACATATTCTGCTGCAAATGTGGCCCAGTTATTTTAAAACACATCTGGGCCAGTTTTGGCAAAGATATGGCTCAATGGCACTGTCTCATCTGGATGTGAGCCAAAAGTGGCCCACATATGATGCTGAAAATGTGGCCCAGTTATCTTAAACCATATCTGGGCCAGTTTTGGCAAAGATATGTCTCAGTGAGCACTGGCTCATCTGGGTGTGAGCCAAAAGTGGCCCACATTTGATGCTCCAAATGTGGCCCAGTTATCTTAAAACACATCTGGGCCAGTTTGGGCAAAGATATGGTTCAGTGAGCACTGGCTCATCTGGGTGTGAGCCAAAAGTGGCCCACATTTGATGCTGAAAATGTGGCCCAGTTATCTTAAAACACATCTGGGCCAGTTTTGGCAAAGATATGGCTCAGTGAGCTCCGGCTCATCTGGGTGTGAACCAAAAGTGGCCCACATATGTTTCAGCAAATGTGGCCCAGTTATCTTAAAACACATCTGGGCCAGTTTTGACAAAGATATGGCTCAGTGGCACTGTCTCATCTGGATGTGAGCCAAAAGTGGCCCACATATAATGCTGCAAATGTGGCCCAGTTATCTTAAAACACATCTGGGCCAGTTTTGGCAAAGATATGGCTCAGTGAGCTCCGGCTCATCTGGGTGTGAACCAAAAGTGGCCCACATATGATGCTGAAAATGTGGCCCAGTTATCTTAAATCACATCTGGGCCAGTTTTGGCAAAGATATGGCTCAGTGAGCACTGGCTCATCTGGGTGTGAGCCAAAAGTGGCCCACATATAATGCTGCAAATGTGGCCCAGTTATCTTAAAACACATCTGGGCCAGTTTTGGCGAAGATATGGCTAAGTGAACACTGGCTCATCTGGGTGTGAGCCAAAAGTGGCCCACATATAATGCTGCAATTGTGGCCCAGTTATCTTAAAACACATCTGGGCCAGTTTGGGCAAAGATATGGCTCAGTGAGCACTTGCTCATCTGGGTGTGAGCCAAAAGTGGCCTACATTTGATCCTCCAAATGTGGCCCAGTTATCTTAAAACACATCTGGGCCAGTTTGGGCAAAGATATGGCTCAGTGAGCACTGGCTCATCTGGGTGTGAGCCAAAAGTGGCCCACATATAATGCTGCAAATGTGGCCCAGTTATCTTAAAACATATCTGGGCCAGTTTTGGCCATGATATGGCTTAGTGAACACTGGCTCATCTGGGTGTGAGCCAAAAGTGGCCCACATTTGATCCTCCAAATGTGGCCCAGTTATCTTAAAACACATCTGGGCCAGTTTGGGCAAAGATATGGCTCAGTGAGCACTGGCTCATCTGGGTGTGAGCCAAAAGTGGCCCACATATAATGCTGCAAATGTGGCCCAGTTATCTTAAAACATATCTGGGCCAGTTTTGGCAAAGATATGGCTCAGTGAGCACTGGCTCATCTGGGTGTGAGCCAAAAGTGGCCCACATATAATGCTGCAAATGTGGCCCACTTATCTTAAAACACATCTGGGCCAGTTTTGGCAATGATATGGCTCAGTGAGCTCCGGCTCATCTGGGTGTGAACCAAAAGTGGCCCACATATGATGCTGAAAATGTGGCCCAGTTATCTTAAATCACATCTGGGCCAGTTTTGGCAAAGATATGGCTCAGTGAACACTGGCTCATCTGGGTGTGAGCCAAAAGTGGCCCACATATAATGCTGCAAATGTGGCCCAGTTATCTTAAAACACATCTGGGCCAGTTTGGGCAAAGATATGGCTCAGTGAGCACTGGCTCATCTGGGTGTGAGCCAAAAGTGGCCCACATATAATGCTGCAAATGTGGCCCAGTTATCTTAAAACACATCTGGGCCAGTTTGGGCAAAGATATGGCTCAGTGAGCACTGGCTCATCTGGGTGTGAGCCAAAAGTGGCCCACATATAATACTGCAAATGTGGCCCAGTTATCTTAAAACATATCTGGGCCAGTTTTGGCAATGATATGGCTTAGTGAACACTGGCTCATCTGGGTGTGAGCCAAAAGTGGCCCACATTTGATCCTCCAAATGTGGCCCAGTTATCTTAAAACACATCTGGGCCAGTTTGGGCAAAGATATGGCTCAGTGAGCACTGGCTCATCTGGGTGTGAGCCAAAAGTGGCCCACATATAATGCTGCAAATGTGGCCCAGTTATCTTAAAACATATCTGGGCCAGTTTTGGCAATGATATGGTTTAGTGAACACTGGCTCATCTGGGTGTGAGCCAAAAGTGGCCCACATTTGATCCTCCAAATGTGGCCCAGTTATCTTAAAACACATCTGGGCCAGTTTGGGCAAAGATATGGCTCAGTGAGCACTGGCTCATCTGGGTGTGAGCCAAAAGTGGCCCACATATAATACTGCAAATGTGGCCCAGTGATCTTAAAACACATCTGGGCCAGTTTGGGCAAAGATATGGCTCAGTGAGCACTGGCTCATTTGGGTGTGAGCCAAAAGTGGCCCACATATAATGCTGCAAATGTGGCCCAGTTATCTTAAAACACATCTGGGCCAGTTTTGGCGAAGATATGGCTCAGTGAGCACTTGCTCATCTGGGTGTGAGCCAAAAGTGGCCCACATATGATGATCCAAATGTGGCCCAGTTATCTTAAAACACATCTGGGCCAGTTTTGGCAAAGATATGGCTTAGTGAGCACTGGCTCATCTGGGTGTGAGCCAAAAGTGGCCCACATATGATGATCCAAATGTGGCCCAGTTATCTTAAAACATATCTGGGCCAGTTTGGGCAAAGATATGGCTCAGTGAGCACTGGCTCATCTGGATTTGAGCCAAAAGTGGCCCACATATGATGCTCCAAATGTGGCCCAGTTATCTTAAAACATATCTGGGCCAGTTTGGGCTAAGATATGGTTCAGTAGCACTGGCTCATATGGATGTGAGCCAAAAGTGGCCCATATGATAAATAATGAATATGGCCCATATTTCACAAGCCAAATGTGGGCCACCTATGGCAAAAACGTGGCACAATCGACAATGACTGATCTGGATGTAAACCAAAAATGGCCCACATATGTTTCAGCAAATGTGGCCCAGTTTTCTTAAAACATATCTGGGCCAGATTTGGCAAAGATATGGCTCTGTGAGCACTGGCTCATCTGGGTGTGAGCCAAAAGTGGCCCACATATAATGCTGCAAATGTGACCCATTTATCTTAAAACATATCTGGGTCAGTTTTGGCAAAGATATGGCTCAGTGAGCACTATCTCATCTGGATGTGAGGCAAAAGTGGCCCACATATGACATGGCAAATATTGCCCAAATAATTAATTACATTTTGGGCCACGTTTGGGAAATATATACGGCATATCAACGTGGCAAATATTCTTTGTGTTTCCCAAAAATTAAAACCTACGTGGTAAGTCCATTTCTGGATTGGATGCAACACTTCTGAAAATGGCTAATTTAGCTTAAAAGGGACAAAGTTTGAAACTGTAATGGCCTGAATATTTTTTTTTAATTTAACAACATTTAACAATATTTTTTTGGTATGGATGGAGCAGACACTTATGCCCCGTCCACACTACTGCGTTTTCGTTTAAAATCTGGCCCACACTTGACACTTTCATCTGGCCCACATACCGCGTGGAATGATGGCACGTGGGCGGTCCGCTCCTGTTTGCCGGATCTGGGCCACAGCAACTTTGGTGTCTGGGCCAGATGTGGGCCAATTTGGCTTCATTTATTTTGTTTATGGCTGACATGCGGCATTGCTATGGCTTAATTGTGGCCCACATCTGGCAAACAGGAGCGGACCGCCCAAGTGCCATCATTCCACGCGGTATGTGGGCCAGATGAAAGTGTCAAGTGTGGGCCGGATCTGGGCCACAGCAACTGTAGTGTCTGGGCCAGATATGGGCCAGTTCTGCTTCATTTGTTTTGTTTACGGCTGACATGCGGCATTGTTATGGCTTAATTGTGGCCCAAATTTGGCAAACAGGAGCGGACCGCCCAAGTGCCATCATTCCACGCGGTATGTGGGCCAGATGAAAGTGTCAAGTGTGGGCCGGATCTGGGCCACACCAATTTTGCTATCTGGGTAGTGACTAATTCCCTAAACAGTTTATCATCAAGACACAGATCCTGGAAAGCAGGGCAAGAAATTACAATAATCCCTTAAATGTGGTTATTAGACAGGCATGAAAACAGGAATATGACACTTTTATACAGTATACACGATTATACCGTATATGTGTTCAGAAAGACTCACAGTGCTTGAGACTCATTGAAGAAAGAGTTGAGACGAATGACGACATGAGAACCGATTCTTCCTCCGGACACACGTACATGCCCTGAAACCAGGAGATACGCCACATAAACATCTGTGTGTGTGTTTGCCAAGAGGACGGAGACAGTGCTGTACCTGTCACACACACACTCAGTGCTGTACCTATCACACACAAACACACACACACACACACACACACACACACACACACACACACACACACACACACACACACACACTCAGTGCTGTACCTGTATGGTGTCGTTGAGCACGAGCGCGTCGTACTGGGACAGGTACTGGAGATGGTAGCGCTGGAGGATGTATCTGTGCTGGACCAGAAGAACTCGCAGACGCTCCATGTAGAACAGCAGCTCTGCCATCTGTCTGCATCACACACACACACACACACACACACACACACACACACACACACACACACACACACACACACACACACACACACAAACATCACACACACATTCATATCCCAACTTATGATGGGTTTTTTCCACAGGTTTACACACACACACACACACACTCGTGCTTCTCTTCCTGATAAACTCCTGATAGGAAACTAACACAAGTGCTGCCAGTCTTCTAATCCAGAGAGCGGAACATAACAAACATATGAGCCATTCTTCAGTTAGAGGCAATTATTACTGACTATGTTAAATCTAACTATGTTATAAAATATGAAAATATTATGTTTTTTGGTAAAGTGTGCACAGTTTGAGTTGTGTTGAGGATGAAACTCACGAGTCTGCATAATCCTCCGGTGTCTTGGTTTTCGGGATGTTCTCGGCGTGACGCACGAGCCAGAGCACTTCATCCCGGGAGAACGACAGCGCCATGAACACGAATAAAGCCTGGAACAAGCACAGGGTTCACAGATCTGTAGAAGCTTGTTTACGCCACAGAACAAAACATTAAAGATTTAGTTTTGACTTATTGGGCCCTATCTTGCACCCAATTGACTTTGTACACTGCATGTGTCATTCCTATTTTGCTCCTGACGCACAGCGGACTTTTCCCTCCACAGACGCACGTCGGTAAATTAGAACTTGCGCTCCCGGGGGCGGTTCCGGCGCAAACGTTCCCTGGTGCTATTTTGCAGTTTCAGAAAACAATTCCTCCACTGACCAGGAGAAACCTCGTCTAAAGTCAGTGGCGCGTTATTCAGAGGCTATTTTAAGGGCGCATGCTTGGCCATAATGTAGCGTGAGCACAACACACACACACTTTGCTTCTCTCATCTACACAGATGCAGCAGTTCACAGTTTTTGAAAATCATACATTATTACAAGGAAAAATATTCCACATGAGGGAAATCATTGTTGTGTCCATGAAGATGTGAAAAATAGGCATAAATCTAGCTTACACATTTACCCAAATTATCATACGCCTGTTTAACCGAAGCTAATCTGGGTGTGTTTCTCCATCCCCAATGTCACTTCTCTGTGTTTTACGGCCCTGACGAGAACGCCGGTCTCCTCGGCTGTGAACCGCTCCTGGCAAATCCGCCGTTATAATAGCAATCCGCCATGGAACAAGCGCGCCTGCTCTTAAAGGGAATGTGAGATGACGCTCTGATTGGTTTATTTCACGTTAAGCCCAAACCACACCTATGAGTAATGAAGCGACTTCAGACCAACACATTTTAGATTTGCGTCGGGTGCAAGAGTCATTTATCCCGCCGGTATAATAGCAACAGCGCCGAGACCCGCCCACAACTTGCGTTTCGCGCTTGCATTTCGTTAAAATAGGGCCCTTTATCTCACAATTGTGTTTTATAAAGTCAGAATTGCTAAATATAAAGTCGCATATGCGAGTGATAAAGTCAGAATTGCATGATATAAAGTCACATTTTATCTTCTAAAATGTTTTATTCTGTGGTGGAAACAAGCTTCAGTAGAGATCTGGGTTAATATATATGAAAAAATATATAAAAATGAAAAGCATGATTGAAACCTTGGGTCCGAGCAGAGCCGGTTCATCCTCCAACACTTTGATCAGTTCCTTGAGAGCGTTTCTCAGAAAGCCTCGCTTCTCTCTCCGCACGGCTCCGCTGGAGAACAGCGAGACGTTTGGTTATGTGAACGTTAAGAGAACATTCCGTCTTATCATTTTTCAAACATTATGGAAACGTTACTTTTAAAATGTTCTCTGAACGTTCTGAAACAAGTAGTAACGTGAAAAACCTTAGACAATCGTCTAAACACACAACACGATAAAAACAATAAATAATGCTTTTGTGCTAACGCTTTGAGAACATTATTAAAGACCAGATAACTTTGAACGAATGTTCTATTAATGTTACTGGAAGAACATTTGTTGTTAAGGTTCAAAACCTTGACAGAACGTTCCTTGTTCGCGTTTTTTTTTTTTTTTTTTAATGTCAAGGGCAATAACTGATAATGATTTTTTTCTTTCATCCCTGTATTTGAAGTTATCAAGTTGATACTTTAGATGCTCACCAGTTAGCGATGACATACTCTTTACATTCCTTGATGTCGGGAATACGCTTACTGTACCTGGAAAAGAATATGATCAGAGTGAAACATGATAAGGAACAGTGGAGAGAACACACGAGAACAGTGGAGAGAACACATGAGAACACACGAGAACAGTGGAGTGAACACACGAGAACAGTGGAGTGAACACGCGAGAACAGTGGAGAGAACACATGAGAACACACGAGAACAGTGGAGTGAACACACGAGAACAGTGGAGTGAACACGCGAGAACAGTGGAGTGAACACACGAGAACAGTGGAGTGAACACACGAGAACAGTGGAGAGAACACACGAGAACAGTGGAGAGAACACATGAGAACACACGAGAACAGTGGAGTGAACACACGAGAACAGTGGAGAGAACAGTGGAGTGAACACGCGAGAACAGTGGAGAGAACACATGAGAACACACGAGAACAGTGGAGTGAACACACGAGAACAGTGGAGTGAACACGCGAGAACAGTGGAGTGAACACACGAGAACAGTGGAGTGAACACACGAGAACAGTGGAGAGAACACACGAGAACAGTGGAGAGAACACATGAGAACACACGAGAACAGTGGAGTGAACACACGAGAACAGTGGAGTGAACACGCGAGAACAGTGGAGTGAACACACGAGAACAGTGGAGAGAACACATGAGAACACACGAGAACAGTGGAGTGAACACATGAGAACAGTGGAGTGAACACACGAGAACAGTGGAGAGAACACACGAGAACAGTGGAGAGAACACGCGAGTACAGTGGAGTGAACACGCGAGAACAGTGGAGAGAACACACGAGAACAGTGGAGAGAACACACGAGAACAGTGGAGAGAACACAGGAGAACACATGAGAACACATGAGAACAGTGGAGTGAGCACGCGAGAACAGTGGAGTGAACACGCGAGAACAGTGGAGAGAACACGCGAGTACAGTGGAGTGAACACATGAGAACACATGAGAACAGTGGAGTGAACACACGAGAACAGTGGAGTGAACACATGAGAACAGTGGAGTGAGCACGCGAGAACAGTGGAGTGAACACGCGAGAACAGTGGAGAGAACATGCGAGTACAGTGGAGTGAACACATGAGAACACACGAGAACAGTGGAGTGAACACACGAGAACAGTGGAGTGAACACGCGAGAACAGTGGAGTGAACACACGAGAACAGTGGAGAGAACACATGAGAACACACGAGAACAGTGGAGTGAACACACGAGAACAGTGGAGTGAACACGCGAGAACAGTGGAGTGAACACACGAGAACAGTGGAGTGAGCACGCAAGAACAGTGGAGTGAACACGCGAGAACAGTGGAGAGAACATGCGAGTACAGTGGAGTGAACACATGAGAACACACGAGAACAGTGGAGTGAACACACGAGAACAGTGGAGTGAACACGCGAGAACAGTGGAGTGAACACACGAGAACAGTGGAGAGAACACATGAGAACACACGAGAACAGTGGAGTGAACACACGAGAACAGTGGAGTGAACACGCGAGAACAGTGGAGTGAACACACGAGAACAGTGGAGTGAGCACGCAAGAACAGTGGAGTGAACACGCGAGTACAGTGGAGTGAACACACGAGAACAGTGGAGAGAACACATGAGAACACGCGAGAACAGTGGAGTGAACACGCGAGAACAGTGGAGTGAACACACGAGAACAGTGGAGAGAACACATGAGAACACACGAGAACAGTGGAGTGAACACACGAGAACAGTGGAGTGAACACACGAGAACAGTGGAGAGAACACGCGAGAACAGTGGAGTGAACACATGAGAACAGTGGACTGAACACGCGAGAAGAGTGGAGTGAACACGCGAGAACAGTGGAGAGAACACACGAGAACAGTGGAGAGAACACGCGAGAACAGTGGAGTGAACACACGAGAACAGTGGAGAGAACACATGAGGACACGCGAGAACAGTGGAGTGAACATGCGAGAACAGTGGAGTGAACACACGAGAACAGTGGAGAGAACACATGAGAACACACGAGAACAGTGGAGTGAACACACGAGAACAGTGGAGAGAACACGCGAGTACAGTGGAGTGAACACGCAAGAACAGTGGAGTGAACACACGAGAACAGTGGAGAGAACACATGAGAACACACGAGAACACGTGAGAACAGTGGAGAGAACACATGAGAACACACGAGAACAGTGGAGTGAACACACGAGAACAGTGGAGAGAACACACGAGAACAGTGGAGAGAACACGCGAGAACAGTGGAGTGAACACGCGAGAACAGTGGAGTGAACACATGAGAACAGTGGAGAGAACACGCGAGAACAGTGGAGAGAACACATGAGAACACACGAGAACAGTGGAGTGAACACACGAGAACAGTGGAGTGAACACACGAGAACAGTGGAGTGAACACGCGAGAACAGTGGAGAGAACACGCGAGAACAGTGGAGAGAATACATGAGAACACACGAGAACAGTGGAGTGAACACACGAGAACAGTGGAGAGAACACGCGAGAACAGTGGAGTGAACACACGAGAACAGTGGAGAGAACAGTGGAGTGAACACACGAGAACAGTGGAGTGAACACACGAGAACAGTGGAGAGAACACACGAGAACAGTGGAGTGAACACACGAGAACAGTGGAGAGAACAGTGGAGTGAACACACGAGAACAGTGGAGTGAACACACGAGAACAGTGGAGAGAACAGTGGAGTGAACACACGAGAACAGTGGAGTGAACACACGAGAACAGTGGAGAGAACAGTGGAGTGAACACACGAGAACAGTGGAGTGAACACACGAGAACAGTGGAGTGAACACACGAGAACAGTGGACTGAACACGCAAGAACAGTGGAGTGAACACACGAGAACACATGAGAACAGTGGAGTGAACACACGAGAACAGTGGAGAGAACACATGAGAACAGTGGACTGAACACGCGAGAACAGTGGAGTGAACACGCGAGAACAGTGGAGAGAACACAGGAGAACAGTGGAGTGAACACATGAGAACAGTGGACTGAACACGCGAGAACAGTGGAGTGAACACACGAGAACAGTGGAGAGAACACATGAGAACAGTGGAGTGAACACACGAGAACAGTGGAGAGAACACATGAGAACACATGAGAACAGTGGAGTGAACACACGAGAACAGTGGAGAGAACACATGAGAACAGTGGAGAGAACACATGAGAACACATGAGAACAGTGGAGTGAACACACGAGAACAGTGGAGAGAACACATGAGAACACATGAGAACAGTGGAGTGAACACACGAGAACAGTGGAGTGAACACATGAGAACAGTGGAGTGAACACACTAGAACAGTGGAGTGAACACATGAGAACAGTGGACTGAACACGCGAGAACAGTGGAGTGAACACACGAGAACAGTGGAGTGAACACACGAGAACAGTGGAGAGAACACACGAGAACAGTGGAGTGAACACACGAGAACAGTGGAGAGAACACATGAGAACACATGAGAACAGTGGAGAGAACACATGAGAACAGTGGAGAGAACACATGAGAACAGTGGAGAGAACACACGAGAACAGTGGAGTGAACACACGAGAACAGTGGAGTGAACACACGAGAACAGTGGAGAGAACACATGAGAACAGTGGAGAGAACACAGGGGAACAGTGGAGTGAACACACGAGAACAGTGGTGTGAACACATGAGAACAGTGGAGTGAACACACGAGAACAGTGGAGAGAACACATGAGAACAGTGGAGAGAACAGTGGAGTGAACACACGAGAACAGTGGAGTGAACACACGAGAACAGTGGAGAGAACACATGAGAACAGTGGAGAGAACACATGAGAACAGTGGAGAGAACAGTGGAGTGAACACACGAGAACAGTGGAGTGAACACATGAGAACAGTGGAGTGAACACATGAGAACAGTGGAGTGAACACACGAGAACAGTGGAGTGAACACACGAGAACAGTGGAGAGAACACATGAGAACAGTGGAGAGAACAGTGGAGTGAACACACGAGAACAGTGGAGTGAACACACGAGAACAGTGGAGTGAACACACGAGAACAGTGGAGAGAACACATGAGAACAGTGGAGTGAACACACGAGAACAGTGGAGAGAACACATGAGAACAGTGGAGAGAACACATGAGAACAGTGGAGAGAACACATGAGAACAGTGGAGTGAACACATGAGAACAGTGGAGTGAACACACGAGAACAGTGGAGAGAACACATGAGAACAGTGGAGAGAACACATGAGAACAGTGGAGAGAACACATGAGAACAGTGGAGTGAACACACGAGAACAGTGGAGAGAACACATGAGAACAGTGGAGAGAACACATGAGAACAGTGGAGAGAACACATGAGAACAGTGGAGAGAACAGTGGAGTGAACACACGAGAACAGTGGAGTGAACACATGAGAACAGTGGAGAGAACACATGAGAACAGTGGAGAGAACAGTGGAGTGAACACACGAGAACAGTGGAGTGAACACATGAGAACAGTGGAGAGAACACATGAGAACAGTGGAGTGAGCACGCGAGAACAGTGGAGTGAACACACGAGAACAGTGGAGTGAACACACGAGAACAGTGGAGAGAACACATGAGAACAGTGGAGAGAACACATGAGAACAGTGGAGAGAACAGTGGAGTGAACACACGAGAACAGTGGAGTGAACACACGAGAACAGTGGAGAGAACAGTGGAGTGAACACACGAGAACAGTGGAGTGAACACACGAGAACAGTGGAGTGAACACACGAGAACAGTGGAGAGAACACACGAGAACAGTGGAGTGAACACACGAGAACAGTGGAGAGAACACATGAGAACAGTGGAGAGAACACATGAGAACAGTGGAGAGAACACATGAGAACAGTGGAGAGAACACACGAGAACAGTGGAGTGAACACACGAGAACAGTGGAGTGAACACACGAGAACAGTGGAGAGAACACATGAGAACAGTGGAGAGAACACATGAGAACAGTGGAGTGAACACACGAGAACAGTGGAGTGAACACACGAGAACAGTGGAGAGAACACATGAGAACAGTGGAGTGAGCACGCGAGAACAGTGGAGTGAACACACGAGAACAGTGGAGTGAACACACGAGAACAGTGGAGTGAACACACGAGAACAGTGGAGAGAACACATGAGAACAGTGGAGAGAACACATGAGAACAGTGGAGTGAACACACGAGAACAGTGGAGTGAACACACGAGAACAGTGGAGAGAACACACGAGAACAGTGGAGTGAACACACGAGAACAGTGGAGAGAACACATGAGAACAGTGGAGTGAGCACGCGAGAACAGTGGAGTGAACACACGAGAACAGTGGAGTGAACACACGAGAACAGTGGAGAGAACACATGAGAACAGTGGAGAGAACACACGAGAACAGTGGAGTGAACACATGAGAACAGTGGAGAGAACACATGAGAACAGTGGAGTGAACACACGAGAACAGTGGAGAGAACACATGAGAACAGTGGAGTGAGCACGCGAGAACAGTGGAGTGAACACACGAGAACAGTGGAGTGAACACACGAGAACAGTGGAGAGAACACATGAGAACAGTGGAGAGAACACATGAGAACAGTGGAGAGAACACACGAGAACAGTGGAGTGAACACATGAGAACAGTGGAGAGAACACATGAGAACAGTGGAGTGAACACACGAGAACAGTGGAGTGAACACACGAGAACAGTGGAGAGAACACATGAGAACAGTGGAGTGAACACACGAGAACAGTGGAGAGAACACATGAGAACAGTGGAGTGAGCACGCGAGAACAGTGGAGTGAACACACGAGAACAGTGGAGTGAACACACGAGAACAGTGGAGAGAACACATGAGAACAGTGGAGAGAACACATGAGAACAGTGGAGAGAACACACGAGAACAGTGGAGTGAACACATGAGAACAGTGGAGAGAACACATGAGAACAGTGGAGTGAACACACGAGAACAGTGGAGTGAACACACGAGAACAGTGGAGAGAACACATGAGAACAGTGGAGTGAACACACGAGAACAGTGCAGCATCATGCGTTACCCTTTGAGACTGTCGAAGAACTCCTCGGAGAGCTTGTGTATGTTAAGCACCTCGTCTCTGATGACTGTGATGTACAGGCCGCTGCGAAGAGCCAACTTCCACAAGCTCTGAGAACCAGCGTTACTGTTCAGACTCCCGTGACACAGCAGGAACCCGACTGAACAACACAACACATCAACACATCAACACAACAACTCATCAACACAACAACACAACCCCCGACTGAACAACACAACAGCACATCAACACAACAACACAACAACTCATCAACACAACAACACAACACCCGACTGAACAACAATATAACAACACATCAACACAACAACACAACAACACATCAACACAACAACACAACAACACATCAACACAACAACACATCAACACATCAACACAACAACACATCAACACAACAACACAACAACACATCAACACATCAACACAACAACACATCAACACAACAACACAACACATCAACACAACAACACATCAACACAACAACACATCAACACAACAACACATCAACACAACAACACATCAACACAACAACACATCAACACAACAACACAACAACACATCAACACATCAACACAACAACACATCAACACAACCCCTGACTAAACAACAACACAACAACACATCAGCACAACAACACATCAACACATCCACCGACTGAACAACACAACACAACAACACATCAACACAACAACTCATCAACACAACAACACAACACCCGACTGAACAACAATATAACAACACATCAACACAACAACACAACAACACATCAACACATCAACACATCAACACAACAACACATCAACACAACAACACAACAACACAACAACACATCAACACATCAACACATCAACACATCAACACAACAACACATCAACACATCAACACAACAACACATCAACACAACCCCTGACTAAACAACAACACAACAACACATCAGCACAACAATACATCAACACATCCCCCGACTGAACAACACAACACAACAACACATCAACACAACAACTCATCAACACAACAACTCATCAACACAACAACACAACCCCCGACTGAACAACAACACAACAACACATCAACACAACAACACAACAACACCACAACAACACATCAACACAACACATCAACACAACAACACAACAACATATCAACACAACAACACAACAACACATCAACACAACAACACATCAACACATCCCCTGACTGAACAACACAACAACACATCAACACAACCCCGACTGAACAACACAACACATCAACACAACAACATAACAACACAACAACACATCAACACAACAACACATCAACACAACCCCCGACTGAACAACACAACAACACATCAACACACAACACATCACACATCAACACACAACACATCACACAACTAATTGCGTTACTTATTTACTTTTTATAGAAAGTAATGCGTTACATTACTTTTGCTCTACTTCTTCTCACCTGGGCTGGGTTTGCCTGTTTGTTCTTACACTATAAAAAATGCTTGGTTGTTTAAACTCATGTTTGGGTCAAATATGGACAAACCCTAGTGTTGGTTTACATTTTTAATCACATTTTAAACCCAATTGTTGGGTTTGTCCATATTTGATCAAAACATGAGTTTAAACAATCCAGCATTTTTTAGAGTGTATAACAAAAAGAACCCTAATTCTAGCACATGTAAAGGCCCTTTCACAGCAGAAGTGAAGTGAATAAGCCCAGCACTATTCTGCTGCTTTTCATTCCAGCTAAAATACAAAAAAAACAAAGTTGATACACAACCACTGACATAGAGCACAAATCTTGGGTTATTAACTGCAAATATTACATTAGGATTATTTACTGTATCTAGTGATGTTGATGTGTGCATTTATCCACTGATCTAAGAAATCCTGGAGCCACAGTGGCCGGTGAAGGGATAACGTTTTCAAAAAGAATAACACACAAGGTCATCTGAGCACTGACAGAAATGCTCCCTCAAATAAAGAGTTGTGTTTGGAAAAAGAGTGTAAGATGGTATTGAGAGAGTGTGAGAAGTGTGTGTCACTCACTGAGGATCCAGCGCTCCATCACCTCCATGGACAGATACTCACAAGCCATCTATAAACAATGTTCAGTGTCAGTCTTTTATTCACACTGTTGCATGTGTTTACTGATGATGATGATGATGATGATGGGCAGATGTGTACAGATGTGAAGCTGATGATGTGAAGCTGATGATGATGGGCAGATGTGTACAGATGTGTATATACATACGGTGTCGCAGCAGACGGGGCTCAGCATGGCGGCGGGTGAGGCCAGCAGAGACAGGAGCTGAGCGCCTCGACACTGGTCAGCGGTCAGATTCCTCCGCGGATACACCAGGTGCAGCGAGAGAAGAGCCTCCGTCACAGACTGACAACAACACACACACGCCTTATACATCCAACAGTCAATCACTTATTTCTATACAGGATTCTTACAGTTACTTACAGTTAGTAGAATGCGTAAAGTGAACAATCGAAGTAAAACCTAACCCTTATTTGCCAAGGCATTATGGGTGTAACGATACCCTCATGTCATGATTCGGTACATATCACGATACTGAACTCACGATACAATATTATTGAGATACTCCAAGATATATGATAAAAGGTAAAAAAATGTTTTACTGTTGATTAAAATGCTAAATTTGGTATTACATTGTTTGTGTAAATGAATAGTCTTGGACTTGGTGCTGAAACCCAAAGCACAGGACAATAGAGACGCCAGAATAACAATATTCATGATTCTGAGGTTGAAAATACTTGTAGATGAATATGCTTTCACTGTCACTGACTAGATATATTTATAATAATGTAGGACACTTTTACTGGTAACATCAGACATTAAGTCTCAATGATACTAAAATAACAAATCAAGAATATTATTTTGTACCATAATAAACTGTTGTTTCCAGTACCTGTGCTATGATGGAAGTGAATGTGACTGACCTTGGTGTGAGGGCCAAACTCCTCCGCCAGTTTTTTCCAGGGATGATCGTACTCGAGGAACATCTGGCCAAGGCGAGGGTACGAGGGATCGCTGCATAATCATACTCCAGATTATTATATATTTCTAATATAACCCACACATAAACCTTTTTGCATTTGCACTGTCAGTTGTGGGAAGCAGCCATTCATCCTCATGAGGAAAACTATGGAAGCTTGATTCGCCACAGAATAAAAAATAAAAAAGGTAATTGCGACTTTTTATCTCACAAGTGCATGTTTAATATCTTGCATACCTGACTTTATAACACGCAATTGGGGGTTATAAAGTATAAACATGCAATTCTGACTTTTTTTCTCGCAATTATTTTTTATTAAGTGGCGAAAACAAGCTTCCATATGAATCTGATCAGTAAAACTGAAAATAAACAAAACAATGTCTTGGGTTTGATAATTACGAGACACTGAAAACAAGTCAAATGTAACGGCGTAATGTGAAATAAACCAATCAGAGCGTCATCTCACATTCCCTTTAAGAGCAGGCGCGCTTGTTCCATGGCGGATTGCTATTATAACGGCGGATTTGCCAGGAGCGGTTCACAGCCGAGGAGACCGACGTTCTCGTCAGGGCCGTAAAACACAGAGAAGTGACATTGGGGATGGAGAAACACACCCAGATTAGCTTCGGTTAAAACGGGGGTATGATAATTTGGGTAAATGTGTAAGCTAGATTTATGCCTATTTTTTCACATCTTCATGGACATAACAATAATTTCCCTCATGTGGAATATTGTTCCTTGTAATTATGTATAGTTTGCAAAATAGAACTGCTGCATCTGTGTAGATGAGAGAAGCAAAGTGTGTGTGTGTTGTGCACACGCTACATTATGGCCAAGCATGCGCCCTTAAAATAGCCTCTGAATAACGCGCCACTGACTTTAGACGAGGTTTCTCCTGGTCTGTGGCGGAATTGTTTTCTGAAACTGCAAAATAGCACCAGGGAATGTTTGGGCCGGAACATGCCTCCTCTTTTCGCTGAACCGCCCCCGGGAGCGCAAGTTCATTCCCTAATTTACCGACGTGCGTCTGTGGAGGGAAGAGGCCGCTGTGCGCGGGTGAGAAATAGGAATGAAACATGCAGTGTACAGAGTCAGTTGCATTGGGTGCAAGATAGGGCCCAAAGAGTCCTTTAGTCATAAAGAGACAATCATATACATAAAGACACCAGGAAAAGCTATATTTACTACTTTTGGAAATGATAAAATGGGCAAATGTTTTGTAATCACATCATCTGAAAGAAAAGCCATTTACAAAATCAAAATGAAACTGATTTCAGACCAGATTTAAAGATTACGTATATGTAAATCATGTCTAATTGTACATACTTTTTTACATTATATGTGCAATACATTCAAGCCGATCTCATGAGAATTTGTATTGCACAAATTGGCAATTTTATATATAAACATACAAGTCTGCCACCAATTCACAAAACTGTAAAATTCTTAGGAATATTTACAAGAGTGTGTTGGTGTATGTAACTGCATAAAAGCAGGAGTAGAGGCTCACAACTGATTTACTGTAAAACACTGTAAAGATAATACTGGAGCATGAAGAGAACTATACTGAGGGCTTAAACACACAGAGGAAAACAAACTGAACAAGAAACAGGTGCACAAAGCAATCAGTAACCATAGCAACAAACAAGGGCATATTCAGTAACCTAGGAAACGGAAAAGAAGAAAATGGGGAACAAAGGAAGCAGGAACAGAACACAGGGAATAATGAAATATAAATGAAAAGTCCATAACACAGAACATGATCGTTATTATGTTACATACTCTCTTGAGTAGGCATTTCTTGAGTAAGTCATTACGTATGAATGTAATCTTACTACGTACTACATTCGCCATGCTGTCATTACCATGTGATTTACCAGTGTCAGTTGCTGGTTCATAAATCCTCTCCTGTGGCCTCATGGGATAGTAAAGTGTCCATCATATGCACACTTTTTCCTACTCTTTTATGAGTACTGTGAATTCAGACATACTTGTTTTGAACATACTGTTCTTGCCTCCTACATAGTAGGGAAGCATGTGATTTCGACCGCAGCCGTAGTGTCTAAACGTGGTCACATGATCAAATTACCTGTTTCCATTGGACAGCTCATATGCACTGTTATACATTCCCACAATCAGCTTCTTGTCATCGATGCGGGACAACATGAAAATGACTGAGGCGTAGGTGACGATGAGATCCAGGTAGTTCTTGGTGAAGTCAGTATTTATGGTCTGAAAGCATTTATGAGCACAGATGAATATAAAACAGATGAACATCTGCCTTATGAATTCTACTCTCTTCAAGAGTCATACTTACAATGTTAAAGAAGCACTGGCAGGCATCTATTGTGTTGAGCAACTCATAAACATGATCCTAAAGACAAAACATGAATAAATTAATTAAAAATACTGACACTAAAACAGGAATAAGAGAATATCAGTTTTATTACAAAATACTACTGAAAGATTTACTGAATGACTCCTGCTTCCAACACTTATTTGATGTTTGTCATATTCCAATATTTCATAAAAATGATGACTCCATACACATTTACTAATTTAGTAGACATTTGGTCGTTGCTACTTATCTTTAGTGTCTATCTAGTGGTTTGCACCAGTGTTGGGGAAAGTTACTTTTAAAATGAATGTTACTTCTTCTCCGCTGGCTGAGGCTCGATCTCTTCCAGACCTTGCAGGTGTTTTTTTTTTTTTTTTTTTTTTACTGAGAAGTTATTTTTTGAAAAAAACTAAACTTAATTGACTGTGTTTATCCAATTGATGTGTCCAATGTATTTAAAGTAACTCAATCAAAAAGGTATCTCAATTTTTGGGAGTAAGTAAAATTTAAAAAAGCCGGTGCAAAAATGAAACCACATACAAGAGTTGATTACAGTGTATTAAATAAATTGCTGCCCAGCCAGTAATATGACCAAGATGAACACTACATGATCAGCTGACACTCTTACCCTGAACTCCATGATGTCGATGAAGGACTCATAGAAACTGTGCAGGCCCTCCAGAACGACCGACTTCTGCTTCTGTATGCTGCTCAGATGTTGCTGCAGAAACACGGTGTGATGGAGGAAGAAAATAAGTGCTAACACTTTACTTCAATAGTCCAATTTAGACATTCTATTATAGCAACTACATGCCAAATAACTCTCATTAGAGTATTAGAAGACTGTCTAATATCTGCTAACTCTTTGTTGTGATGCTCCTCACTATCAGTAACTTTATAACTAACGTCAACATATTCTAACCCGAACCTGACTAATACTCTACTAATACTCAAATGACAGTTGGTTGACAAAGTTACTTATACTGTAGCTAGTTGAATGTATAAAGTGGACTATCAAAATAGTGTAACCAAATAATTATTTAACATCTGAGCAATGAATCACAGCTGTTGTCTGTCAATACTCACACTGCCACCCCTGAAGTCAATGTTGGGGAATTTTCTGTTGATGTATTTGGTGGCAGACTCCATGCTTTTATCAGTAAAGTATGATGGTCTTCGCTTTGGGTCTGTGCATACCTGGAAAAACATATACATTAGCCAAAACACAGAATCCAAAATCACATTACTCAAAACACTTCTGTTTAGCTGTGCATTTACTGAATGAGCACTGTGCCAATGTTCGTCCGACTGTTTGTACTGTATTTTATTTTATTTTTCTAAACTGTTTTAATTATTCCTATTTCTTTTATTATTTTAATTTCTTCTATGTAAAGCACTTTGAATTGCCATTGTGTATGAAATGTGCTATATAAATAAACTTGCCTTGCCTTGCCTTGCCTTGCCTTGCCTTGCCATTACAGAGATACACCACCACCACAAAAAAGGAGACATTTCTCCATTCTTGTCCATGATGAATGATCGGCCCCAAATTCTCAGCCTTCTACAGTAGCCCCTCCCCAAACTCTCCGCCTGCTACAGTAGCCACTCCCCAAACTCTCCGCCTGCTACAGTAGCCACTCCCCAAACTCTCAGCCTGCTACTGTAGCCACGCCCCAAACTCGGCGCCTGCTACAGTAGCCACGCCCCAAACTCTCCGCCTGCTACTGTAGCCACTCCCCAAACTCTCCGCCTGCTACAGTAGCCACTCCCCAAACTCTGTCTGCTACAGTAGCCACTCCCCAAACTCTCAGCCTGCTACAGTAGCCACTCCCCAAACTCTCCGCCTGCTACAGTAGCCACTCCCCAAACTCTCAGCCTGCTACAGTAGCCACTCCCCAAACTCTCAGCCTGCTACAGTAGCCACTCCCCAAACTCGGCGCCTGCTACAGTAGCCACTCCCCAGACTCTCAGCCTGCTACAGTAGCCACTCCCCAAACTCTCCGCCTGCTACAGTAGCCACTCCCCAGACTCTCAGCCTGCTACAGTAGCCACTCCCCAGACTCTCAGCCTGCTACAGTAGTCACTCCCCAAACTCTCCGCCTGCTACTGTAGCCACTCCCCAAACTCTTAGCCTGTTACTGTAGCCACTCCCCAAACTCTCCGCCTGCTACAGTAGCCACTCCCCAAACTCTGTCTGCTACTGTAGCCACTCCCCAAACTCTGTCTGCTACAGTAGCCACTCCCCAAACTCTCCGCCTGCTACAGTAGCCACGCCCCAAACTCTGTCTCCTACAGTAGCCACTCCCCAAACTCTCCACCTGCTACAGTAGCCACGCCCTAAACTCTGTCTGCTACTGTAGCCACGCCCCAAACTCTGTCTGCTACTGTAGCCACTCCCCAAACTCTGTCTGCTACAGTAGCCACTCCCCAAACTCTCAGCCTGCTACAGTAGCCACTCCCCAAACTCTGTCTGCTACAGTAGCCACTCCCCAAACTCTGTCTGCTACTGTAGCCACTCCCCAAACTCTCCGCCTGCTACAGTAGCCACGCCCCAAACTCTCAGCCTGCTACTGTAGCCACTCCCCAAACTCTCCGCCTGCTACTGTAGCCACTCCCCAAACTCTCCGCCTGCTACAGTAGCCACTCCCCAAACTCTCAGCCTGCTACAGTAGCCATTCCCCAAACTCTCCGCCTGCTACAGTAGCCACTCCCCAAACTCTCAGCCTGCTACTGTAGCCACTCCCCAAACTCTCCGCCTGCTACAGTAGCCACTCCCCAAACTCTCCGCCTGCTACAGTAGCCACTCCCCAAACTCTCCGCCTGCTACAGTAGCCACGCCCCAAACTCTGTCTGCTACAGTAGCCACTCCCCAAACTCTCCACCTGCTACAGTAGCCACGCCCCAAACTCTGTCTGCTACTGTAGCCACGCCCCAAACTCTGTCTGCTACTGTAGCCACTCCCCAAACTCTGTCTGCTACAGTAGCCACTCCCCAAACTCTCAGCCTGCTACAGTAGCCACTCCCCAAACTCTGTCTGCTACAGTAGCCACTCCCCAAACTCTGTCTGCTACTGTAGCCACTCCCCAAACTCTCCGCCTGCTACAGTAGCCACTCCCCAAACTCTCAGCCTGCTACAGTAGCCACTCCCCAAACTCTGTCTGCTACAGTAGCCACTCCCCAAACTCTGTCTGCTACTGTAGCCACTCCCCAAACTCTCCGCCTGCTACTGTAGCCACTCCCCAAACTCTCCGCCTGCTACAGTAGCCACTCCCCAAACTCTCAGCCTGCTACAGTAGCCACTCCCCAAACTCTCCGCCTGCTACAGTAGCCACTCCCCAAACTCTCAGCCTGCTACTGTAGCCACTCCCTAAACTCTCCGCCTGCTACAGTAGCCACTCCCCAAATTCTCAGCCTGCTACAGTAGCCACGCCCCAAACTCTCGCTATAGGTTGAGCTAAGATATTGAAGGATCTGGGGCCCGTTCTTCGTACGTTGCTTAAAACATCCGAGATCAAATTACATATCCAAGATGATATCATCATGCTAATAATGATCTGGCTAATTAGGTTCTTCGATAGCTGGATTGAGTTATCTGAGATAATTGCGCTTTCATGCGCTGGTTAAAAGGGGATATGTATGGATAGTAGAAACATTGATCAGCAACGCTGCTATTGGCTGCTCAGCGTGGCCAAAGAGCGGGCTCAGTTTTTCTCCTCAGCAGAGCAAGAACTAATAGTCGAAGTTTATTCGGAATTTTAATGTTTAATCAAAACGCCAGGGAACACCTCAAAGTCTGCAAAAGCCAGGAGAGAGGGCTGGCAAAAAGTAGCAGACAATTTAAATCCGTTAGAAGTGGCCATGTTAGATGTTTTTATCACTTATTAGCCTATATTTTTGTATTTTAATAATTGCATAATTACTTTGTCAGAGTCACCACACTAGAACATGGGAACAAATAAAAGTGAAGTACAAAAATATTCTACATAATGGTAATTTTTTAGTTATATTATAGTTTCTTTTATAAAAGGCACTGTTAAATAAATGGTTGTCTTTTTATATAAGCAACCAAGAAAAAGGCTGAAAAAAAAAGATCTTAGTAGCCTACACTGTAAAATAATTTTTGCTGCATTAAATTAAGGCCGTATAGTCATTTCAACTGTTAAATCTTGAGTAATGATGAATTGCTTTGACTTGTGAAAGTGAAAACTGATAAACTTATGTTAATGTAAAAATATTTTGCCATGAGTTATTGATCACATTTTCCCCAGTGTAGTTCATTGTAATGACATTGTGTTTTCCTCTTTTGTGCACTTTTACACAATACACCAACACTTGTATCTGTTCACAAGAAAGTGGTGGCTGAAATATGTGCAGTAAGTGGACATTTTCTAACTTTCCAAAGGAAAGAAAGTATATAAGACTTTGTAATGTCCATTTGTTTCCATTGCACTGGACAGTGAATAAACCCTCTCAGATAACTGTCATATGGAGGAACTAGCCTACCTGCAAGTGCATAAATAACTTTACTTCATTTATACTTGTGTGCTTTATGGCTGCAATATAAGTTGCAGGATTCCACATCTACAGAAAGGCCTACAGAAGAGTCTGCACAGACAGAGGAGACATAGGCCTACAGGTGGGCAGTGGATAGACAACTTTTCCTTTTTATTTGTTGCATGAGGCATGTGTCTAATATCTCTTGTTGCAGGCACTTGACCACTGGCTTTTCTTTACAAAGAACAATTGAAATAAAACTCAAGGAACTAAGCATATTTGTCTTTTATTAAACATTTAATGAAAAGTGTTTTTTTTTTTTTTGGCAATGTTGTGTAATATGACACATGCAACAATGTCCCAGGCCCTGTCAGGTGTGCAACCCTCAGACTTTTCAGACACTGACATCTTCCCTTTAGTTAGCCAAAGTTCATTTCATTGTGTGCCCTTGTCCTGGCTAGAGCTGCATTGTAACTGGTTTGGGTCAGGGAATGGGTCATAAAACACCTGTCTGCAGGAACATGTCATAATCACCTATGAAAAAATGCAGTTCTGTTAGGATCAGCATAAGTGTATGTAATACAGTGAGCTTGATATTTAATTGTGGAACTTTCCTTACCACTTTCAAATAATGTGCATAAATGTAAATCTCTGAAAATTCTTAAGTCATGCACAGATCCTGGCCATTTTGCTTTCACATTTGTGATATGGAAGATTTTAGTCAACTGCCTTTTTTTTATTTGATATAATATTACTAATCTGGAATATTAAGAATCACAATAGTAACTGGGCTGCACATTTACATTGTGAACCCCCTTTCTGTTCACATATTCCCCTTCATTGAGGCCTTGATGGCAGTCTATGGTCTAGCCTATATTCTATGGTACCAATCACGTTAGTGAAGCCTGAGTGACATATACTGTAATCGGCGTGGTCATGATTGCATGATCTTCATAAAAAATTATGATAGCCTAAAAAAAAACTGCTTTAAAAAAACTGCTTTACAACATTGGGTCTTAAGTAGCTTGGAAATGCCACAAAAAAACTGTTTTTTAAACCTAAAAGCGCCAGGTAAACTCCGAATGGCACGACAGACAGCACTTTCCATCAAGTTCTCCGCATCTCCAATAGTGTAAAGGAAAGAGCCACTCGCAAATAATCTTAAGGCAATGCGAACAGTTTGTACTGTAGTTAAAGCCCGACTCCGACAAGTCGAAAATAAATGTGCGTTTCCAACAAGTTAATAATGTAAACGACAATCTCACGAGTCACGAGAAAATATTTATATCTCAGAAAGTGCACTATCACTGCGCTGGACTTCCCGTATCAGCTCCGCTTATGAAGCTGCGGTCTAATCCTGTTAACATGAAATAAGCTGCTCGCAAGCAGGTTTAAGCTTACGGACCTGTTGCTATGACAGCAAGTCCAGGATGAGCGTCGAAGAACCAAACAATCCAAGATCATGCCAAATCGCCAACAATCAAATCCAGCTAAGTGAGTTAGCGACGTACGAAGAACGGGCCCATGAGTGGATGCTCTCAGTGTTTTGGTTTCTGTCTGGGAGGCTCAATGTTTACTCTTTTGGGGGAGATAAACCTGTGAATGGCACACTAACTGTAGTCATGAACAATAAACAATTGGATGGATTTAACATAAATCAAATATTTCAAGTTTCATTCAAGCCTTTCTGTCAGACATTCTACAGATTCTGAAGTGCACATTTCACTGTGGATGTCAGAGATACATACTGTTTTTCACCTCACCTAGAGGTCTGATTAACCTTTGACCTTTACAGCCTGACTCACTGAGGAGGCAAAGGAGTTGTTCAGAGGATTTATTTATTTATTTATTTATTTATTTATTTATTTGCACTAAAGCTTGGCATTAGTTTTGACAGTAACATTTGTATAACTGCTTTCTGCGACAGATAGGAAATGCAGTGTGTGTGAGAGAGATGTGGTTTACAGAGAGGCCTGACAAGTCCTCTTTACTTCCTGTGTGCACTTCCTCTTTCTCTACAAAACTGAGACAGAACATACTTTCTTTGGAAAACATGTCAAAAAACAATATATATACTTTTAAAAGCCCTCTGACTAAAATTAATACAAACTACTTTTAAATCCCATCTGAATGATAAACACAGACCCAAAACTGGATGATTAAAAAACAATGTGAGATTTGAGCATCGTTTGGTTCTACAAACAATTCAACAAGCAAAGCAGTTCATCCAGTCCAGTCTGATGTGAATCAATCACATAAATTCACTGCAAGTTCACACAAACAAAATTCAGCCCTGCCCGAATTCATCTTTCTCACAGGTTTGTGAATATTGCTATTTTCCTCTCACCTTTTTAATATGGTTCATCCTGACTAGAACTCCTTGACCCCGTTCATTGAGAATAATAAGTTTCTCAGCCAGTTTGAATTGGTAGGCCATGATCCCAGTCCAGATGAGATGATCCTCAGTGAAACGAACACTGGTCTCCAGAGAACAAGGAGAAGTGAAATCAACATTAGAGAGGGCGGAGCTTACACAGCTTCCGCTGCGCACCAACCAAGACACCATGAAATCAAGTTCTTGTTTTTTTTTAATGGAATATTGGTTTATTGTAAATGATTTATCGTGCACATCATTATTGTATTTAATTCATGTTCCTGGTCATCTTGAATCAGAATAACTTTCCCTCCCTTCTCTCTTCTCTTCTCTGATGACAACCTGTCACTCACATGAGATTAGCCAATAGCAAACCACAATCATCAAGTCAAGTCAAGTCACCTTTATTATTTATACAGCGCTTTTTACAGTACAGAGTGTTTCAAAGCAGCTTTACAGAGATAACAGGAAAATAATGCAACAGAGTTTGTTTCTGCTGTACAGTAGATCTAGAAGAAAATAGTGTCATAGTCCAGTTTAAGTAAGGTCAGTGATGGTTCATTTTTGTTGTAAAAAAGTTCTTCATTTAGTAGTTGATTTATATATATAGCCGCTCTGGAGGAAAAAGTGATGTCATTGTCCATCTCAGTTCTGTTCTACCAGAAAGACTCGGGAGATAGAATGATGTAACAAAGCATTAATTTATTGACAGCCCAGCAAGCAATTATTTATAAAGTTCTTTGGCGTAGGCCCCGTCTGTAGTGCATAATCCGAGGGTAGCGGATCTGCATGTCCCGCCTGAAGACGAAGGCCGACCCCCGGGAGGAATGGACAGGACCATCCTGGTGCTGGTGGGGAAGGTGGAGGTAATTGTTTGCGTCAGCATCTGCGAACTCAAACATGTGTAAGTACCGACCTTTTATACAGCAAGTATTAGGACATGATTGGATAGATGTGAAGGTAATGAGTGACATAGTAATTAAGTCTTCCTGGCAAAACTTATGCTAAAGCTTTCATTTCTCATATAATGGTGTCAATGCAGACAGATCAATAATATTTTTGAATATTAAGTATCCCCAACTAAGCAGCCAAAAGCCAAAGGCGACAGTGGCAATGAACCAGAACTCCATCAGAGACAGAATGGAGAGTGTGGCAAGGAGGCTGTGGTTTAGTGAGGTCTGCAACGAGAGAGAGAGCCGGAGGACGAGCGGCACGTAAGCAGGTCAAGATCAAATGATAAACACCTGTCTCTTGCTTCAGTAATTGAGGTGGAGAGACAGGATAAATACCCACAAGGAAATGAGGAACGGGAGAGAGACAAACTGCGACTCGCAAGCACGTCTGGAGCAGAGAGGAACTGCTGACGAACTGTTAAACTGACGAACACTGAGAAGATTATTGATTTAATTAATGTAATTTTATGTAATGGACCTGAGAACAAAACTCCACACTTTGGGGCGGCTCTCCATGGAGAATTTGTTACAGGCCCAGGACAGTAGGGATGGGGAAATGAAGCCTCATGAAGCACTGAGGCTTTCCCCTGACTGTTCCGAGAAAAGATTCAAAAGCTTCGAGAGTGTCGAGAACAGCGCCATCTGGTGCTTATTTTAAATAAAGCAGCCAGAAGCCTGTGTTAGAAGCTCTGGCAGATGAAGCAACCACAACACACTCCATAAGCTGTGTCCCAATGTGAAGGTTGCAGGATGCCGAAGGCCGCATTTGAAGGCCGATTGCGTCACCGCGGCACGATGAAGGCTGTCCCAATTCAATTCTGCATCCTTCGAAGGCCGTATTCGAAGGCCGGTTGCGTCATTGCAGCGCGACGAAGGCTTCCCTGATTCAAAAGCGACGCCAAATGCACCCTTCGTTTCCCCGTGAAAGGAAGGATACATATGCTGCGTTCCAGTCCAGAATTGTCATGCCCTTCACTCGCTAACTTCCCTTCGTCTCGTTCACTAGGATGTACGTCATTGCGAGTGCCCACTACTGGCGGAAACTGCGGCGGGCTGAATTGGAACGTCCTAAGCCCTTGATCACTTGGAATCAGCTGTGGAGTTGATTTATTATTTACATTTTTTTTCCTTTAAGAATTTGTTTAATGCAGCATTCAAATGTTTTTAGGTGTCTTTGGGTTGTTTTAAATAAAAATAAAAATATTTAATATATCATAGAGTTGTCTGTTGTGGTGGTGATTAGACGAGATATGTGGTGATGTCACAATCGTACTGCATTGTGGGACATATAGGTGCCTGAAGTGTACATTTGAAGTAGACTCGCTCCCTCGGTCAAAATCGAGGGAACAAGGGTCTGTCCATATAAACTTCCCTCATTCACTTCACGAAGTGGAACGCACTTCAAATGGCGGCAGGGATTCCCCCTAGGGGAAGTGCTTAGGGAAGTTCGCAAGTGCGTGTCTAAAAGTGGACTGGAACGCAGCCATAAATGGATCCTTAGCGGCCTATCCTACCCCATAAGTCACTGCGCGCCGGTGATGACAGCATTTTCATTTAAAAAAGATTGCGGCCAAGAGTTCGATGGTGGACGGCAAATTCACATTTAAATGTAAGTATTATGTTTTCATTTACTCAAATAGCTAGCGAAACCACAGTTAGAAGCCACAAGTTTTTCTTTGTTATAAACTTCATCTTAACTCCTTCGTCACCATTGTGTGGCTTCATTTATCAGGTGGTTTGAGGCAGAACTTGTGCTAATATTAGTTTAATAATTGTTTCAGGGAGCAAGGAGCAGACACCTCAACTTATGAAAATGCGGTCTGAAAATGACCATTTCTTTACGGGGGGGGGGGGGGGGGGGACTGGAGGCAAGACAACAACCTATTTGTAATATTTGCACTAGTCTGTCTCACTTGTGTATTATAAAAAATATCACTCACTCAATAAAGCCCACAACAATAAGAAAAGCAGTAGATAAGGCAATGGGGTTTTACTTTTACGTGTTTTTGTAGTGCTGTCATGCAAGCTATGTCTACAAAGATTTTAACCAAATTTGAGTTTCCAGAAATATGTTTTCTGAAGTATTTTGTATGCATGTCCTGATGTGTCATATTTTGCAGTGTTAACAATGCACTAATGTTAAGATTGCACCCCTGTGTTAATATTTTTCATAAGTACCCTTTTCTGCTTTTTTAGAGCAATTCTGGAGAAAATTGGTCTGCTGAGGAGGGTAACTCCCATACAGGCAAAAAAAAAAAAAAAAAAAAAAAAAACCTATTACAAAGTAAGAAACTTTATACACACGTCTTTGCTTAAATGTATTGTGCTGTTGCTGTTAACAAGCCATGGTTAATTTGCTCTGCCTTAGGATTGAACGTGTCCTGGTACATGTGAAGGTGTGAGTGGGAAACCCACTGCTGAAACTTGGCCCTGGTTTGTCCTCATGGATGAGGTGTTGGGATAGAGGCATTCCACCAACACCCTATCCTCATTGCCTCAATCCCTGAGGACACACCAGGGCCGAGTTCAGCAGTGGGTGCCCACGGTGAGGAGGAGCCAGCAGCAGCAGCAGCATGAAGGCAGCGAGACAGAGAGGACATGCAACTACAGAGAGAGGCAGAGGCGAGGAGAGTAGGAAGAGGATGGACAGGCTGTTTTCTCTTCTTGAGAAAATTATTGAAAAATATATATTTTTTTCTATATATTCTTGTTTAACTTTTTTTCTCTTATTTTTTAAAAGGAAAGAAAAATTCTGTACATTATTTTTATGCAACTTTAAATGTGTAAATAAAATAATTAATTGTTCTGGACATTGTTTATTTTTGTAATGACGGTCATAATTTCTACATGAAACAAATTCTTCTATACCTTTTTTTTTTTTTCAAATAAATTTGTTAAATGAAAATCATTTGTTCTATTGGCTACGTAAAAGTACCTTTTCCAACTATTTACAACATACGTTACACATATCAAAATCAACATAAACATTTAAATTTACAGTACATAAAATAAGAAAAAATGATGTAGACTTGTATTGAGCTGAGCAGAGAGACCCTGGTGGAGCCGCTGGACCGGGATGGGCTGGTAAGACCCTGGTAAGGCCTCCTGCTGGTGGGACATCATCTGGGATGGTCTCCAGAGTGTTTGACTGCATATTTCCACTATCCACTAAGTTGTCTACCAACAGGTTTGCTGGGCTGACTCAATCGACGGCTGCCATATCACTGAGTTTATCAAAAGTTTAATTTTAATAACTATTAATACCGCATTGGGGAAAAAATATCGCTGCGTCCCAAATGAAGGGCGCATCTGAAGCGCTCGGACCGGTCTAGCCTACGGAGGAATTATTCTTGTCGCCTGGCAACTGTGACAGCTGCCGATGACGAGCGGGAGTAATATTCAATATTCGGTTTTATATTCAAACAGGGTTGAAAACCTGTATGTTCACCATGGTCCATTTGTGTACATAAAAAAAAAAAAAAAAATGTATGTACACAAATAGCCTTGTGAGTGGCCGGGCTGACGGCCAACCCGAAGAAGTGTGCAATTGGGCGCGTAGAGGTCAGGTATCTGGGCTTCCACTTGGGTCACGGACAGGTGCGTCCCCAAATTGACAAGACAGCAGTGGTTGCAACCTTGAAGATCGAAGTATTTATTGATTTATTTGATAGGGACCATGCATATTCATGAACATTGTTATATAAAAATACACCATGTAAATATGCCAGAATTAGTAAAGAAAACTTCTTTTCATCTGCAGTCCCTAGGCCGGTAACATAAAAGCAGCCAACAATCATAGTCAAGTCAAGTCAAGTCAAGTCATCTTCATTTATATAGCGCTTTTAACAATGTAGATTGTTTCAAAGCAGCTTTACAGAGATAAGCGTATAATTTAAGGTAACAGATATTGTTTTGGCTTTATAGCGGTTCTTTAGTAAAGTTATTTCCCAGCTAAAGTTAGTTTTGATTGATTCGCTTCCGTCGCAATGATCATTTGTTATTAAATTAGGGGCCGCTAAGACGACACCATTCTCTCTACACAGACTTTAAACGTGAACCTGTGAGAAACGCTGATGGCGTTCACATGCGCATTAAGAATTGGTTCTATAGTTATGTGTATTTGAATATATGTGCGCAGGTTTGGTATTCCCTACAAGCCAAGCCTAAACAAAGTACTGGTCTTTCCTTACAAATTTTGATACAGAATTTTATTTTATTTTGTCACTTTGGGGTAGTTCCCGTGGGCTCACCACCTGCAGGAGGGACCCGTAAGGGGCCGGTGCTGAGAGGATCGGGCTGCAGTCGAAGGCAAGGACCTCGGCAACCTGATCCCTGGACACGGAAGCTAGCTCTAGGGACGTGGAACGTCACCTCGCTGGCGGGGAAGGAGCCTGAGATTGTGCGTGAGGTTGAGAGGTTCCGACTAGAGATAGTTGGGATCACCTCTACGCACGGCTTGGGCTCTGGAACCACACTCCTCGAGAGAGGATGGACTCTTCACTACTCTGGAGTTGCCCATGGTGAGAGGCGGCGGGCTGGTGTGGGTTTGCTTATAGCCCCCCAGCTCAGCCGCCATGTGTTGGAGTTCACCCCGGTGAACGAGAGGGTCGTTTCCCTGCGCCTACGGGTCTGGGATAGGTCTCTCACTGTCGTGTGTGCCTACGGGCCAAACGGCAGTGCAGAGTACCCGGCCTTCTTGGGGTCTCTGGGAGGGGTGCTGGAAAGTGCTCCAACTGGGGACTCCGTCGTTCTACTGGGGGACTTCAATGCCCACGTGGGCAACGACAGTGACATCTGGAGGGGCGTGATTGGGAGGAACGGCCCCCCTGATCTGAACCCGAGCGGTGTTCTGTTATTGGACTTCTGTGCTAGTTACAGCTTGTCCATAACGAACACCATGTTCAAGCATAAGGGTGTCCATCAGTGCACGTGGCACCAGGACACTCTAGGCCGTAGGTCGATGATCGACTTTGTGGTCGTTTCATCTGACCTCCGGCCGTATGTCTTGGACACTCGGGTGAAGAGAGGGGCGGAGCTGTCAACTGATCACCACCTGGTGGTGAGTTGGATCCGATGGCGGGGGAGGAAGCTGGACAGACTCGGCAGACCCAAGCGTACTGTGAGGGTCTTCTGGGAACGTTTGGCCGAGTCTCCTGTCAGAGAGATCTTCAACTCCCACCTCCGGCAGAGCTTCGACCAGATCCCGAGGGAGGCTGGAGATATTAAGTCCGAGTGGACCATGTTCTCCACCTCCATTGTCGAAGCGGCCGCTCTGAGCTGTGGCCATAAGGTCTCCAGTGCCTGTCGAGGCAGCAATCCCCGAACCCGGTGGTGGACACCGGAAGTAAGGGATGCCGTCAAGCTGAAGAAGGAGTCCTATCGGGCCTGGCTGGCTTGCGGGACTCCTGAGGCAACTGACGGGTACCGGCAGGCCAAGCGAACTGCAGCCCGGGTGGTTGTGGAGGCAAAAACTCGGGCCTGGGAGGAGTTCGGTGAGGCCATGGAGAAGGACTATCGGCTGGCCTCGAAGAGATTCTGGCAAACCGTCCGGCGCCTCAGGAGAGGGAAGCAGTGCCCTACCAATGCTGTTTACAGTAGAAGTGGGCAGCTGTTGACCTCGACTGGGGATGTCGTTGGACGGTGGAAGGAATACTTCGAGGATCTCCTCAATCCCGCCGACACGTCTTCCATTGAGGAAGCAGAGGCTGAGGGCTCAGAGGTGGACTCGTCCATCACCCGGGCTGAAGTCACCGAGGTAGTCAAGAAACTCCTCGGTGGCAAGGCACCGGGGGTGGATGAGATCCGCCCTGAGTACCTCAAGTCTCTGGATGTTGTGGGGCTGTCTTGGCTGACACGCCTCTGCAGCATCGCGTGGCGGTCGGGGACAGTACCTTTGGGCTGGCAGACCGGGGTGGTGGTCCCTCTTTTTAAGAAGGGCGACCGGAGGGTGTGTTCCAACTATAGGGGGATCACACTTCTCAGACTCCCTGGGAAAGTCTATGCCAGGGTACTGGAGAGGAGAATACGGCCGATAGTAGAACCTCGGATTCAGGAGGAACAGGAGGATCAGTCTCATCATTGGTCTGTGCACTGATCTATAGGCCCCCTAAACCAGACAAAGAGTTTATAACAGAATTCTCTGATTTTCTATCCCATTTTGTGTCACTGTATGATCGTCTCCTTATACTTGGTGACTTCAATATTCATGTCTGCTGTCCAGATAGACCTATGGTTAGCGAATTCTGTGATCTAATAGATGCCTTTGGCCTTACGCAACATATAGATAAAGCTACTCACAAGCTGGGACATACTCTTGATCTAATTTTATCTTATGGTTTTACTGTTGATAATATTATGATTGAGGAGGCCACTTTCTCTGATCATAAGCCCATTATATTTGACATTACCCTTTTTAGTCCTCTGCAAACTGTCAGAGTTCAGGACTGTTACTCTCGCCAGATACATCCTCTCACTGCAGTTCAGTTTTCTGATAGTTTTTTGAGTGAAAATGTTGCTTCTACTATTGCAACAGCGGCATTGTTCTCCTCTAGCACGGATGAATTATTTACCCTTTTTCACTCATCTTGCTCTTCCATACTTGACTCTGTAGCACCTTTTATATACACTCGCCCCAAATTAAAATCTCATTACTGGTTAGATGAGGATACGCGCTCTCTTAGGCGGGCTTGCCGTATAGCTGAACGGAAATGGAAAAAGGATCATCTTAATGTTTCATTTCAAACTTTTACATCTGCATTAGCTTCTTTTCAGGCAGGTGCAAAAATAGCCAGAGCAAAGCATCTTTCTGATTTGATCAGTAAACACACAAACAGACCAAAAATTTTATTCAGTACTATAAACTCTGTGATCAACCCCTCAAATTCCCCAGTTGCTGATGCATCCACTGATGCTTGTGAGAAATTTCTTAAGTTTTTTACTAATAAAATTGAGAACTTTAGATCAGTGTTTACCCTCACCTCATCTGTTACTCCGCCTGGTTGCTCTGGTGCATTAGCTATTTTTAACCAATTTCAGCCCATCTCTCTCACTGAATTGAGGAATTTAGTTTCACATATGAAACTTACTACTTCATCTTGTGATTCTATTCCATCTTTTATTATAAAGGATGTTTTCGATGTAGTTGGCCCGTCCATTCAGGTCATTTTAAATTCATGTCTCGCATCTGGCTCTGTCCCTACATGTTTTAAGCATGCGATTGTCCAACCCCTGCTTAAAAAACACAATCTTGATGGTAAATGTCTAAATAACTACCGTCCCATTTCTAAGCTTCCTTTTATTTCTAAAATTTTGGAAAAAGCTGTTTTGTCACAGCTGCTTCCCTTTTTGACCACCCATAACATACTAGAACCTTTCCAGTCAGGTTTTAGATCATTTCATAGCACTGAATCAGCTTTACTCAAAGTAACTAATGATTTGTTTCTCACACTAGATTCAGGTGATAATGCCATCTTGATATTACTGGATCTTAGTGCTGCTTTCGACACCGTTGATCACAACATCCTCCTTACTCGCCTTGATCAGCAGGTGGGCATTAGGGAGACCGCATTACTTTGGTTCAGTTCCTATCTCAAGGATAGGACTTTTTCAGTATCGATTGGCAAGTTCTCTTCATCCTCTGCTTCCGTTTCATACGGTGTCCCTCAGGGGTCCATCTTGGGTCCTATGCTTTTTAACCTGTATATGCTCCCACTGGGTGATATCATAAGGAAGCACAACATCTCTTTTCACCTCTATGCGGATGACACACAGCTGTACCTGCCTTTAAAATCTCGGGATTCCATACATTCTCTCCTAGTCTGTCTTGATGACATTAAAAATTGGATGGCTAACAACTTTCTCCAGCTAAATGATGATAAGACAGAAGTCATCATTTTTGGTTCTCGCAAGGCAAGATGCACTGTGGAGCAAAATTTAGGCCACCTCACTCCATTCATCAAACCTTATGTCAGAAACTTGGGTGTCATCCTTGACTCAGAACTCTGCCTTAACAAACAGATTAGTTCAGTTGTCAAAAATAGTTTTTATCAGCTTAGAATGATTTCACGGATAAAGTCTTTTCTATCTTATAATGACCTTGAGAAAGTTATCCATGCCTTTATAACATCACGGCTGGATTATTGTAATTCTCTCTACCTCGGCCTCCCACAGTCATCTCTTAGACGCTTGCAGCTGGTGCAAAACGCAGCAGCGCGCCTTTTAACTGGCACTAGGAAGCGTGAGCACATCACCCCAGTTCTGGCCTCCTTGCATTGGCTACCAGTTCACTTTAGGATTCAGTTTAAAGTTTTATTGTTTGTTTTTAAGGCACTTAATGGGCTCGCACCAACTTATATCACTAACCTTGTACAGCCACATTCAGTACAAAGGTCATTACGATCGTCAAATAAAGGGCTCCTGTTTGTGCCGCGCTCACGGCTTAAACAGAAGGGTGATAGAGCTTTTGCAGTCGCTGCTCCGCGTTTGTGGAACCAGCTCCCCCAGGATATTAGATCTGCCACCTCCATTGTTGCATTTAAATCTAAGTTAAAAACTCATTTTTATTCCCTGGCCTTTCTTGCTCCTTAAATTTGGCACTCCTGTTTGTTATCTGTATTTTCTGTGTTGTGTGCTTTTTTACTTTTTTATTTTTATGTTTCATACAATTGTGATTATTGGTGCTATGTGTTTTTATTCTAACTGTGCTTTTCTGGTCACTGATTGTACAGCACTTTGGTCAGCTTGCGCTGTGTGTAAATGTGCTTTATAAATTAAAATTACTTACTTACTTACTTACTAACAGTGTGGTTTTCGTCCGGGCCGTGGAACACTGGACCAGCTCTATACCCTCTCCAGGGTGCTGGAGGGTTCATGGGAGTTTGCCCAACCAGTCCATATGTGCTTTGTGGATTTGGAGAAGGCATTCGACTGTGTCCCTCGCGGCGGCCTGTGGAGGGTGCTCCGGGAGTATGGGGTCCGGGGTCCTTTGCTAAGGGCTGTCCGGTCCCTGTACGACCGAAGCAGGAGCTTGGTTCGCATTGCCGGCAGTAAGTCAGATTTCTTCCCGGTGCATGTTGGACTCCGGCAGGGCTGCCCTTTGTCGCCGGTTCTGTTCATGATTTTTATGGACAGAATTTCTAGGCGCAGCCAGGGGCCGGAGGGTGTCAGGTTTGGGGACCACACGATTTCATCTCTGCTCTTTGCGGATGATGTTGTCGTGTTGGTCTCATCAAATCAGGACCTTCAGCATGCACTGGGATGGTTTGCAGCCGAGTGTGAAGCGGCTGGGATGAGAATCAGCACCTCCAAATCCGAGGCCATGGTCCTCAGTCGGAAAAGGGTGGCTTGCTCACTTCAGGTTGGTGGAGAGTTCCTGCCTCAAGTGGAGGAGTTCAAGTATCTTGGGGTTTTGTTCACGAGTGAGGGAAGGATGGAACGGGAGATTGACAGACGGATCGGTGCAGCTTCTGCAGTAATGCGGTCGATGTACCGGTCTGTCGTGTTGAAGAAAGAGCTGAGCCGCAAGGCGAAGCTCTCGATTTACCGGTCAATCTACGTTCCTACTCTCACCTATGGTCATGAGCTGTGGGTCATGACCGAAAGGACAAGATCCCGGATACAGGCGGCCGAAATGAGCTTTCTCCGCAGGGTGGCTGGGCGATCCCTTAGAGATAGGGTGAGAAGCTCGGTCACTCGGGAGGAGCTCAGAGTAGAGCCGCTGCTCCTCCACATCGAGAGGGGTCAGCTGAGGTGGCTCGGGCATCTGTTTCGGATGCCTCCTGGACGCCTTCCCGGGAAGGTGTTCCGGGCGCGTCCCACTGGGAGGAGACCCCGGGGAAGACCTAGGTCACGCTGGAGAGACTATGTCTCCCGGCTGGCCTGGGAACGCCTCGGTGTCCCCCCGGAAGAGCTGGAGGAAGTGTCCGGGGAGAGGGAAGTCTGGGCATCTCTGCTTGGACTGCTGCCCCCGCGACCCGGCCCCGGATAAGCGGAGGAAGATGGATGGATGGATGGACTTTGGGGTAGGTAAGCGAAACGAATTTTCCCGACGACGCTTTATCTGTAGAGTGGTAAAGGGATCCTCCATAGGGAGAGACTAGTTGGCACTTCAGCACTGCGTTGTCATCGGGTCCAGGCGAAGGTCCCTCGTCAGATCTGGATCCGGCAGGCTGCGGGAAAATCTCGGGATAAACAAAGACACTAAAATTAGCGTAGATTCCATTCTTCTTATGATGTAACAAGTACATCAGGATTTATGGGAAGTGTTCCCGGTTCCGGCTGACCTGATCTATGCAGCCTAACACTGAATTATAGAAGTCTATAATGTGTTATGTGAATGCAAGGTCAAAGAGATGTGTCTTTAGTCTAGCTTTGAACTGACAGAGTGTGTCTGCTTCCCGGACAATGTTAGGAAGACTGTTTCAGAGTTTTGGTGCTAAATAGGAGAAGGATCTACCGCCAGCAGTCGATTTTGATATTCTAGGTATTATCAACTGGCCGGAATTTTGAGATCGCAATAGACGTGAAGGACTATAATGCGTTAAGAGCTCGCTCAAGTACTGCGGAGCTAAACCATTTAGTGCTTTGTAAGTAATCAGCAATATTTAAAATGTATACGATGTTTAATAGGGAGCCAGTGCAGTTTTGACAGAACCGAGCTAATATGGTCATACTTCCTGGTTCTGGTAAGAACTCGAGCTGCTGCGTTTTGGACCAGCTGTAGTTTGTTTATTAAGCGTGCAGGGCAACCACCCAGTAGAGCATTACAATAATCTAGCCTTGAGATCATGAACGCATGAACTAATTGTTCCGCATTTGTCAATGAGAGCATATGGCGTAATTTAGATATATTTTTAAGATGGAAAAATGCGGCTTTACAGATACTAGACACATGACTTTCAAATGAAAGATTGGTATCAAAGAGCTCACACACACACACACACACACACACACACACACACACACCCAGGTTCCTAACCGACGACGAAGACTTAACAGAGCAGCCATCAAGTGTTAGACAGTATTCTAGGTTATTACATGAGGAAGTTTTTTGTCCAATAATTAGAATCTCTGTTTTTTCAGAATTAAGAAGTAGGAAATTACGAGTCATCCAGTTTTTTATATCAGCTGTGCATTCCGTTAATTTTGTGAATTGGTAAGTTTCGTCTGGGCGTGAAGAAATATAGAGCTGAGTATCGTCGGCAAAACAGTGATGATACTCAGCACTCAATCATACAGCACTCATTCACTATAACAAAACAATATTGTATACATTGACAAAACAAACAAACAAAAATGCATGATGACAAAGACATTGCTCACCCACCTCTATACTGCATTTAATTTAACAGTGAAAGTGTATTGGGTGATAAATGTGTGACAGTTAACAGTGAGTAGATCTCTGGTTCTCTAAGAGCCACTGTTTTAAGCGAGTTTTAAAGGTGTTGAATGTAGGACACTCTCTTATTGGAAGGGGCAAGCTCTTCCACAGTTTACCGCCTATTATTGACAATACGTCTTGTCCAAAAGTGGTGCGTATAAATGGTATCACACAGTCCCCTTTTACAGAGACCTGTGTACTATTTGGAAAAAGCCATGCAGCGGAGGAGGGGCAAGATTATGTAACACTTTATATACCAAACAAGCATACTTGAAACATTTGAAATTGTCAAAGCTTAAAAATGTATGTCTCTCTAAAACATCGCAATGGTGAAATGACAATGCCTTTTTATCAAAAGTTTTTATGGCTTTCTTAAATAGATATTCAATGCTTTTAAAAGTAGATATGCTAGTTAATGACAAATTTATAAAACAATACTCAATGTGTGAAAAAACCATAGTATGTAAGAACAACTTGGCAGCTTTGGTGTCAAGAAATGGCATTACTTGTTTAAAATTCTGCAGATTGAATTTAGCTTTATTTTCCACCTTTTTTCCATGACGTTTGAATGTTAGGGTGGAGTCATATATGTAAATACTAAATACTAGAATTCATCAACAATATCAAGCTCCTGTCCTCTAAGGAACACATTAGAATGTGACACCTTCATATTTTGTTTGGTAAACACCATACAGACTGTTTTTTTTAATCACTTAAAATAATGGTCAGATAAGTATGATTTAAAGCATGCTAATTCAATTCCACTAATGCCAACATAATTTTGGAGTCTATTCAAAAGAATGCTGTGGTCAATAGTGTCAAATGCACAAATAGTTGTGAGGATACTGCCTTTTCTAGTATCTTTGACAGAAAAGGTAGCTTCGAGATCGGCTTGTAATTGACTAATTCTGAAGGATCAAGTTGCGTTTTTTTTACAAGCGGTTTAATCATAGCCAGCTTAAAGGTTTTTGGTACGTATCCTAGAGACAAAGATGAATTAACGATATTAAGAAGAGGATCTAGGACCTCTGGAAGCATCTCTTTCAGTAGCTTAGTCGGTATAGGGCAAGGTTTCTCAAACTCGGTCCTGGAGGGCCACTGTCCTGCACAGTTTAGCTCCAACCCTGATCAAACATACCTGAGCAAGCTAATCAATGTCTTCAGGATCACTAGAAACTCACAGCTAGGTGTGTTTGATCAGGGTTGGAGCTAAACTGTGCAGGACAGTGGCCCTCCAGAACCGAGTTTGGGAAACCCTGGTATAGGGTCTAACACACGTTGTTGATTTTGATGATTTAACGAGTTTAACGAATTCTTCCTCTCCCATAGCCATGAATCAATCAATTCTTTTCTTCTTTTTTCCACTCCCTGATGCGATACTGTAGTAGACGGTTGCATAGTTATAATTTTCTCCCTAATATTATCAATCTTGCAAGTGAAGAAGTTCATAAAGTCATTACTGCTGTGTTGCTTGGAAACTTCAGAAGTTGAAGCTTTATTTTTCGTTAGTTTAGCCACTGTTTCAAATAAATACCTAGAGTTTTGTTTATTTTCTTCTAATAGGGTTGAAAAATAAGCAGATCTAGCAGTTTTTAAGGCCTGCAATCGAGCTCTCTTTCCATGAGATGCGAAATACCTCTAGTTGTGTTTTCTTCCAGTTGCGCTCCATTCCTCTGGCTGCTCTCTTAAGGGCCCGAGTGTGCTCGTTGTACCACGGCGTTGGACTATTTTCTTTAATCTTCTTTAAGCGCAAAGGAGCAACTGTGTCTAAAGTGCTGGAAAAGAGAGAGTTAAAAGTTTCTGTTGCAATATCGAGTTCTTCTAAGCTATCCGGGATGCTAAAATGATGAAACTGATCAGGAAGATTATTAATAAAGCAATCTTTAGTGGCAGAAGTGATAGGTCTAACATATTTGAAACACGGAGTCGGCTTTGCAGCCTTGGCTAAATGAAGTTTACACGAGACTAGATAATGATCTGAGATGTCATCGCTCTGCTGCAGAATTTCAACGGCATCAACATCTATTCCATGTGATAATATTAGATCTAGAGTATGATTACGATGATGAGTAGGTCCTGACACGTGTTGTCTAACTCCAATAGAGTTTACAATGTCTTTAAATGCCAAACCCAATGCGTCTTTTTCATTATCGATGTGAATATTAAAATCACCAACAATTAGGGCTTTATCTGCAGCCAATACTAACTCTGATAGAAACTCAGCAAATTCGGTGATAAAGTCTGTATGGTGCCCTGGTGGCCTGTATACAGTAGCCAGCACACATCTCAAACCTGATTTATCATTTACACTAGATAGTGTTACAAAAATCACAATTACTTCAAAAGAATTATATTTGATTCTAAATTGATTCGAGGGTTTGGCTCGAGGTCATGGTGCAAAGGACCCTAGGCTGATTTTACTCCGAACTATCCCTTTAAGTGCACATGAGCCCATTATAGTACAGCTACTCCTTTAAATAAAATCCTAATTTTAAGCAGTTTTTACTGTGGAATTATTTTTTTATGAAGCTTTGAACTTGACATTACACTGTGCACAAAGAGCCGCCTAATGCATTTCTGTCCATTTCGCGGCGCTGTTTCACGGCAGCCTCAGAGGGTGCGTTAAAGTGGACATGAGCCCATTATAGTAGTGCTGCTTCTCTAATTACATCCAAATTTTAAACGAGCCAGATCCCGGATACCCAATCAAAGAGCTGACGAGGGGTTTTTACTGTGCTCACTTCTATTCCCTTCTCCAGCTGGGCCTGTGATCTGGAGTAGACTCTTCAGAGACTGTTACAAGTTTCCAGTTACTAACATTGCAAATCTATCTATTTATCTATCTGTCTGTCTGTCTATCTTATCTATCTATACACATTTTCAAATTTCATAAACATCTATAAAATTATCCCTGCAAACAGGGAACGTTCTGTCAAGGTTCTCTCAAAGATTTTAACCAGTAACATTAAAGAACAGTTAATTGAAGGGATGTTCTATTAATGTTCTCTAAAGATTTACACAAAAACATTTATACCAACCTTTTTTAACTGAAACATTCTTTAAAAATGGTTGCTACCGGTTTCAGAACGTGCAAAAGTAACGTTCCCATGTTTGAAGATTGATACAATTTCACGAGTTCACACTTACATATTCGGCCTGAACCCAGAGTCCCCCGTGTGTAAGTGTTAGGACTGAAGTGTGGAGGGAGGGAGGGAGGGAGGGAGGGAGGGAGGGAGGGAGGTGCTGCTAAACTGTCAATGGACTGAGGTGAGACTGCTGAATACACACACACCTCTCATCGGTGATTGCTGAGTGCTCTCCACTCGTGTTAATTATCTGCACGTGCTCCTCCCGAACTCTTAATAAAACCTCATGTAATGTTCCCTTAACCTTCACATAACCAAGAAAACATTTTTAAAAAGGTTTTGGAAAATGAGAGGGAGTGACTGCAAATTTGACATCTCTTTCTTTAGACCAACATAATCAGTCTCTCAGTATGTTTTGTAAGAATATTGTAGTTTATTATAAATGATTAATCCATGTACATCATTTTTTGCTAATTCTTGTGCCTCGTTATCTCGAATCAAACACTTAATCTTCTACGAGGCTCCATGAGAACAGCAGACTATCAACATGAGAAAGCTCCAGGTACAGGAGAGAGACGAGTGTGTGTTCATACAGAGATGAGTGTGTGTTCATACACAGAGACAGAGACGCTGCGTTCTCAAAGCATGGCTTTATTGTGTCTGGTGTAAAGTCTTCATGAGAACATCTGCACTCCTCGACTCTATTTCGCCGCCGCCGCCGCCTTGCGTGCGATAGTCTTCGCCCCCTTCTTGTTGTGTTTCTTGGCAAAGCGCATGTTCCTCAGAAACTTCTGATCCACCTGTGACAGAAACATGCATTAAAGCTCCTGAACACAGACGAACACACACACACAGATGCACAAACACACACACAGATGCACAAACACACACACAGATGCACAAACACACGCGCACAGTGTTAAAGCGTAACTGTCGACAAAATGCAACCTAGGGTCTTTTTGTTAATCTACTCGAGGCAAACTTTCCTTTAAAAACATGATTAGAATGGAAACGCCACTTTTAAGTTTGACAGTATTTTCGTTTTCGGTCAAACTGCCTTGTGAATGGGAGTGCTTGGGCCACTGCAGTGATAGCATCAAAATCACTATTTCTAAAACACTAATGCGGCTCGACACAACATGAAACTGTGCTGGAAGTGTCACCAGCGGCTCTACACATGAACTCCAGCACTGAGAACAGTGTTTGTGTACACAGAGTTTACTAAAGAGGAAGGTTTTGAACAACTCACTGTGTTTCCGTCCGCCGGCATTTTGACAGTCAAAAATAGTCGATCTCCGAATGCAGCGTAACACAGAGGAGAGTAAAGATGGAAAGCTCCTAAAGCTTAGTTACATATAAATTCACGGATAATTTGTTGTTTTCTCATTAGTGATAATCAATATTGACCCTATATTTGAAAAAGGATCCTCATATAAGAAACAATACTAAAATTCAGAGTCAGTTCATTCGCATTCGGAGATCGACTATTTTTGACTGTCAAAATGCCGGCGGACGGAAACACAGTGAGTTGTTCAAAACCTTCCTCTTTAGTAAACTCTGTGAACACACACACTGTTCTCAGTGCTGGAGTTCATGTGTAGAGCCGCTGGTGACACTTCCAGCACAGTTTCATGTTGTGTCGAGCCGCATTAGTGTTTTAGAAATAGTGATTTTTAAGTACTCCCATTCACAAGGATTAACCCTAACTCCCATTCACAAGGGTTAACCCTAACCCCCATTCACAAGGATTAACCCTAACCCCCATTCACAAGGATTAACCCTAACTCCCATTCACAAGGGTTAACCCTAACCCCCATTCACAAGGGTTAACCCTAACCCCCATTCACAAGGATTAACCCTAACTCCCATTCACAAGGGTTAACCCTAACCCCCATTCACAAGGGTTAACCCTAACTCCCATTCACAAGGGTTAACCCTAACCCCCATTCACAAGGGTTAACCCTAACCCCCATTCACAAGGGTTAACCCTAACCCCCATTCACAAGGGTTAACCCTAACTCCCATTCACAAGGGTTAACCCTAACTCCCATTCACAAGGGTTAACCCTAACCCCCATTCACAAGGGTTAACCCTAACCCCCATTCACAAGGGTTAACCCTAACCCCCATTCACAAGGGTTAACCCTAACCCCCATTCACAAGGGTTAACCCTAACCCCCATTCACAAGGGTTAACCCTAACCCCCATTCACAAGGCAATTTGACCGAAAACAAAAATACAGTCAAACATAAAAGTGGCGTTTCCATTCTAATCATGTTTTTAAAGGAAAGTTTGCCTCGAGTAGATTAACAAAAAGACCCTAGGTTGGATTTCGGCGAGAGTTAGGCTTTACCCGCTCGGACAGGTAAAGGTGGAGGTGTATGGTGTGCATCTCTCCCGGTGTGTCGGATCACTGGAGGAGAGAGCGCTTGTTCTTCACGCACATTTAAACTAGGGATGTGCACGAATTTTCGAATATTTGATCTGTAATTATTATTCGAAAAATAAAATACTATTCGAATTTTATCAAATTTATGAAGCCGTAAATACTTTGCGGGTCGTAAATGCAGTGAATCCCTGATGAATCCCAAGCACTAACTCGCAGTTATAATTAAATGCACTGGGTGGCACTGTGGCGCGTGTTTAACAAGTTGTTTTTATTTGATCATAATGTCGTCGTCTGCCTCGCGAAGTTTGGAATTACTAGTCGAAAATGAGGTTACTAAATGATTTTACAAAATGGAATTACTTTTGATCAAATTAATTAGCCTAATTAATCTGGAGTTATAATATCATCACCACAATGAGAAATCACATGAAATCCAAACAGCAGTCGACTGAGGAAAGACAGCTTCATCACTGCATCACGACTGCAGGTAAGCGCAACTGTAGTGCGAGTGATCCGAGATGATAATTTATCTAATAGCAAAATGATTTTGAGACATATTCTTCCTTTAACTTTTCTTTGAGAGAGGTTTAAGAACAGAAAACGCAAAGTGCTGTTAGAAACTTAGAACTAGAACACCGTTATCTTTGTTTCACTGAAACATCTGTCAGCGCAGCGCGTTTTCTCACTCGAGCATGAATTGCTGGCGGCGCGCCTGCATGTGGATATTATTGTTTTTCTCAACATAAACATGAAACAATATAAACACGATAATCATATGCTGACTCGAGTGTGTGTACGTTCTGTACGATAACTGGCGCAATCTGCTACTCTGCTTTATTAGCCGTTTTTTCCGTTCGCGCTGCTTGAGCTTAGCCTATATCCTTTTGTTCTTTATATTTTTTTAGTTTACACATAGGCCTACTGTTTAATGTTTTCAATTCAAAGAAAACTTTAACATATATTGTAAGATAGTTGTGTATATTGCGAGCTTGTTGTGTATATTGCCTAATGGAAAGCTTCTTCAGAAATGGTGACAACAAAAAAAATTACCTTAAAAAATAACACCTTTTTCGTTAAACTCATTTAAATAAACGAATATTCGGATTTTATGAGCCCGAATATTCGAATGCAATATTTTTGAAAAATGCCCATCCCTAATTTAAACCGGTTCTCCAGATCTCTGCGCTCGGATGCAGTGATCAAGCCTTTCATACTGCAATACTTTCAGGCAATGAAAGATTATCAACAGCCGTGTTCTGTTTTATCATCAGCTGCGCTACACATGTACAATAAATGCCTTTTCATTTTACAGTATATATTATAAATATATTTGTTTTTCATGAATGCATTTTACAACAATATAAAGAGCAAGGAGTAACAGGTTTAGTGCAACACTTGTTCACTTTTACTTGTTCTCCATCTCCACTAAATAATGTTTTTTCACTAAATGTGCAGATTTTGTACAATTGTGCTCGTGATTTTACTAGAGTAACTTTTGCTGCTGAAGTTCAACTAGTTGATAATAGTATTTTGACAGATTATGATCATATTATTCCATTTGTTGTTTTTCTTTATAATGATGTTTAACACACACAAAGTAATCATCAGTTCATCACAGGTATAGAAACTCTACACTGATTATAAGAAACTGCTGATATCGGATCGGCCGACAGTTTCAGAACGGTGAACTCTGACCCCTCTCGGGCCGTCCAGATCTCCTGATGAAACGCCTCTGAGAAGCAGATCGATTGATAGCCTATAGTTGATAATAATATAGGCCTGCCTAATGTACTGACACTAACAATGCTGCGCTGTTATTTATAACATATTATAGTTATGAAACATTATATAGCCTAGGCTACACACGACCAGAGAGCTGTTTTCCTGAATGCCATCAAGATTGAAACCGAGACTGATTTCATAACAGTTCAAATTAAGTCACTTACATTTTAGACACAATATTGACTGTTTTTGTTCTGTTTCAGCAGCGAAAACGAAGATCACAGCAGAACCACCACACATCTCACAGCAACACTCAGCCGTGCTTCATTACTGAATGATTCAGCGTTCTGAACGAATCGGTTGAGTCAAAGATTCAATTACCCATAAACTGCCTCATTCTGAATGAATCAGCCGTTTGAACGAATCGTTTGAATGAATGACTCAATGACTCGCTCATTAAGACGGTCGCCTGCGCTCCTACTGGCGCTTTACTTTCATCATTCTTTTCAACATTCCTTATTTGTATATTCAAAAATATTTAAAATAATCTAATTTAATACAGTTATAATTTTTCAATGTAAATGATTTAATTTGATTGGTAACAGCCTAGTGTCTTATTTTAATTGAATATATTGATACAATTTAAGAATTTGAAATGAAAGATGGAGCAAACATTTAATAAAACTAGGGGGAAATGCCCTTTATAAAGATACAACAAATTAGTTTTTTCCAAGAGTGATGTAATGAAACATTGACAATGTAAGTTTGAAGGGAGTAAAGCCTCTGGTTAGGCTACTAAGGAAATGTAATTTTGCCAAAAGAAGAACTTTTATTTGAAATAAATGTTCATTTTAAATCAGCCAACTTCAGTGTGATATGTTAACATACTATCATGCTTAACACGGAGAATCTGAATAACTGTAATGATGATCAGATGCAGATATCTAAGGGCGGTTTGCAGGTGGATTATTTTTAATAGCGGATTCGGGAGACTCAAAGTGCACCAGATTAATCAACTTATCTTTAAAATGTACAAAATTGTCTTCGGGGACCATGCCCCCCCGACGGGTACCGAGCTCCACCCACTAAAATACTGTGGGAAACACATCAGGCTTTATGATGATCTACAAAAAATACAATTCTAATTATCTTATTAAAATACGTTATTAGGATTTTACCAGCTCCGCCTCAGTTTGAGCCAGGAGAAACCCTGCTTTACCATGTGCTTTTATATTTACATTTATAGCATTTGTCTAATAGGATCTAATTAGAAAGCAAGTGCACGTCTTGTTTCAATGTTCTATTATGTTTCCTTCAGTGTAACAACACTCGAGTGTGTGCCGTCAGATGAAGCCGAGCATGAACACACTCATGCATCGCCTGAGACTCGAACCCATGACGCGGCGTTGCAAGCTCCATGACCTACTGTTCGAGCAACACAAACTACTGTACTTCTACACCTATTATATCTATTATATTATATATCTGTACTATTATATACTTCAACTATACATCTAGAACACATATATGACACTAATACTAAAATAAATACAGTTGCCCGTTTTGAGCATCAGGATCTCCAGCATAAACACTGACGGCCTTACAGATGTGATCATCTTCATCATCATCATCATCATCATCATCATCTTCATCATCATCATCTTACCCCTTTCAGAGACTCGTAGCGCTGAGACCGAGGCTTCTTGATGCCGTTCCTGTGCCACTTACGAGCTGCACACACACACACACACAGAGAGAGAGAGACAGAGTCGTTAAAACATCCACAGCATCTCACACACACACTCAAATCAACAGCATCACACACACACACACACACAAACATCCGCAGCTTCTCTCTCACACACACTCAAACATCCACAGAACACACACAGAATCAATAAAACTTCCACAGCATCACATCACACAAACACACACATTCAAAACAGCATCACTCACTCACTCTCACACACACACACACACACACACACACACACACAGAGAGCGAGAGTCACTAAAACATCCACAGCATCTCACTCACACACACACATTCAAAAATCAACAGCATCACACACACACAAACATCCGCAGCTTCTCTCTCACACACACACACATTTAAAACAGCATCACTCACTCTCACACACACACACACACACACACACACACATTCAAACAGCATCACTCACTCACTCTCTCACACACACACACACACACACACACACTCACACAAACATCCACAGAACAGAGTCAATAAAACTTCCACAGCATCTCACACACACACACACACACACACCGGGCGAACACTTACACTGGTTGTGTGTGGTGTGATTCTTCGACTTGGCCATGTCTGATCAGTGTCTGCTAACAGAAGAACAGCAGTTTAGAGAACAGAAGTAACACAGATCTGCAGGACATTACAGTGAACTTTACACTAGCTAAGTCTCCTCAGGACGCTATGCTAACGGCTAACGGCTAACTAAACTCTAAACTCCGCAACACCGGCCCGCTCGCGCTCAATACTGCACTAGTGCTGCTTAATGGCCGTCACTGCACACCATACTGGACTGATGCTCCAGTAGGAGTTCGCATTTAGGAGGATTCATTTAGATTTCATTTTGATACGGAGACAAACTCAATACCTGTCACACGAAGCGCACGACAACCGGAAGAGAGAGAGACAGCAAGGCATTGTGGGAGATAAGAGTCCCCGTCACCGGATGTGAAGTTCCGAAAACACATGTAAACAAACACAATTTTAGTATCACACATCATTTTATTTCACATTTAATTCTTTAAACTATGGAATCCCATACAACACATAAGAAAAACAATCATGCTTTTGTAAATGATACGACACAGAAGACAATAATATGTAAGTGCTGCCTATGACCCTTCTCAGTTTAATCTAACGCAGTAACGTAATTATATATATATATATAGAATAGAATGGAAGAGAAAGTGTTTGTATTATTGGATCAAGTGCTGCCGAAAGAGAAGCGTCTTCGGCCGTGTCCTGCGCACTCAGCATCTCTGGTGGAGTTAGATCATTCCTCCGGCAGGGAACATGGGAACAGTCCGCGGAGATACTGTCCACTATACTAACGAGGATTGGACGATAACCCATGCATTTAGGCCAACATTGTGTGTCACAATTTCGACTTTCGACATTTTTTTTGTCATAATTATTATTTACGAAAATATTTTTTTCCCTTATGTGCCGAAAATGTGAATATAGCTTTTTAAAAAGTCCAAAATGAAACATTAAATGCTACCATACTAGTGTAAAGTTATTGAAAGTAACTTGACCCACCATTGTCCAATAATAATAATAATAATAATAATAATAATAATAATAATAAAACTCACACACCCACATAAAATGAAAATATAAGAATAGTAAGTGTGTTATTTTGAAACTATGATTACCATGGTAAATTGTATGTAATTGAACTACACGTAATGTAGTAGAGCGAAGTGACCGGTAGATGTCACTGTAAACACACGTCATATCCGCTTCTGGAACAGAGATCACGTGAGGTGAGAGAAGCAGCTCCCTTCAGTAAATGCTTCATATTTATGAGGAGAAGTAGACTTACTAAGTGATGTAGAGATGAAGGCCACTGCCAACAAATGTACATATTTACATTTATATGCATGTTTTGTATATTTCCCAAAGTAACCTATAATACACCCAGGCCGCAGTGATCTGAGAATGACTGAGAGATTATTTCAGATATTGAGCTCTTATGGAGATATGGCTGTGTTTCTCCTCTCAAATCTCAGGCATTCTCCAGTGAAGCCCAAACAGTCAGACTGGCTGCTATAGCCTTGCCTTGCTGGGACTCAGTGGACTGACTATAGACACCGAACAGCCTCTGTTAAACTCGTGGTTTATTACAGGAACAAGCGGATCAAAGCACTTTCATGTCATTCCTGTGGGCCTGAGAGGACTGAAGACGCACCGGTCATGGGAACAGACACCGAATATTGTGTTAATAATGTTGAATGAGAATAAGTTCTTCTTGCAGCATCTCTGATGATGAGGGCGGGGCTATAACCTGTCACTCACAGGAGATCAGCCAATAGCAAACCACAACCATCCAATCAATTCCCCACAGACACAATCAAGCCCCGCCCACATCGGTTCGTGTTCCTGAAGCGCTGACGGCGTGCACATGCGCATTAGGTGTTCAGCCCAAAGGTATGCGCGATTGAATATATATGTGTCCTTCTTCAAACCCACCCTCAGTAAACTGCTTGTCTGAGCAACACAACATCTCCAGCGAGAGCCACAGCAGTGTTTGTGGACGGATCTGCGGCTTTGAACGAACCGTGACAGTCAATGGTTCATGCATAATTACCGCCACAGCTTCGTTACTGATGAATGAATGACTCGCTCATAAAGGCCGTGACTTGCCGCCACCTACTGGCGGATTCAATTTAAAATATACAGTTTTTTTCGATTGCTAAACGACAGTGAGCACAACTGGAGTCACATGTGCAAAACTCTAACTACAGTCTGCACAGCAGCAGTTCATGTGGACCAAACTCTAGTTCGTTTCTCATTGCTTGAACACAGTTTTCAAAACTCTACACACTTATCCCATGACTTTAACCACAACCTGCACAACACTGTGGGTTTACAGCACTTTGTTCAAATGCTAACACACTGCTGTCAAAACTGTGAACCACACATTCAAAACCGAATAGATTCAGCCTTGTGCCTTTCTAACACTGCTGACTGCAATCTCAGCTGAAAGGCTAAGCAGGGGTCTTGTTTTAGACTTAGTGAACACACACACACACACACACACACACACACACACACACACACACACACACATATATATAGATATAGATATATATAGTTAGAGCTCAGAAAGACTAATTTTGGAAATGGAACCAGGAAGACGGGTTTTGATGGGAACTGATGTTGATGAAAAGAGAGAGGCAGGATTAGCCCCTCAGTTATTTGTTTGAATTACAGTATGTACTTTTAGTTTCTACCTTTTTTTTCTCATTACTGTAATTCCGTAAATTACTACAGACTATTGAAGCAAACTGCTAATTTTCATTTACCTTAAAGAATTGTTATGTTCTAAAAATGTAAATAAATCATGTGAAAGAATGTCACTCTTTTCTTTGAAGAAAACATTACTTTGTATGAAGTCACTGAAATTGTTCAAACTGTAAAGATGAAAAGTTTGTATTTTCTGTATTGGTGTTTGATGCGAGTGTTTTTCCTCTCAGTGTGTTCTGAGTGACAGTGTGTGTGTGTGTGTGTGTGTGTTCTGAGTGACAGTGTGTGTTATCTCAGTGAGGGTTGTGCATAGTGTTTGGCTGCACTGAGCCTGTTTTGAGCCGTGTGTTAAAGGAGAACTCCGGCCAATTTTAACATTGAGCTCATTTTTTTGTACATTTGGAGTGCTGTCAATACAGAGAACAACGACAAAAATCGGTGTTGCCTACACCGTGTTATCCTCTTTTTAACATCTGCACCCTGT
>CM040813.1:791872-806872 GCA_022829025.1 Squalius cephalus | reverse complement strand
ATAAAAAAAGTGGTACATAAATGTGAAGAATCACCATTATAAAATTGACCTTTGTTATTATTTGCTCTTCCATCTATTCATGTCCATATCCATTCACCTTTTTACTTTGTACAATATTAACCCTTTCATGCATGAATTATGATAACCTCAGTCACGATTTTTTTCTAATGTGTCTTTATTGCTCTTAGGGCATGAAAAACAAGATGTGAATTTTTTATTTTTTTATTTTTTTACATTTTTCAAAGAGTTTTTCAGATGTCCACTTGAGTGGACAGCATGCGTTTATGGTTTAAACTGAAATAAACATAATAAACATAAAACATAAACATAAACATATTAAACATAATACAATAATCAAACAGATATAGGGCCCTATCTTGCACCCAGCGCAACTGACTTTGTACAGCGACGCATGTATCATTCCTATTTCTCACCCGCACACAGCGGACTTTTCCCTCCACAGACGCACGTCGGTAAATTAGGGAATGAACTTGCGCTCCCGGGGGCGGTTCAGGGAAAAGAGGAGGCGTGTTCCGGCGCAAACGTTCCCTGGTGCTATTTTGCAGTTTCAGAAAACAATTCCGCCACTAACCGAAAAAAACTAGTTTAGGGCCCTATTTTAACGATCTGAAACGCAAGTGTCAAGCGCAAAGCGCAAGTAACTTTGTGGGCTGATCTCGGACGCAAATCTAAAATGTGTTGGTCTGAAGTCGCTTCATTACTCATAGGTGTGGTTTGGACGTAACGTGAAATAAACCAATCAGAGCGTCATCTCACATTCCCTTTAAGAGCAGGCGCGCTTGTTCCATGGCGGATTGCTATTATAACGGCGGATTTGCCAGGAGCGGTTCACAGCCGAGGAGACCGACGTTCTCGTCAGGGCCGTAAAACACAGAGAAGTGACATTGGGGATGGAGAAACACACCCAGATTAGCTTCGGTTAAACAGGCGTATGATAATTTGGGTAAATGTGTAAGCTAGATGTATGCTTTTATAAATAAACTGTCTATCTATCTATCTATCTATCTATCTATCTATCTATCTAGCCTATCTATCGTAATAATGTATGATTTGCAAAAATGAAAACCGCTGCTTCTGTGTAGATGAATCAAAGTGTATGTGCGTTGTGCACACGCTACATTGATTATAGCCAAGCATGCGCCCTTAAAATAGCATTTGAATAACATGCGCAACGCGCCACTGACTTTAAACTAGTTTTTTTTCGGTTAGTGGCGGAATTGTTTTCTGAAACTGCAAAATAGCACCAGGGAACGTTTGCGCCGGAACACGTCTCCTCTTTGCGCTGAACCGCCCCCGCGAGCGCAAGTGTATTTCTTAGTTAACCGACGTGCGTCTGTGGAGGAAAAAGTCCGCTGTGCGCGGGTGCAAAATAGGAATGATACATGCGTCGGTGTACAAAGTCAATTGCGCTGGGTGCAAGATAGGGCCCTTAAAGTCAGTGGCGCGTTGCGCATGTTATTCATATGCTATTTTAAGGGCGCATGCTTGGCCATAATCAATGTAGAGTGTGCACAACGTGCATACACTTTGATTCTCTCATCTACACAGAAGCAGCAATTTTCATTTTTGCAAATCATACATTATTATGATAGATAGATAGATAGATAGATAGATAGATAGATAGATAGATAGATAGATAGATAGACAGTTTACTATAAAAGCATAAATCTAGCTTACACATTTACCCAAATTATCATGCGCCTGTTTAACCGAAGCTAATCTGGGTGTGTTTCTCCATCCCCAATGTCACTTCTCTGTGTTTTACGGCCCTGACGGGAACGTCGGTCTCCTCGGCTGTGAACCGCTCCTGGCAAATCCGCCGTTATAATAGCAATCCGCCATGGAACAAGCGCGCCTGCTCTTAAAGGGAATGTGAGATGAGGCTCTGATTGGTTTATTTCACGTTACGCCCAAACCACACCTATGAGTAATGAAGCGACTTCAGAGCAACCCATTTTAGATTTGCGTCGGGCGCAAGAGTCATTTATCCCGCCGGTATAATAGCAACAGCGCCCCAAGACCCGCCCACAAAGTTACTTGCGTTTTGCACTTGATACTTGCGTTTCAGATCGTTAAAATAGGGCCCATAGTGTGTGTATTTAACAAACCAATCAATACAATTATATCAAATCATGTGAAAACTATAAAATATATACAAAAAATATAAATGCACAATATTGCAAAGGCAACTGAACTTCATACAAGTTGAACTTCGTTGATATCAGAACATGAGGATGTGATTCCATCAGAAATTTCTACATCCTGTCGGTGCAACTGTGGAAACCACTCAGACGCTTCCTCCAGTTTACCCTTATTAGCTGATAATTCTGATTATATTCAAGATGGACACATTTTTAGCACAGCCCTCCTCTGAGAAAACCTAGAGATCAGGGGTTTTCAATCTCATCTGAAATGAGCAGTGTTGGGGGTAACACATTACAAGTAACGTGCATTACGCAATCAGATTACTTTTTTGATGTTACAAGTAATGTATCACAAGTAACGTGCATTACGTAATCAGATTACTTTTTTGATGTTACGAGTAATGTATTACAAGTAACGTGCATCACGCAATCAGATTACTTTTTTGATGTTACGAGTAATGTATTACAAGTAACGTGCATTACGTAATCAGATTACTTTTTTGATGTTATGAGTAATGTATCACAAGTAACGTGCATTACGTAATCAGATTACTTTTTTGATGTTACGAGTAATGTATCACAAGTAACGTGCATTACGTAATCAGATTACTTTTTTGATGTTACGAGTAATGTATCACAAGTAACGTGCATTACGTAATCAGATTACTTTTTTGATGTTACGAGTAATGTATCACAAGTAACGTGCATTACGTAATCAGATTACTTTTTTGATGTTACGAGTAATGTTACTGTTACGAGTAATGTATCACAAGTAACGTGCATTACGTAATCAGATTACCTTTTTGATGTTACAAGTAATGTATCACAAGTAACGTGCATTACGTAATCAGATTACTTTTTTGATGTTACGAGTAATGTATCACAAGTAACGTGCATTACGTAATCAGATTACTTTTTTGATGTTACGAGTAATGTATCACAAGTAACGTGCATTACGTAATCAGATTACTTTTTTGATGTTACGAGTAATGTTACTGTTACGAGTAATGTATCACAAGTAACGTGCATTACGTAATCAGATTACCTTTTTGATGTTACAAGTAATGTATCACAAGTAACGTGCATTACGTAATCAGATTACTTTTTTGATGTTACAAGTAATGTATTACAAGTAACGTGCATTACGTAATCAGATTACTTTTTTGATGTTACGAGTAATGTATCACAAGTAACGTGCATTACGTAATCAGATTACTTTTTTGATGTTACGAGTAATGTTACTGTTACGAGTAATGTATCACAAGTAACGTGCATTACGTAATCAGATTACCTTTTTGATGTTACAAGTAATGTATCACAAGTAACGTGCATTACGTAATCAGATTACTTTTTTGATGTTACGAGTAATGTATCACAAGTAACGTGCATTACGTAATCAGATTACTTTTTTGATGTTACGAGTAATGTATCACAAGTAACGTGCATTACGTAATCAGATTACTTTTTTGATGTTACGAGTAATGTATCACAAGTAACGTGCATTACGTAATCAGATTACTTTTTTGATGTTACGAGTAATGTATCACAAGTAACGTGCATCACGCAATCAGATTACTTTTTTGATGTTACGAGTAATGTATCACAAGTAACGTGCATCAATTAGATTACTTTTTTGATGTTACGAGTAATGTGTCACAAGTAACGTGCATCACGCAATCAGATTACTTTTTTGATGTTACGAGTAATGTGTCACAAGTAACGTGCATCACGCAATCAGATTACTTTTTTGATGTTACGAGTAATGTGTCACAAGTAACGTGCATCACGCAATCAGGTTACTTTTTTGATGTTACGAGTAATGTGTCACAAGTAACGTGCATCACGTAATCAGATTACTTTTTTGATGTTACGAGTAATGTATCACAAGTAACGTGCATTACGTAATCAGATTACTTTTTTGATGTTACGAGTAATGTATCACAAGTAACGTGCATTACGTAATCAGATTACTTTTTTGATGTTACAAGTAATGTATCACAAGTAACGCGCATTACGTAATCAGATTACTTTTTTGATGTTACAAGTAATGTATCACAAGTAACGTGCATTACGTAATCAGATTACTTTTTTGATGTTACAAGTAATGTATCACAAGTAACGTGCATTACGTAATCAGATTACTTTTTTGATGTTACAAGTAATGTATCACAAGTAACGTGCATTACATAATCAGATTTTTTAAAATGTTACGAGTAATGTATTACAAGTAACATGCATTATGTAATCACATTACTTTTTTGATGTCAATGAAAACTACATTCTAATAATACAAATACATTTATTTACAGTCAAAAAAAGTTACTGCAGATTAAGTATTTTCAAAAACAACATTCACAGTATAAGTATGAATTGTAGATGAAATATAGCCATTGATGCATGAGGTCCACTATAGTGGACAGATGATTAATATCAGAATTTTCTCCCAATCTAAAATCAAAACTTGGAAAATTGTTTTATGTGTGATATGACTCATTGGATATTGCTTGATGCTGCAATATTTTTTTTTACCTACAAGAATCTCCTAGGATAGAAGGAATGGGTGGATATTCTGGAGCAACTCTGACTGACCATTGGCCATCTTGGTTTGGAGGGGGAAAAATCGACGCACAACGGCTTGCCACTTGGTGGCAATGTATAGGATGATGCACCAGGATGATGTAGAGGTTGATGTGCATCTATGCCATCAAAACCCGTGCAAATTCAAGAAAATGCTTTTTTAATAGCTGTCCCCTGTAGTGACCTCTGTGCACGAAAGGGTTAACGAGGCCCGGCTGTGCTCGTGTCCATTTTCGTCTATGTTTAGTGTGTAATGTTGCTGTTCGATCATGTAAAAGCTCCAGTTCTTCTCTATATCAGTGTCAGTGTTTCTGAACTCCTGAAACGAGTCTTGAGTTTCTTCCGGAAACGAACACATCACAATATTTCTGTGTCCCCATATAACAATGTCAAATATGGGGAAAATAATGAACATGCAAAAAATGAAGCATGAAAACCTGTTCTTGTCACGGTTCTGTTTAGTTCTGCCTTCTTCACACTTCGGTTGTCTTTTGTGTCACGTTCACACTGTTATGCCTGTGGGATTTACCTGAGCTTATTTTATTATTACAGTAGAATACCATGGAATTGGAACCTGTTTTCTCATCTTCATCTTTGTAACAGTAAAGCCCGAAAACAACATCAAGACTTTGTGAAAGTGCACAACATGTGCTCTTTAATACCTTGCAATGTTGCACAACAGCAGTGAGTTTTATTAATGATATTCCGCAGCTTTGGCATGTAACAGAAACACATCAGTTGAGCATTTATTGACTTGTGTTTAACTGATCTCTGCATCTGAATCTGCCTTTTCCCTTGAACCGGTTACATCTAGATCCGCTTAAGCCGTGTTAAATGTGGCGGGGGCTTCATCAGAGTGGTCATGTGACCCTGCCTCTGGTCATGTGACCCAGAATGGTCATGTGACCCTGCCACACAGCTCCATTCATAGCAGGCTGATAAATGGGGCGTAAACGTGTGCATTGATTAAATCTCTCTCTCTCTCTCTCTCTCAGTGTGTGGTGATGTAATCCATCTCTCTCTCTCTCTCTCTCTCTCTCTCTCCATCTCTCCCTCTCTCTCTCTCTCTCTCTCTCTCCCTCTCTCTCCCTCTCTCCCCCTCTCTCTCTCTCTCCCTTTCGCTCCCTCTCTCCCCCCCCCCTCTCTCTCTCTCCCTCCCTCTCTCTCTCTCTCTCTCGGTGATGTAATCCATCTCTCTCTCGCTGAATGATTTCCGGTTGTTCCGGAGCTCAATGGGTTCACTGCGGCGCTGCATGACTAACTGTGCTGCAATACTCCTGATCCGACAGCTTCCACTCCCTCCGGCCTTTACTGAGACACAAGAGATGCTAATGCTAAAGCATCACAAGAGGAAGCGTAGTGTTCAACCAAAAGATAAATGCTCATGCTTTACAATTAATCCAAACTAGACCAGATCTGATTCAAAAAAGACATTCATTCACAAATCACACATCTCTGCCTCTCTGAATGAATGAATGCATGTTGGATTTCCTGGTGCAAGAAAATGCTAGTAAATTTCACAAATAATTACATAGTAAATAATGTAAAAAAAATAAAGTGTAACCCTGTGGAATAATGTGCAACTAAGAATTGTGGGGGGAAAAAACAATAAATAACGTGTTGGGAGGGAAGAGAGTTCATTCATGTTGACGTGTTTCTCCACACACACACACACACGTTCGGCTGCTGAGGTCGTAAAGGTGCTTTTATCTCTCACGTTTGCTCTGGGCGAGCACATGTGACGTGTGTGACACACACATCTATGTGTTCATGATCGCTCACTAACACTGAGCTTGTTCTGGGTCATGGGGAAAAGCCTTCAGGTTGTAGATCTATATAACATGAACATGATCACAGCTGTAGACACGAGACCACAGGTGATCACATGACTCACATTCACACCAACAGCACGTGTGTGTGTGTGTGTGTGTGTGTGTGTGTGTGTGTGTGTGTGTGTGTGTGTGTGTGTGTGTGTGTGTGTGTGTGTCATGTTGCTTGTACGCAACAGTAAACAAGACATTCTTACTGAATAACGTACACTGCCGTTCAGAGGTTTGGGGCTGGACAGTCTCTTCTGCTCACCAGGAGACAGAAAGTCCCTGTCAGCATCTCTTGTGTTCAGAGTGTGTGAGAGCACCTGTAGATACGGCTCTCGGTCCAGCTTGGAGAACACTGTGACAGAGCTGTAAGTTCCTCGCCATCGACAGCGGGTACAATTCAAGTCACCTTCATTTAGTTGACAATTCAAGTCAAGACAATTCGTACAATTCAAGTCACCTTCACCTTCAAGTGTTCCCGGTTCCGGCCGACCTAATCTATGCAGCCTAACACTGAATTATAGAAGTCTATAATGTGTTATGTGTATGCTAGGTCAAAGAGATGTGTTTTTAGTCTAGCTTTGAACTGACAGAGTGTGTCTGCTTCCCGGACAATGGTAGGAAGACTGTTCCAGAGTTTTGGTGCTAAATAGGAAAAGGATCTACCGCCAGCAGTCGATTTAGATATTCTAGGTATTATCAACTGGCCGGAATTTTGAGATGGCAATAGACGTGAAGGACTATAATGCGTTAAGAGCTCGCTCAAGCACTGCGGAGCTAAACCATTTAGTGCTTTGTAAGTAATCAGCAATATTTTAAAATGTATACGATGTTTAATAGGGAGCCAGTGCAGTGTTGACAGAACCGGGCTAATATGGTCATACTTCCTGGTTCTGGTAAGAACTCAAGAACTCGAGCTGCTGCGTTTTGGCCCAGCTGTAGTTTGTTTATTAAGCGTGCAGGGCAACCACCCAGTAGAGCATTACAATAATCTAGCCTTGAGGTCATGAACGCATGAACTAATTGTTCCGCATTTGTCAATGAGAGCATATGGCGTAATTTAGATATATTTTTAAGATGGAAAAATGTGGTTTTACAGATACTAGACACGTGACTTTCAGATGAAAGATTGGTATCAAAGAGCACACACACACACACACACACACACATGTGTATAGCATGTACAGAGTGTGTGTGTGTGTGTGTGTGTGTGTGTGTGTGTGTGTGTGTGTGTGTGTGTGTGTGTGTGTGTGTGTGTGTGTGTGTGTGTGTGTGTGAGGGTAGCATGTACAGAGTGAACAGCAACGGTCCTAGTACTGAGCCTTGTGGTACGCCATACTGAACTTGTGATCGATGAGACATCTCTTCATTTACTGCTACAAACTGATAACGGTCAGATAAGTATGATTTAAACCATGCTAGTGCAATTCCACTAATGCCAACATAATGTTCGAGTCTTTTTCAAAGAATGTTGTGGTCAATATTATCAAATGCAGCACTAAGATCGAGTAACACTAATAGAGAGACACAACCACGATCGGATGATAAAAGCATTTATTTATTTAAATAGTTGTGAAGATACCGCCTTTTCTAATATCTTTGACAGAAAAGGTAGATTCGAGATCGGCCTGTAATTGACTAATTCTGTAGGATCAAGTTGCGTTTTTTTAACAAGCGGTTTAATCATAGCCAGCTTAAAGGTTTTTGGTTTGTATCCTAATGACAAAGGTGAATTAATGATATTAAGAAGAGGATCTATGACCTCTGGAAGCATCTCTTTCAGTAGCTTAGTCGGTATAGGGTCTAACATACATGTTGTTGATTCAGATGATTTAATGAATTTAGAAAATTCATCCTCTCCTATAGCAACGAATGAATAGAATTTTTCCTCAGGGAGACTACAATGCACTGCCTGATGCAATACTGTAATTTTCTCCCGGATATAATCAATCTTGTGAAGAAGTGAAGAAGTTCATAAAATCATTACTGCTGTGTTGCTTGGAAACTTCAGAAGTTGAAGCTTTATTTTTCGTTAGTTTAGCCACTGTTTCAAATAAATACCTAGGGTTTTGTTTATTTTCTTCTAATAGGGTTGAAAAATAAGCAGATCTAGCAGCTTTTAAAGCCTCTCTGTAAGCAATCGAGCTCTCCTTCCATGAAATGCGAAATACCTCTAGTTTTGTTTTCTTCCAGTTGCGCTCCATCTCTCTGGCTGCTCTCTTAAGGGCCCGAGTGTGCTCGTTGTACCACGGCGTTGGACTATTTTCTTTAATCTTCTTTAAGCGCAAAGGATCAACTGTGTCTAAAGTGCTGGAAAAGAGAGAGTCAATAGTTTCTGTCGCAACATCGAGTTCTTCTAAGCTATCTGGGATGCAGTGATGACTTCTGGGATTTTTAACGGTTTGATTTTCTCAATCCATCCTCAATATCAAGAACACATCCAGTTACTTTCATGCGTTCTCTGTACTTGCACTCTTGAGTATTGGAAATTGACTTTGATGGTTGATAATGACACAGTACGAGAACGCATATTGAGAAACCGCTCAAATATCTTTGCTTGTACATCATATATAGTCTAACATAAGCTTCTCACGTCTCCAGCTGGTTTTATTGTAAGACAGAGTGATGTATTTGTGTCTCCAGCTGCTTCTCTGGAGGTTTCCCTGTTTGCGTGTCAGAGCGTCTCCTCCACAATCACAGTGAGCTGAGATGAGCTGTGTTTCAGCCAGCAGCAGCACGTCTAACAGTGTTTCAGCTTCCCTTGTGTGAAATACAAAACAAAACAAAAAAACAAGCAATGCATATAGAGCACATTGACAAATTTGTCAGCAAAAAGCTACTGGAAAAAAAAAGAAGAACAAAACGAAGAGTTGAAGAACATTGAAGAGTTTTCTGCGTTTGTTTGCATCTCACAGGCCAGCTATTTATGAATGCAAAAATGTCTTGTACATAATTACTTCATTTGACACACATAAACATTCAATATCATCAGCGAATTCTCAGAAAGTGTTACACTGCGCCTTTGAGAGCCTTATGCATGCTTCATGAAAGTGCTGGGCTTTTCATTTATAAAATAAAGATGAGCCATATGCTGCTGTAGAAGTAAAACGCTGAGCTCTCATGCTTTTATTATTCCTCGTGCAACAATCCGTACGAGTTTCTTTCTTCTGTGGGACATGAAAGGTTCAGATTGTGAAGACTGTGCCGGTCGCTCTTTTCCATTCATTAAGCATGAGTGGCTTTCAAGCTTCAAAATGGATGAGAAAGCATCATAAAACTATCACAACGATTTAATGATCTCTCAATGGCATTCAATGGATTTGTTTTTTATTCACTGAAATTTGTTATTCACTCAAACTCTGCCCAAGGTCGGCTGGTCTGGTTCACAAAACTGAAAGATTCACTGAGAAATCGGAGTAATGCAGTTCTTGAGATATGCACAAAACACAGATACACACCGGATCATTTGCCAAATGTTTCACCAATATGCTATTATTACGGAGAAAACTGATCCTAGACCAGCAGTTATAGACAGCTTTTCCCTCTGAAAGCGGTCAGAAGCAGCGGTCAGGGGTTTGAGGGAGAAAACTCCACGCTAGTCTCAAATCCGTGGAAAGGGGAAGACTAACTTAACTAAGTTTCTGACTCATATTTCTCAAGATAATGTGTTATTTATAGTTATGTTCCCCAGGAAACCACTTCACTGTAAAAGAGGAATAAATAGTAATTGCAGAACAAATGATCTCAGAAAACTGGAAGTTGATCCCTCCTAATTATTGATATTTGACAGAGTCGGACCTATTGTTGTGGAAATTAGATCATTCTGCATTATTAAATGTTGTTGTTGAAAATTAGCAAAGTCTTTGAGACATTGTTGTGAAATAGTGTGATGGCTATGAATCGACTTCCTCTGGTCACTTCCACAATGGAAAGTCCATTCTACAGTAATGCGTAATTACTATCAGAACAGGTTCTGTTAATTCCAGGTAAGATACTTCTGTTGTTACTTAGTGCTTAGTCACAGTTTTTCAGTAGCGAATGAAACTCATTTTCAGGAAACGCTTTATTTTGAGGTGATGTAGTTATACGTTTCATGTATTTACTATAGTAATAACAGTAAATTATGCATAATTACAGGCAACTAACCCTAAACCAAACCCTAACCCTAAAGTACATGCAGCTCCTTAATATTACTCAATACATATTTGTGTAATTAACATGCATTCTCTGTGAAGCTGCTTTGAAACGATGTGTATTGTGAAAAACGCTATACAAATACATGTGAATTGAATAATTACACTGTAACAACTTCACCTTTAAATGAAGCGTAACCCGCTTTCACTCCGTTCCGGAAAAAAGCGGCATGGCCATTCTGATAATCATCTGCTTTTGTGTTTCATGACTAAGAAATCAAGCCAAACAACATAAAGGTGAATAAATGAGTGAACAATCTCTCTAAAATTCTTCAGTGTTGGTGACTGCTGTAAACACCAGTGGACATCTGACAGATTCATGACTCTCTCACACTGTGAACTGTGAACTCACTTCATCTTTTCTCAAGCTGAAATGGTGAAATCCTGTTCTCTGGGCTCCATTTTTAGTGCTGTCAGATCCCACACACACACACACACACACCCCGCGTGGGCGACGCTTGTTGTGTGAAGGGAAGTGCAGGCCTAAAGCCTGTAATCTAGAGCTTCTGTCATCCCTGAGTCACTGCTATAGAGATCCGCCGTCTCTCCGGTTTGCTTCGCTCTCCGCACATCCACCCTATCCGCTCGAGAGTGGGCAGATGTGTCGAGCGCTCACAAGTAAAGCCCAGACGTGCTCTACATCCCCACTGACGGCACGGACTGTAAGATTTGCATCCAGCACTCGTTTAAAACCACAACATAACGAGCCAGTTTCGCTGGTGGACCGTAAGAACGTCCAACTCTGAGCCGAAGGACTCCTAGAAAACCCAATTCCCTGAATGTTGGAAGGATCACGGGGATTACCAGCTTCCAGTTTCACAGTGACACCTATGGCACTGGTAATCCCTCAACACCCCGTTGTTCCTTATTCTCCGGTTTATTTACTGTACTTTCTGTGTGGTCCTGTTACAGTTGTGCCGGGGGTTTCCTGCATTGCTGAAATGTTCAGGTAGCCAAGACAAGTTGGATCATATTTGACGTGTGTTTGATTGTGTCGTCATTCCTCTTTTTGAATAAGACATTAGTTCTGGCCTTGAACAGCCGGGGAAAGTGAAACTGAATATCTGCTGGTTAAATCAGTGTAAATGTGCCAAATTTGTCATTGCTTAAACAAGAACAAATATCTGCCTGTGGAGTAAAACTTAATTCAAAGGGAAATCAAGATTATTTTTCTGACCCCATTAGCGGATATTTGTTTTTTGTTTATTTTCAGCAAAACCTTGATTGATTCAGAAGTCATGTTGCTTCCCCAGTAAGTGTATCGTGATTTAGGACTGTTTAGTGCTGGAAAGCAGGACAGAAACACTGAGGAAGAGGCTCATGAAATGGTCTTGTATAGTCACTATAACTGTGCATGTCGAGACACGGGTTTGTTCAAAACTGTTCTTTTCACGCACTATCAGTTTTGAGGTTTTGGAATATTTGGCTTTTCAAAACATGTTGTTTCAGACTATTGGAAAGAAAACATCCAAAATGAGTTTTTTCTCCAGCACTGAGCCCAGAAGACTGCAGCAGATTCACACACACACACACACACACACACACACACACACATGTGCAGCGCAGGTTTGCTCATACACACCTCAGCTTCACACACACACACACACACACACACACACACACACACACACACACACATGTGCAGCGCAGGTTTGCTCATACACACCTCAGCTTCACACACACACACATGCGAAGGGCAGGTTTGCTCACACAACACCTCATTCATGACCTCTTTCTAAAAACATGTTCTGATTCTTGGAGTGCTAAAAAGAGAAATTCAAAATCCTCTTTAACATGTCAACAAAATCAAAGAGGAATTTCGAACCTGACTTGTTCTGAAAATGTATGCAAATTAGTGCATAATTAATTAGCAAATGCCTATTTGCATATTTCAACATTACATTGTTATACAAAAAACATGGTCAATTCTTAATGTACTCAATCAGCTGGGTTAGTCTGGTATTATCTATCAGTTCCAGTGTTGATTGGCCTGATGTGTGAGTGTGTATGGCCGACAGCACACACAACTGTTCCTTGTGGAGATTATCAGGGGAATAATGGAGAAAGCTTTTGACAGGAGGAGTTGGGATACTATCCGAGGCTCCAGGCATGAGATGTGTGTTTTCCCGTGTTTCCCTCATCTTCTCCATCAAGCCATTGGCTCTCAGAGGCTTTTCAACGTCAGGAAACACTAAAAACTGAAGCTCAGAAATGTATCCCTCACTTCTCAACACTTTACTCCAGTAGTGTATAGATGAACTGGTTTTACGGCTAGAAAACAGTGTTGTGCTGGCTCTCCAGAGGGATGAGTATTACAGTTTTTCTCGATTGCTTAAACACTATAACCAGGCTTTTGAACTAAAATTTCAAAACCATAACGCCATTTATCAAAAAGCACACCCATTTCACTAAACTATAAACACTATTCCCTGTTTTGACACATGAGTCAGATTTGTTGAACTGTCACTGCAAAACTCTACACACAAATCCCTTCATTTCTCATTGCCTAGACCATGTTGTCATTTAGAAAGCACTAGCATTCAATATTGTTCACTCAAGTCAGCACAGCTTCAGCTCAGTTAGCACACAATTACCCAAGTGGAAACACTAAGAGTCAAACTTTAACACACATCAATCAGAACCTTCAATAGATAGATAAAAGGGCCCAAATCAGTTTATTGAGTTTTGGAACAATGGATCCAGAAAGACATGAAGGAAGAGGGATAAGAATGAGGAGGACTTGGCAAGGACAAGAAGACAAGCAGTCTCAGATGAAATTCAAGCCACTCTAGTTGCCCATGTCTTTATCAATGGTATGACTATGAGGGAGGCTGGGCTACGAGTAAGGCCACATTTGAGTCGCTTCACCGTCGCCTCGAGAGCCTTCAGGGAGGAGTGGTGGCAAACACAATTCTATCACTGAATAAGAGACAAACATTTCCAATAGTCTTTGATGAGGTGTATTTTCTTGCAAGAAAAGGCCAGCAGTCGTACAGTCACACAGAGCGACACAGAGTGTGACAGTGAAGGCATCCTTTCTCCTTTATAGTCTTGACTCCCAGAATGTTATCTTTTCTAGGCAAATGATGGTATTTCAACCATATGTGGAACATTCTTAGACGTGTCCATCATATTGTCTCCTTGAGTGGAGGCCCTCCTGTCACGACCAACACTCTTTACCATTCCAATACAATTCCATATTAGAATAAGGTTTGTGTGTGCTCTTTTACTGTCATATGTTGGTCACACACATCTTACTGTAAGTAAATATAAAAAAAAAATTAGAGGAGAGAGTAAAAAGAGTAAAAAAAAAAAGAGTAAAACAGGAAAAAGAAAAATGTTTTTGTGTGTGTGTGTTTTCTGTGTATGAATAAAAATGTGCCAATGTATTTGTGTCTTTTGTGTTCATCATGTGAAAAGGTTTGTGGGGGGGGGGGGGGGGGGATGGGGGACCACAAGCAACATAACTTACCAGTTTTGGAAATGTTGTTTTGAATTTATTGCACCAGTGTGTTAGACTATGTTGTAGTGTGTGTGATTTTGAGGGCTTGTGTGTCTTGTTTGAGGGCAAACTTTGGTTTTTCAGCAAGAGTGAATGGTTTTGAGTGTAGAGCTTCATTCTGACCTGAAAATAGGATGTTTGGGGAATTGTGTGAGACGTTACGGATTTGTGTTTATAGTTTTGAGAATACGAGGCATAGTTTCAAGAAATGTGTTTAAGCAATCGAGAAAAACTGTAACGTTCAAATTCCATGTACAAATAATGTTGAGATTGTTACAGATACTGCCATGTTTTAACATGCTGCTGGTTTGTCCCAGTTTTGTCAAACCAACATAATGATTCCTCGAATCGTGTGTGTTTTAAACAGAGGGAACTACTCTTGCATACACATTCTTTCCAAACACACAGTACTCATAAAACTGAAGGCGAAAGTACACAGATTAACTTCTTTTTCAGACGAGTTTCTGAAGAGTGTGTACGATGGACACGTTACTATCCCATAAGGCCACGGGAGAGGATTTGTGAGTGACAGTGAAGCGATGCAACGGACTCCATGGGTCACATGACATGACGACACGGCGGATGTAGTATGTCTGAATTTCATTCAAACTAACCAACTCACATCTCAAGTCAAGATCACAGAGACTCTTGGACACCAGACAGGAAGAAAACACCTAGCAACCACATAACTACACCCTGGCAACCATCCACAAAACCCCAGCATCATGTTGGTGACGAGCAAGCGT
>CM040813.1:766872-786872 GCA_022829025.1 Squalius cephalus | reverse complement strand
AAAATGCTACAGTGAAAAACTGTTAATTGGTTAACAGAAAGTTTCCGTACTATATACGGTAAATAACTGTGATAGATCTAACGGTACATTTAATGTAATTTTACTGTAACATACCGTTAAATTTACAGTTTTTGAAAGTGAAAAAACAACTCATAGTATAATTTACAGTGAAAAACCGTAAATTGACATTCCCACAATTCCCTGTGACACTTCACATTTGATGTATTTTTGTTGAAATAACTATGTTTGTTTCTTCATAGTTTTCTTCGTTTTTTCTAATCAGTGATGTACATTAGGGGTTTATGTTACATTAAATGTTGTTAAATTAATGTTTATTGCATTTTTAAAATTTCATGTGTTACCATGATGGTGTTTAATGTTTGTGTGAATGACACTGTGCAGCTTCTATATATATTAGTATTAACTTTCTTGTGGAAGAACTGCTTGTGTTGAGCTTTGATTGATCATGTGACTCTCATCACTGCTGTGATTGGTGGTTATCAGTGTACAAAACAGATATTAATACTTCAATAGGACGGTAAATTAACATTATATCATATTACTGAAATTTACTGTTATATTTACTGGTTTATACTGTAAAATTGACATGTTGTTCAGAATAGCACGTACATTTTACAGTTTAAACCAGTAAATATAACAGAACTCCAGTGTGTTATATGCTGATTTAAACTGTAAAATGTACATGTTATTCGGTAAAAGCAATTACTGTTTTGTTGTATATTTTACGGAATTGTTCTGGTAACCCCAGGTGCCAGTTTTTTTCCGTAAAAACTACGGGATTTTTTTTACAGTGTGGTTCTTCATGCTCCTGCAGTCATCTCTCTCAGTCTGAGCCTGATGGAGCCGAACACTGTAACCCCGGCATATGGACATGATGTTCTTCATGGTGTTTAAGAGTTAGAGTTAGAAGAACTGTTGCCAAACACATAATAATCAATGCAATAATGATCCAGTCATACGGTGTGTTGTTCTGAGAAGAAGGAGGCGTCGTGTCTCACTTAATAATCATAAAAATATGATTATTCAATGAAAAGACAAATATTATAATGCATTATAACTGTGGTTACAATAATTCATGAGACTATATGAAGAGTTCAGATGCAAAAGCCTCTAAGTGCAAAAAAATTCAATTTTCTTCTAGAATGATCATTTTTATCAAGCTCGTATATTTAAGTTCAGTAATTAATAGGTCATTTTCATTGCCATTTAAGTGAATTTACTGAACTTAAATATACAAGCTTGATAAAAATGATCATTCTAGAAGAAAATTTCAGATGGCACTTAGGCTTTTGCATCTGAACTCTTCATATATATTCACTGTATGCAGTGCATTATAATGTGCATTACAAGGCATAATTAATACATTAAAAAATACTTTTATAATGAATTATTTTTAAAGCAATTTTCAAACAATATCAATATTACACATTGAATTAAACATTGAATTAAACATGAAATTATGAAGTAGAAAAACTGGTAACAATTTACAATAAGGTTTCATTAGTTAACATGAACTAATAATGAACTGCACTTCTACAGCGTTTATTAATCTTTGTTAATTTCAACATTTACTAATACATTATTCAAATATTTTTTTTTATTAGTTAACATTAGTTAATGCACTGTGAATTAAACATGAACAAACAATGAACAGCTGTATTTTTTTTTAGCTAACATTAACAAATATGAACAAAAACAGTAACAAATGTGTTGCTCGTGGTTAGTTCATGATAGTTAATGCATTAACTAATATTAACAAATGAAACCTTATTGTAAAGTGAAACCGAAAAACTGAAATTGTATTTTCTAGCAAAACATACTCCAATAATCTTCTTTTTTTTTTTTTTTTCCTCAGAGTGTTTTTATTGGACATCTTATCAAACATAAGATAGACTTTACAATACATTTTCTTTTTATGTTAACCAACCCACCCAAGAACAATCCCCACCTGTTGCACCAATACACATATTAATAAAAAAAAAACAAAAAAAAACAATCATTAACATGTTTTAGAGAAGAAAGCACAAGTACGTACAGTATATTACTCCTCTGAAATTGAGATTAGAGAGGGATCCACCTTCCTAATTTGGTCCAGAACCGGTTGCCATATATCAAAACATTTATAGGCACAGCCTGCTGTAGCATATCTTATTTTTTCCATAGTCAGATTGTATAAAAGATCAATGAGCCACATTTTAAAAGTTGGAGGAGACTTATCTTTCCATTTAAACAGTATCTGCCGTCGAGCTAAAAGAGTGGTAAATGCTATGAGGCTTTTGTTGTTTTGATTTAAGTGAAAGTGCTGCGGTACAATGCCGAATATAGAGATCATGGCATCAGGCTCTACGACTGTCCCCAATGTGTCGGAAATAAATTTAAATATAGACTTCCAAAAATCCTCAAGTTTTGGACAGAACCAAAACATGTGAGACAGAGTGCCTGGTTCAGCTTCACATCTATCACAGTGAGGATCTATGTCTGATTTAAATTTTGCCAGTTTTACTTTAGACCAATGCAATCTATGAACAACTTTAAATTGGATCACTCGATGTCTTTGACATATTGACGATGAGTGAATGTTTTTCAATACAAATTCCCATACATCCTCAGAGATTCCTATAGCCAGTTCCTCTTCCCACAATCTTTTCACGTGAGCCAGAGGTCCCATATTATGAGTATTCATTGCACTATAGATTTTACCAAGGGCCCCCTTAGAGTATGGATTCACTTTTAGAACAGTCTCGAGAAGTGTCTCAGGTGGTAATGAGGGGAAGTGACTAACAGATGATGCTACAAAACTGCGAAGTTGAAGATATTTAAAGAAGTGAGTGTTGGGAATTTGGAATTTAGTTTTCACTTGCTGAAAGGTTGCAAAAGTACCTTCAATATACATATCCTTTAGTACCTTAAGGCCATTTATAGACCAGACACCAAAAGAGTCATCTATAATAGAAGGGGTAAAACATGTGATTTCTTACTATGGGAGCATAGACTGATACATCATTAAAGGGATAGTTCACTTTGAAATTAAATTTTGGTATGTTTTAGCTTACCTCAAGGGCATCCAAGATGTAGGTGTCTTTTTTTCCGCCGTAGTTTCAATTTTGATATTTTTAGGTCAAACCGTTCTTGTCTGTCAGTCCTATAATGCAGGTCTATGGTCACTGTCTCAAAGAGCATGCACAGAGTCCAAATTAAAACAATTCCCCATCGTCCAAATTAAACAATTCCTCACATTGATGGCCTAAGACACGAAACGAGCGGTTTGTGTGAGAAAACGAACAGTATTTATATCGTTTTTTAACTCTTGTACACAGCCACGTCCAAGTGATCTGAGGGCGCGCGCATCCTGGTGTGTGTCGTGTACGCAGACTGGTGCATAGATATATACACTAGATGTCGCCTTGTCTACGGCAGTTCATTGGAACGAATGTCTTTAAGGCGACATCTAGTGTATATATCTATGTACCAGTCTGCGTACACGACACACACCAGGATGCGCGCGCCCTCAGATCACTTGGACGTGTCTGTGTACAAGAGTTAAAAAACGATATAAATACTGTTCGTTTTCTCACACAAACCGCTCGTTTCGTGTCTTAGGCCATCAATGTGTACTTACGATGGGGAATTGTTTAATTTGGACGATGTGGAATTGTTTAATTTGGACTCTGTGCATGCTTTTTGAGACAGTGACCATAGACCTGCATTATAGGACTGACAGACAAGAACGGTTTGACCTAAAAATATCAAAATTGAAACTACGGCGGAAACAAAGACACCTACATCTTGGATGCCCTTGAGGTAAGCTAAAACATACCAAAATTTAATTTCAAAGTGAACTATCCCTTTAAGTGAAAAATGTCTTCTAAACTGTCCCCATATTTTGAAGGAGTGCTTAACCACTGGACTCAGAGAGTATTTATATATTGGATGAGGTGATGGCAATGTTGAGCAGAGTAATGCATGTAAAGAAGCAGGATGGGATGACAAGTTTTCAAGGGTCAGTCACTTAGGACCACCAGCATGCGAAACAAACCAATATAACATAGAACGAGCATTGGCTGCCCAATAATAGTACTGAAAATTGGGTAATGATAGTCCTCCATGCTCTCGATGTCGCCACAGAACACTTTTACGGATGCGTGCATTTTTCCCATTCCATATAAAAGCTGATACCAGCTTGTCTATCAATATGAAGAACGATTTGGTTAAAAATATCAGGATACACTGGAACAGATATAGAAATCTAGGTAGGATATTCATCTTGACGGTGTTTATCCTGCCTCCTAGTGATAGCGGTAGTGTACCCCAACGCTCAAAATCTAGTTTTATAGAGGTTCTTGTAATTATTAGTAACCCATATACCTAAATACTTAAATTTATCTTTACTCAATTTAAATGGTAAGGAGTTAAATGTGATAGTCTGGCTGCAGTGTTAATCGGCATAAGTTCACTTTTTTGCATGTTTATTTTATATCCTGATATTTTCCCCAAACTACCCAATAATCTTCTTTTTATATAACTTATATATAACTTCAAACTTTTTACTGGCGGAAAAACCCTAGATCAGTGTTGTGGATGCTGTCTCCGGCCTCGTCCACACTGACACGGCTTCGTTTGGAAACGCATCTTTTTCTCTCCGTGTTGTTTTCCGTCGACACTGAGACGCCGTTTTAATTAATGAAAACGAAGCTGGTTGAAAACGCTGTTTTCTTGTTGTAGTGTGGACCGTGAAAACGATGACGTAAGTTTAGTCATGTGACACATTATATAGATATTGATGTTTATAGCGGTGTTGTGCCTGTTATCTGCTATTCACTCTCACACTGTTGCTGAAATATGTGACTTCACACACTCTTCATATCACAGTCCTGCAGAGATGACAGAATACACTCACATCTGCTGTCCTGCGGTGAAACATGAGCAGTTTTAGCGTTTTACACCAAACATATAATAGTGAGTGAGAGCGACCTGGACCATCAGTGAATGAGGAGATATTCTGCTCAATAAAATGATCCTGTCAGAAGAATTGAGCGATAACTTTATTATTTATTTCTCCGTCTGTATCGTCTCTGTGAGCTTTAGTGAGGGTTTACGCATGCGCAGTAAAGGGGAATTTAGCGTTTTCAGGCGTTTTCCGAACGTTTCTCATCGCCTGAAACGCCAGTGTGGACGGAGAGCGTTTCTAAACGAGAACGCCGTTTTCAGATGTATCCGGATTGATGTAGACGAAGCCTGAAATGTAACGGGCTCAGTATTAAAGACTTGTTTGCTGGTGATCCGGTTCCAGCACCTTCGCCTCGTTCCCCCGAGTCTTCCTCGCTCTCTCCAGAAAACACCACTCAGGCTCTCAGAGTAACTGGAAACTATTGATTTTCCTGCATTGTCTCATTAGGATGATGTTTATGATGCTCTGGTTATGTGCAATATTGTTTTAAAGGCAACTTTCATATCACATCAGCCCTATAAAAGCAGGAGATGCTCCTCGCGCGCGCCGGGTCGATGGAGAGCCGGGTTACGTCACGGTTCGGCCGCTGTAATTGGACGTGATGGCTGGCGTTCTGACAGTAAGTGTTAGAAACCAGAGAGCTTTTAAATCATTGATGGATGGCAGAATAACGTTATAGCAGATGTGACTCACACACACACACACACACACGTTCAAGGACAAAGCGCTCCTTTTCAGTTACGCCTCAAATAGAGTCTTTATTAGATCCATGTTTGCTTTATAGTTTAAGAAGTGATATTATCATGCCTCGGCCACGGGAGATAGACGATTGAGGCCGATCTAAATGTGGTTCTGCAGTCGAATATCTGCAAATGGAAAATATAAGTGACTGAAGCAACAGTAGATCCTTTATTTTTCCAGCAATCGCATTTATTCTTCTGATGTGATTTGGGTCCTAATATTATTTTTTATTCACTTCTCGTAGAGTTGGAACATTACAGGGCCATCAACATGTGTTTAAAACATGAAGGTGACGCAGGAGCTTGTGATGTTATCACCTGGCTGAAGAAATTATACATAATTAAACTAAATCTAGGTTCTAAATTATTATGTGTTGAGTAGCTCCCTGTTTAAATTACTTAGAGGATATGAACACAATCTTTACCATGATCTTAAAGTGTTTACCATGATCTTAAAGTGTTTACCATGATCTTAAATTTTAGGCTCCTAATTTTGTCTCCTTCAACAGCTTCACATTCATCCAAGGTCAAAAACACTGTAATGTCCTCATAATCTCCAGTGCAGCGTCAGCTCTTTCCTCTCAGTGTCTGAAACGCTTCCATCGGAGATTCAGTCTCTCTAAGCCCCGCCTCTCTGAGAGCTGCTCTGCTCTGATTGGTCAGAAAGCAAACGCTCATTATCATATCTGAATCTCACAGTGATGCGAACAGTGACGATGGCGTGGGTTTTACCGTATCAATCTCAGAAAACAGCGTCTTCTCGACACGAACAACACGAACCAAACTCTTCCAGTCTCAGATACACTACAGTGTTTGAGGGCGGGGCTAAGAGACGCTGCTCAGCCAATCAAGACTACAGACGGGGATTATGCAAATGAGTTACACACCTACAGCAGGAAGTGAGACTGAATTACTGACGACTCGTTTCAGTTCAGAATCACGTGACAAAAACTCCATTTATCTCTGATCTGTGAAACTCTGCAGAGCTTTTATATTCACAAATAGCTTTATTACACACTACATGAAATATAATATATAAAAAAAGAATTGTAGGGGCACTTTGATTCATTTTCAAACAAAATCTTTGCCTCAGTATGTCCTTTTCAACCTTAGTAAGGATAGACATAAAAATATAGTAACCCTGCCTGAAATCAGAGATGCTGAATGAAAGTCTGGGTTAGGATGACGGACTCAGCTCTGCCGTGAGGAGACGATGAACTGGACAACGTCACAACTATCACGAGAAAACCCAGCTACGCTTGAGCATTCTGTGTTTTTTGTCCATGTTGCAAATATGTTCATATTTCAGTGAAGTTTGGAAGTCTTGGTCCTCTTATTCAAATGAACCGCACTAACACAGCGATCACAACCGTGTGTGAGTTAATCGAAACCAAACCTGCCAAGTGTCAAGTCACCCTTAACCTCTTAAAAATCTCTTACTAGAAATACGACCAACGTTTAGGTCTCTCCATAGAACAAAACTGATGAATATTTAAGTCTTCTCGATCTTCTGTTAATGGGTTGAGTGCAGATCTGGCACCGGTGGTGTGTTAGTGTCCTGGGAGAGCCGTAAACCCGACTCCTGCGCTCATGAACTGGACGAGCGAGAGGAACGGCTGTTTCCGGAGCTGTAATCGCACACGACTGCGCTCATGCGTCGCCGGCCCGGGTCACGAGCGGCCGGATCTCTCACACACCGCCGAGGTCATCTCATCTAGAGCTGTAGGAGGTTTGAGGGCATTTACTTCTTTTACCATTTAGTAAAGACTAAAAATAAAAAAGACAGAATCCCTTAAGTTAATGGGTGTTAAAGGAATAGTTTTCCAAAACATTCTGTCATCCTTTACTCATTCCAAACCCGTGTGGTTTCCCGTGTGGTTTCAGAGCTTCTTGTGCACTGGCTGCTCGGCTGAGCGTGATTGATGACCGAATGTGTGTGTGTTTGTGGATTGACTGTAATGATCCACTTCAAGATTCACATCTTCACTTTCAAATTGTATACTTTGAAACAGCTGCAAATGTGTTTCTCTGCAAATAAATGTTGTCTTTAATTGAAATTTGAAGCTTAATTTAACAGCGTTCCTTCATCCGTGTGATTTTCGGCAGAAGTATTCAGGGAATTCAGGAAGCGTCGAGCGGATGGCCAAGGTTACGCCTCTCAGTTTCACAAGCAAGACTCCGACCTGGAATCTGAGACGGCGTGTCTAATTGGCCAGTGTGTTCCTGAGAGGAGAGCCAAGGCCGATCCGGAGGAATCCCAGACATGTGACCCAGACCCGGGTCCTTGGAGAGCACTTCCTGTGGATGACATCAGCACTTCCTATGGATGACATCATCGCAGAGATCGGCTCCCACGCTCTCGAACCCAGGCGTCCGCATTCATAACAATCCATCGGGTTATTAACGGCTCAAGACGGCTCCGGCGGTGTTGGCCTGGATGTGAGTCTGCGCTGCGTGAACAACTGAACTTTGACATCATGAGAATGAAATGTTGATATCTTCACACTCCTATCATACAGACCGGACTATGGTCAAGCTTCTCATCAGCATGAGATCTGCATCTTATTCTCTGCATAAACCGCCCACTGAGAGCCTGTTTGACTGACAAGAGAACTGGCCAATCACAGGTCAAGTGCTGTTTAGGGAAGGGTAAATCTTAGATGTATAATACCACAGTAACTAACCGGAGTGGAAGAACTAACCGGATCACAGTAAATGTGGACTGGACTTAAAGTTCCTGTCCATCCAAAAACAATAAGACCTGATTGTTTCACAGACACACAGTAACTCAGAGCCAAAGCAGAGGGTAATTATAAACTGTAACATCATGATTTTCTGTAAAGCTGCTTTGGAATAGTGTATAGAGAGCAACAGTCGGTTTATCCATAGGGAAATATCGGTTTATCCATAGGGAAACAGAGGTTTATCCATAGGGAAATAGAGGTTTATCCATAGGGAAACAGAGGTTTATCCATAGGGAAACAGAGATCCATAGGGAAATATCGGTTTATCCATAGGGAAACAGAGGTTTATCCATAGGGAAACAGAGGTTTATCCATAGGGAAATAGAGGTTTATCCATAGGGAAACAGAGATCCATCGGGAAATAGAGGTTTATCCATAGGGAAACAGAGGTTTATCCATAGGGAAATGGAGGTTTATCCATAGGGAAACAGAGGTTTATCCATAGGGAAACAGAGGTTTATCCATAGGGAAATAGAGGTTTATCCATAGGGAAACAGACCCTATAAAGCAGTAAAGACAGCCCTACTGTGAGCCGGAGGCTGTTGATCGATGAAGCCGTCAGCCGGCCTTATTTCAATTTATTTTTTAAATGATCATGTTTAAAAGCTGAATTCATGTTGGAAAGTTCATTACCCATGATGCTGTGCAGAAAATCCCACCAATTAGAGTCACGACAAGCCAAAAATAGTTATTTAGCTCCGCCCACTCAAGTCTCGCTACACTCCCAAAAACCTAAATATTTGTCTATACATACATATTTTGCAATAAACTTAAAATATATTGTTTCTATAGATATAACAAGCAACTTCAAATTAATAGGTTTATATGTATCCATAGTTTTTAACTGGATTATGTTGTGTGCAATGCTTTATAGGATTGTAGTTCTTTACAAAATAAATAAATAAATGCCACTTGTTTTGATGTTTTGACACATAATGCATACATTTTTAATTGTTGTTAATTGATGTTAATTGTTGTTAAAAATAATGAAACAAACACGCAGGAGCAAAACTACAGGAACTGTTCTGTCATCATGTGTCCGGAGATCTCCAGTTGATTCCTGTGGGAGTTTGTGCGTTAGCAACGGTAACCATGGCTCAGTTTCCTCATGAAGAAGAGTTTAGTGTTTGCGTCTGCATGAACACCTGATGAAGCGTCTGCAAACTCCTCCTGGATTACTGTAACGCACTCCTGTTGGGAATCCCTGGCAAGAGCCTCCAAAAGCTCCAGTTTGTGCAGAATAGTGCTGCCAGGGTCCTAATGAGGGTGCGGAAACATGAGCACATTACCCCTATCCTAAAATCCCTTCACTGGCTCCCTGTTCACCTCCGCATAGAATATAAGATCCTTCTGCACACCCATCACTGTCTGCACGGTGCAGCCCCCACACACCTCCACCCGGACCAGAGCAGGCGAACGGCACCTCTTGGTTACACCTAGGACACGGCTCAAGACTATGGGTGACAGGGCTTTTAAAGCATCCGCTCCTCGTCTGTGGAATGCCCTTCCAGAAAAACTTAGAGCTCCCAAGACCACGGATGTTTTTAAAAAAGAACTGAAAACCTTTCTTTTCAGAAAAGCGTATTTTTAAGTGTCTGTGTATTTGTTTTAATTATTTTTATCTGTTTGAGCCTTGTAGCACTTTGAGATTTGATGTCAAATGTATAGTGCATTATAAATAAAATTCATCATCATCATCATCATCCTCCATTACTGAAGACTTGCAGCTGTTCAACACCAGCTGACTCTGAGCACTTTCTGTGCTGTAAATCAGTTTGTGACTTTGAATGGTAAAGTTAGTCTTCATTGACGATCCCCCCAGATCTCGTCTTCATATAACAAGGCTATTCATAGTGCGTGACCTTCCCAGTGGAGAGAGCAGATGAAGGAAGTCTGGCTTCATGTTTCAGCTCAGGCTCATGGTGTGACGCTTCATTATTAAACACGTCTGAAGACACGGCATGTTCTCATCGCTGAACCAACACGTCACAATATTCCTCATTATAATAATTAATGCGCAGAATAAAGGGGCGGGGCCTGGTTGAGTTAGTTAGTAGTGTGTTAAACTGGTGGTTATGGTAAGGGGCGTGACATTTCCCAAACACACTCGAAGCGCTCGACCAATCACAACACACTGCTCCAGCCGACCAATCAGAGCACAGTGTGCTTTCAGAAGGAGGGGCTTCGTAGAGACAGGAAGTAAACAGAGCGTTACTGACAGACTGGGAAGAGAGGAGCCGCAACAATGGAGAATATGAGGAGAATAATCAACATTCAAGCAGGAAAACTTGTTCTAGTAGAGCCGGAAAACATAATGAAAATTCTCTCTTGAACTGCAGCTTTACTTCCATTTTCCTTTCCAGTCTCCTCATTTTTCCCTGATATCTCTCTGTCTCTCACTTCTGTGTGTGTGTGTGTGTGAGAGAGATGATGAGGGACACAGCTGCTCAGAGACATGAGTCACACAGACACACACGATCTGACACAGATTCATTATCTGTGTGTGTGTGTGTTTACTTTTTTCACTAATGTTCTTGTACCTTTCTCTGTCACTTCTTCATCAGCATGTCTACTGTTATGAACAGAACTGTCTCCACCTCATTGTAATTTGTTTGCACATATTATAAATTAATTTTAGTGACCATGTCTTATTGTTTTATCTTAAAATTACTTAAATACGAGATTTAAGTCTCGAGTGACATGGTTTTATTATAGTAAAAGTATAGTAACTAACCACGTTTTTTTTTTTTTTTGCCGGATTGATTACCATTTGTATAATATAATCATAGTTTTACTACAGATACCATGGTTAAAGGAGAACTCCGGTCAATTTTAACATTGAGCTCATTTTTTGTACATTTGGAGTGCTGTCAATACAGAGAACAACAACAGAAATCTGTGTTGCCTACACTGTGTTATCCTCTTTTTAAAATTTGCACCCTGTTGACTTCAATGGGGCAAGTACTAAACCTGCTTTTAGCCTCTTAACATCCTTGATGTGTAATTACAAGTGCACAGAAAATGTGAGTGATTCCTTCAGAGTGAACACGGTGAATCTGACTGCAGTAGATGTGAAAGATATGAATAAAAATGATGTTATTTAAGCCAGCGCAAATACCTGTTTACATCCTGTTTTTCGGTTGAAGTCCAAAGTAGTCGATTGCCGAGTTCACGCGCGTGATCATAGGTAACTAAACCAATGCGCGTGAACTCGGTAATCGACTACTTTGGACTTCAACCGAAAAACAGGATGTAAACAGGTATTTGCGCTGGCTTAAATAACATCATTTTTATTCATATCTTTCACATCTACTGCAGTCAGATTCACCCGTGTTCACTCTGAAGGAATCACTCACATTTTCTGTGCACTTGTAATTACACATCAAGGATGTTAAGAGGCTAAAAGCAGGTTTAGTACTTGCCCCATTGAAGTCTACAGGGTGCAAATTTTAAAAATAGAATAACACGGTGTAGGCAACACCGATTTTTGTCGTTGTTCTCTGTATTGACAGCTCTCCAAATGTACAAAAAAATGAGCTCAATGTTAAAATTGACCGGAGTTCTCCTTTAAACACTTGAGTAGGTGTGAACGCATGAGACCCGAACGACCTCTGGTGCGGTTCGACAGAAAGATGAACACAATATGGATCAAAGAATCTACACAATCCCAAACCCGGACGTGATGTCACAAGAGTCCTCCCTGAGAAGGACCGAATGCTCAGGCACGCCTGGTTCTCCTCGGCAGAGAAGTGTGTGTGTCGCGTGTTTCCCGAGAGAACCGCGTCTCGTCGCAGGAGTGTGTGATGTATGTATGATAGTTTGTAGCTGTTTGAACACATTCAGACACATGGAAGCGATCCAGTCTAATGTGATTGAGACTCTGAAAGCTCGAAGCTCAGGTTTAAACCTGAAGTATTGCTGTTGTCCATTTGTGATTGGGTCGACAGAACCGCATGTTAACACCAGAGCCTCAGAGGTGATCAGTACCTGACCCGTTCCTATCGGTTCCTCTGTGTTTGAGGGCAGTCTTCATCACAGAATCAGCGCACATCACACACACATCTCAGCAGATTTAGAGCATCTAATTTAATTATGGAAGTAAATGTGTGTATGGGAGAACACACAGTGTGTGTCTGACACCAGAGCTGTTTAACACTCGACAGATCCCATCAGACCTCTGTGTTTCAGCAGCACACACACACACACACACACACACACACACACACACACACACACACACACACACACACACACACACACACACACACACCTGCTGCCTAAAATAAGACCGTGTGTGACTGGAGGATTCAGACAGTTGATCCCCCAATCCTCTGGAAAGATCCTGCTATTATGTACTTGCTCAACATTTATTATGGAGCATTTTTAACCCAAAAAAAGTTACGGACTGCAGCTTTAAGAACGTTTAGATATTTGTGCTGGAAAACAAGACAGAAACACTGAGGAACAACATCATCATTTTCTAGTGTGAGATCGATGGACTGATTCAATTCAAAATGCACACAAATAAACACCATGAAGCATCATATAAGTAGCTTATATGAGCATTATATTACATTATATAAAGAACATGAATGGATGTGATGAGCAGTGATGTGTTCTCTGAAGGCTTCCTCACGCATGTGTATTAATAGAAGCTCTTCTGATGTGACATCTGTTGCAAACACACACGCCTTCACAGGGAAAAACATGCAAGAAACAAAAAGAAAGTATTGAAATGAAGAGGCATTGTGACGTGTGAGTTCAGAAACACCTTCAGATCCAGTGAACGGACATGAGAGTTTCATCGGTGAGAACAGGCTTTAGGGACCAGCAAACATGATGATGATTCCCTTTCCTGAAATATAAAGACAGCTGCATATTTCAATCAAACTTCATCAAACTTTAGTTCTGGGTTGGTCATGATCCAGTGAGCGTCCAGACGGGTCTGTGAACTGATTCACCAGTTCCACATGAATGAATCAAATCTGAAGATCCAATTCAGGAGAACCGCACGGGTTCAGTTCATGACTTCAGTGACCGCGTGTCTGAAGACTCAAGACTGAAGACTCAAGACTGAAGACTCAAGACTGAAGACTCAAGACTGAAGACTCAAGACTCAAGACTCAAAACTGAAGACTCAAGACTCAAGACTGAAGACTCAAGACTGAAGATGAGCTTTATCAGTTATTCATATATTACTGATCTGTTCTGCACTGTAAATCAACAAGAGAGAAACACACGGCATTACACACACACACACACACACACACACATACACACATACAGGGACACACTGCAAAAAAAGATTTATATGTACAACAACCCCAAATCAGAAAAAGTTGGGACACTGTACAAATTGTGAATAAAAACAGAATGCAATGATGTGGAAGTTACAAATTTCAATATTTTATTCAGAATACAACATAAATGACATATCAAATGTTTAAACTGAGAAAATGTATCATTTTAAGGGAAAAATAAGTTGATTTTAGATTTCATGGCGTCAACACATCTCAAAAAAGTTGGGACAAGGCCATGTTTACCACTGTGTGGCATCCCCTCTTCTTTTATACCAGTCTGCAAACGTCTGGGGACTGAGGAGACAAGTTGCTCAAGTTTAGGAAGAGGAATGTTGTCCCATTCTTGTCTAATACAGGCTTCTAGTTGCTCAACTGTCTTAGGTCTTCTTTGTTGCATCTTCCTCTTTATGATGTACCAAATGTTTTCTATGGGTGAAAGATCTGGACTGCAGGCTGGCCATTTCAGTGCCCGGATCCTTCTTCTACGCAGCCATGATATTGTAATTGATGCAGTATATGGTCTGGCATTGTCATGTTGGAAAATGCAAGGTCTTCCCTGAAAGAGACGACGTCTGGATGGGAGCATATGTTGTTCTAGAACTTGGATATAGGATATATACCTGTTTAGATATGGCTTCTTTTTTGACCTATAGAGTTTTAGCCGGCAACGGCGAATGGCACGGTGGATTGTGTTCACCGACAATGTTTCTGGAAGTATTCCTGAGCCCATGTTGTGATTTCCATTACAGTAGCATTCCTGTATGTGATGCAGTGCCGTCTAAGGGCCCGAAGATCACGGGCATCCAGTATGGTTTTCCGGCCTTGACCCTTACGCACAGATTGTTCCAGATTCTCTGAATCTTTGGATGATATTATGCACTGTAGATGATGATAACTTCAAACTCTTTGCAATTTTTCTCTGAGAAACTCCTTTCTGATATTGCTCCACTATTTTTCGCCGCAGCATTGGGGGAATTGGTGATCCTCTGCCCATCTTGACTTCTGAGAGACACTGCCACTCTGAGAGGCTCTTTTTATACCCAATCATGTTGCCAATTGACCTAATAAGTTGCTAATTGGTCCTCCAGCTGTTTCTCATATGTACATTTAACTTTTCCGGCCTCTTATTGCTACCTGTCCCAACTTTTCTGGAATGTGTAGCTCTCATGAAATCCAAAATGAGCCAATATTTGGCATGACATTTCAAAATGTCTCACTTTCAACATCTGATATGTTATCTATATTCTATTGTGAATAAAATATAAGTTTATGAGATTTGTAAATTATTCCATTCCTTTTTTACTCACAATTTGTACAGTGTCCCAACTTTTTCTGATTTGGGGTTGTATAAACATTCTTAGATTAAGATACATTTACTTGAGAAGCAAAATCACTTTGGATATTAAGTCTTGTTTACTGACAGATTTATCAAAATGAAGTGAGTTTGTGTTTAAAACAAGAACAAATATCAATGACAGAAAAACACACTTAATTCAAAGAGAAATCAATATTATTTTTCTGACTCCTTTGGCTGATATTTGTTCTTGTTTTAAACACAAACCCACTTCATTTTGATCGATTCATTTTGCTTCTCCAGTAAATCTTGATTTAAGTGTGTTTGTATGTTTGTGACAGAAACACTGAGGAAGAACATTATCTTTCTTACAGGAACTTTGGCAACAGAGTTGACGGTTGATTTTAATGAATGCAGTCGATAGAAGAATTAGTGTAGAAATATATACTTGAAAATGAAATAATATGAATGAATGTAAATCAAATCATGCAGTAACAGGGTTGTTCGTAAAATGTGGGACACAGATACAGTTATTCTGTGAATTAAAATGAGCACATAATTTAAAATGAACTGAACTCAGTTTCAGCAGATTCAACAACTCAAATGCCTACTTTATATATGTTTACTTCAGCTGTGTTTCCATCCACATATTTTATGTGCATTTTTTGGGATATTGATCTTGAAGCTTTGATCATTTCTACATGTGATTTGGCAATAAACAGACCAATAAACAACATAATCCTGTCTGCAATAACCCTGTGAGAATATATCACAACTAATATAAAAAGATGCTAAGTGTAGTCTCTAATTACATTACAGCATCAGATCAAAACTGCCTTATTATATCATAAACATGATCCTGATTCTCATTCATTTCCATATTGCTCTTCCCCTGAGAGTTTCAGAGAGACGATGAGATGATTATGTAACGGGGCTTTTAGGAGCTCATGTACTTGTGGGCCGAAGAAAGAACATGAATTATTACATGCAGCGCAGAATCTTAATGCCGTATTCTGTTCAGTTCCTGCTGAAATAACATCACACACACACACGCACGCGCGCACACACACATGCACACACACACACACAGACACACACAGACACACACACACACACACACACACACACACACACACACACACACACACACGTCTGGTTTAATATCTTTGTGGGGACTCTCCATAGACTTAATGGTTTTTATACTGTACAAACTGTATATTCTATCTCCTTACACTAACCCTACCCCTAAACCTACCCATCACACACACACACACACACACACACACACACACACACACACACTAACCCTACCCCTAAACCTACCCATCACAGAAAACTTTCTGCATTTTTACATTTAAAAAAAAAACTCATTCTGTATGATTTATAAGCTTGTTTACCCATGGGGACCTCGATTTAGGTCCCCACTGTGACACGAGTCCCCATGAGTCTGTGTGCATTCAGGTTGAAGTCCCCACTGGGATAGAAAAACATGAACACACACACACACACACACACACACACACACACACACACACACAATCTCAATCTTGCTTTCGTGTTTACCGTGAATTTTTCAACATCTCTCTGACAATTACTTTCAATCTTGTACAGAAATGAACAGAGGAGCTCATGAAAGAAGAGCTTTAGGTGTTGAGTAACTGTTCGTCTATGATATATCCAAACATAAAATATTGTGCCAAAAGTGTTTGGAACGTAAGACAATTGTTTGCTTTTGAGATGTTTGTGATATTCTGAATGCTGTGCTTAATTTTGCAAAAGATGTGAGGCATTTTGCATTCTGTGTGCAATTCTTGGATTTGTGTGTGAAGTTTTGGGGGGAAAAAGAGGCAAAGTTTTGAAAATGTGTGTAAGTAGTTGAAAAAAACTGTAATGTGCTTCGAGACGCCGACATGTTCACACGCTAATCCGGCTCACGGGTCGAGCTAACGTCCTGAGACGAGACTCGTAATGGATTTCCATCCAGAAAGGCCTCAGTGCGCTCAATTCAGAGAAACGATTACAAATAAGGTGTTATTTATAAGGTAAAACTTATAAACAAATAAGCAAAACCAATAAGGTAAAACTCTGAATCAACACGCACCAATGCTATATTTTCTAAATCATGTTTACAAACAAGTATTCATTACTTCAGTGAGCTCATTGTTTCTGTCTTTAATTATTACATTGTTTAATTAATACATTTTTAGCTAACTGTGATTTTGTATCTGTACATTTCTGAAATACATAACTTAGACAGTTTCCTCTGAGAACAGATCACTGTAAACTGTAATGCAGACTCATGCATTTTCTGTAAAGCCGCTTTGAAATGATGTGTATTGTGAAAAGTGCTATACAAATAAATGTGATTGAATTGAATTGAACTGTTAACTGTTCATAAGAGTGTAACAAAGCTGTATTTCAGTGGAAGTTGATCATCACTGGAGAGGGTTTATATCCGATCTCATCCCGCACGTGCCAGACTGAGAGGATTACTGAGGAAAGCACATCTGCTTCTCTCTCACACACAAACACATCATAGATTCAGATTCACGCTGAAATATTAATGTGAAACTCCATCTTTTCTGCTTGTAAGAGGCGAGCGTCTGCTGTCATAGACACCCAGTCAGTGTTTGCTAGCACTTTCACAGCGTCTGAAGAGAACAAGGAACATCCCTCAACTCCCTCAGACATCAACTAAACCATTAAGAACCAGTTTTAAGGACACAATAGTTTTCCTGTGTTTTATTGCCATTGTTCGGTCGCCGCTCCAAGAATACAAAGTTTAAATTTGGATACTAAAGCAAAAGCAGTTTCCATAATTTACACTAAAGCACCCTTCGGAAAGGCTGACAGCTTCAAGTATATTTCCATGCATATTTTATGTAGTAAACATACTATCAATGCATACTACTGTATCTGTTTGTGTACTATTTCCAGACTTCTTGGAAGTAAATTAGCAATTGATACTTGTATACTTTTATACTTGTATACTTTTAAGTGTAGAAGTACTTAACTTTAAGTAATCAACTAGTTTAGATTTTTTTTTCTATAGTACTGAACAAAGTTAACTTATAGGTACACTGTTAGTTGACTAGTTATTTACTTATAACCCGTTTTTTAGTTTATGAAAGTACACAGTTCTGGCAGGTCACGTTAGTCAAGCTCGCATCAGTGACTCTCAGCTGATCCTCTACAGGAATACGATGCCTATCACTGTATTCATATATAAGCTCCTTCAGTATTATCAGCTATCACGTTCCTCAAGATTACCCTCCTCCCTCCCCAGCTCCACCTCTCGTCCAGTCAGTGTGGTGTTCTGATTCCCCTTTGATTCCCCTTCCATCCATCTTCACTGGTTTGTCCATCCATCTTCACTGGTTTGTCACGATAGATCAAAAGGACGCATACTTCCACGTCTTCATCCGTCCATCTCACAGGAAGTTCCTGAGGTTTGCTTTCAGGGGCGAAATGTACCAATACGGGGTTTTTCCATTCGGCCTAGCACTCTCCCCTCGCACCTTCACCAAGTGCATGGATGCAGCCCTAGCCCCGCTGAGGCTTCAGGGCATCCGTGTGCTAAACTACATCGACGACTGGCTCATTTTGTCTCAAGAACTGGCAGTTCGGCATCGAGATGTCGTCCTTGGCCACATCCAGAGCTTGGGGTTGAGACTCAACACGGAAAAGAGCGAGTTGACACCCGCCCAGCGGACTATATTCCTGGGAGTGGTGTGGGAGTCGACTACGATGCGGGCACAATTGTCTCCTGCACGTATCGTGTCCATCCTGGCCATGGTGACCAGGATAAGGCTAGGCTGCGCCATCACTGTAAAACAGTTTCAGAGACTGTTGGGACTCATGGCAGCTGCGTCAAACATGAAACCTTTCGGCCTGCTGCACATGAGCCCTACAGTGGTGGTTGAAAACCAAGGTGTTTTCCCCGAGGGGAAATCCATTCTGCATGATAAGGGTTACGTGCAGATGCCTTCCTTCCCTATCAATGTAGAAGAAACCTTGGTTTCTGTCTCAAGGTCCTGTGCTGGGAGCTTCATGTCGCCGGAAAGCCTTTACGACAGACGCCTCCCTCATGGGCTGGGTCATGGACGGCCGCTTTACAAGAGGTCTGTGGCAGGACCAGCATTCTTTTTGGCACATAAACTGCCTGGAGATGTTGGCGGTCTTCCGGGCTCTGAGGAGCTTCCTCCCAGACCTCAAAGGTCACCACGTTCTTGTGAGAACAGACAATAATGTCAGTGGTGTCTTATCTCAATCATCAGGGGGGTCTGAGGTCGTGCCCTCTATCCAGACTGGCGCATCAGATCCTCCTGTGGTCCCAGGGGAAACTTTTGTCTCTCAAGGGACTAATGTATGTCCCAGGAGACCAGGATCAGGGAGCAGAGGTCCTGTCGAGGCAGGGGCTGAGGCCTGGGGAATGGAGACTTCACCCTGTTATGGTGGATTCGATATGCGAGAGGTTCGGCCCAGTGGAAGTGGAAGAGTTTGTGTCTCGAGAGATGACACACTGTCCGCTGTGGTTCCCCCTCACACATCCAGAGCCCCCCTGGGGTTCGATGCCATGGTGCAGGCGGGGCCGAGGCGGCGCCTGTATGCATTTCCCCCGATCGCTCTGCTCCCGGGAGTTCTGGAGAGGGTCCGTCACAACGGGGTCAGTTTACTCCTGGTAGCCCCATTGAAGCTGGCCCGAGTATTGTTCTCAGACATGATATCACTCCTGGCAGGAACCCCATGGGAGATCCCCATCAGGAGGGACCCGCTGACCTGCTGTCACCCAGAGCTGTGGAGACTGTGGGTCTGGCCCCTGAGGGCCACAGTACCGAGACGCTGGCCTATCAGCAGGAGTAGTGGAGACCATACGTCACACGCAACGCCAGTAGGATTGGATTAGTTTCATTCATACTTCAGACGCGTTACGCTAAGAGGCGTTTCCCATAG
>CM040813.1:729372-761872 GCA_022829025.1 Squalius cephalus | reverse complement strand
TACTCAGGAGATCACAGGAACAACATATGAGAAACACTAACTACATTAATTATAAATGAGAACCTACAAGGAACTTAACATAACAGAGTATAAATACAAGGCAAACATAATGAAAGACAGGTGGAAATTAAACAGTAAGTTACCATAGAAACAAACAAGGAAACAATCAGTAAGCCAGGAAATGAAACTAAACTGAGCAGGGAAACAGGAACTAAAGGAAACAGAACAGAATATCAATATAAGAGTCCCTCACCGTGACAATAATCACCGCTCCCGGAAAGCGCTTCCTTGCGGCGGAACCAAGGTGGAACTGACAGCAGGAGGAGCTGGGAGAGGGAGATCCCATGATGGAACCGACAGCAGGAGGAGCTGGGAGAGGGAGATCCCATGGTGGAACCGACAGCAGGAGGAGCTGGGAGAGGGAGATCCCATGATGGAACCGACAGCAGGAGGAGCTGGGAGAGGGAGATCCCATGGTGGAACCGACAGCAGGATGAGCTGGAGGAGCTGGTAGAGGGAGATCCCATGGTGGAACCGACAGCAGGAGGAGCCGGGAGAGGGAGATCCCATGGTGGAACCGACAATAGGAGGAGCTGGGAGAGGGAGATCCCATGGTGGAACCGACAGCAGGAGGAGCTGGAGGAGCTGGTAGAGGGAGATCCCATGGTGGAACCGACAGCAGGAGGAGCCGGGAGAGGGAGATCCCATGGTGGAACCGACAGCAGGAGGAGCCGGGAGATGGAGATCCCATGGTGGAACCGACAGCAGGAGGAGCTGGAGGAGCTGGTAGAGGGAGATCCCATGGTGGAACCGACAGCAGGAGGAGCTGGGAGAGGGAGATCCCATGGTGGAACCGACAGCAGGAGGAGCTGGAGGAGCTGGTAGAGGGAGATCACATGGTGGAACCGACAGCAGGAGGAGCCGGGAGATGGAGATCCCATGGTGGAACCGACAGCAGGAGGAGCTGGAGGAGCTGGTAGAGGGAGATCCCATGGTGGAACCGACAGCAGGAGGAGCCGGGAGAGGGAGATCCCATGGTGGAACCGACAGCAGGAGGAGCTGGGAGAGGGAGATCCCATGGTGGAACCGACAGCAGGAGGAGCCGGGAGAGGGAGATCCCATGGTGGAACCGACAGCAGGAGGAGCCGGGAGAAGGAGATCCCATGGTGGAACCAACAGCAGGAGGAGCTGGGAGAGGGAGATCCCATGGTGGAACCGACAGCAGGAGGAGCTGGAGGAGCTGGTAGAGGGAGATCCCATGGTGGAACCGACAGCAGGAGGAGCTGGAGGAGCTGGTAGAGGGAGATCCCATGGTGGAACCGACAGCAGCAGGAGGCAGGGTGGAGCTTTAGCGGAAGATCCAGACGGAACCAAGGTGGAGCCGGTGGTTCACGGGACTGAGGCGGAGACAGGGAACGGCAGACCGAAGACGGAGGGAGTGAGGATGGAGGGGAAGCAGTAGGGAAGGAGGAGACTGATGCAGCCGAAGGGGTGGAGGGTCGAGGAGCAGCCGGAGACTGAGGATAATAAACAGAATGGGCGGGGCTTCATCCAGCCTCTATGGTGTGTTAGCAGATTACTTATTGTCAGGTATTATGATTATGATTAAACTTGATCTTAAGTGTGTGTGTGTGTGTGTGTGTGTGTGTGTGTGTGTGTGTGTGTGTGTGTGTGTGTTTCAAAGACTTTCATACAGCCAGTTTGACATTTTGTGATCCAACTCTATATGCTTTTCTGACATGCATGTAAAGACAGATGTTAAACAAAAATATAGCTCTGCTCTCACATGAGAAAACAATCTAACCAACTGTGACACAACACTGCAAAACATAATCATCTAAACATTCTTAAATCAAGATACATTTACTGGAGAAGCAAACAAATTAAAAAATTTAATCTTGTTTTCTAAAAATATACTGGTTTGTAGTTTGGCTTAGACTAACCTCACACTCACACAAGACATATTATTAACTAAGAACTATGATAATGTATTAACTTTGGAGGATAGAACTTATACATGTCCTAATGTTCACAGGTGTGTATTTGTGCAGCTCAGTGATCTTGATCTACTACTGACCCGTTCACTGCGGGACCGTCCCGACCTCTGGTCATCAGTCCTGAACACTGAACACACACCTCACCGTGTGTTGTTCCACTGAACACACACACCTCACCGTGTGTTGTTCCACTGAACACACACACCTCACCGTGTGTTGTTCCACTGAACACACACTTCACCGTGTGTTGTTTCACTGAACACACACCTCACCTTGTGTTGTTCCACTGAACACACACCTCACCTTGAACACACACCTCACCGTGTTGTTCCACTGAACACACACACCTCACCTTGAACACACACCTCACCGTGTGTTGTTCCACTGAACACACACCTCACCGTGTGTTGTTCCACTGAACACACACCTCACCTTGTGTTGTTCCACTGAACACACACCTCACCTTGAACACACACCTCACCGTGTGTTGTTCCACTGAACACACACACCTCACCGTGTGTTGTTCCACTGAACACACACCTCACCTTGTGTTGTTCCACTGAACACACACCTCACCTTGAACACACATCTCACCTTGTGTTGTTCCACTGAACACACACCTCACCTTGTGTTGTTCCACTGAACACACACCTAAGCTTGAACACACACCTCACCGTGTGTTGTTCCACTGAACACACACCTCACCTTGTGTTGTTCCACTGAACACACACCTCACCTTGTGTTGTTCCACTGAACACACACCTAAGCTTGAACACACACCTCACCGTGTGTTGTTCCATTGAACACACACACCTCACCGTGTGTTGTTCCACTGAACACACACCTCACCTTGTGTTGTTCCACTGAACACACACCTCACCTTGAACACACACCTCACCTTGTGTTGTTCCACTGAACACACACCTCACCTTGAACACACACCTCACCGTGTGTTGTTCCACTGAACACACACCTCACCTTGTGTTGTTCCACTGAACACACACCTAAGCTTGAACACACAAATCACCGTGTGTTGTTCCACTGAACACACATCTCACCTTGAACACACATCTCACCTTGTGTTGTTCCACTGAACACACACCTCACCTTGTGTTGTTCCACTGAACACACACCTAAGCTTGAACACACACCTCACCGTGTGTTGTTCCACTGAACACACATCTCACCTTGAACACACACCTCACCTTGTGTTGTTCCACTGAACACACACCTCACCTTGTGTTGTTCCACTGAACACACACCTCACCTTGAACACACACCTCACCTTGTGTTGTTCCACTGAACACACACCTCACCTTGAACACACATCTCACCTTGTGTTGTTCCACTGAACACACACCTCACCTTGAACACACACCTCACCTTGTGTTGTTCCACTGAACACACACCTCACCTTGAACACACATCTCACCTTGTGTTGTTCCACTGAACACACACCTCACCTTGTGTTGTTCCACTGAACACACACCTAAGCTTGAACACACACCTCACCTTGAACACACACCTCACCTTGTGTTGTTCCACTGAACACACACCTCACTTTGTGTTGTTCCACTGAACACACATCTCACCTTGAACACACACCTCACCATGTGTTGTTCCACTGAACACACACCTCACCTTGTGTTGTTCCACTGAACACACACCTCACCTTGAACACACACCTCACTGTGCGTTGTTCCACTGAACACACACCTCACCTTGAACACACATCTCACCATGTGTTGTTCCACTGAACACACATCTCACCTTGAACACACACCTCACCATGTGTTGTTCCACTGAACACACACCTCACCTTGTGTTGTTCCACTGAACACACACCTCACCTTGAACACACACCTCACCATGTGTTGTTCCACTGAACACACACCTCACCTTGAACACACACCTCACTGTGCGTTGTTCCACTGAACACACACCTCACCTTGAACACACACCTCACCATGTGTTGTTCCACTGAACACACACCTCACCTTGTGTTGTTCCACTGAACACACACCTCACCTTGAACACACATCTCACCTTGTGTTGTTCCACTGAACACACACCTCACCTTGAACACACACCTCACCTTGTGTTGTTCCACTGAACACACACCTCACCTTGAACACACACCTCACCATGTGTTGTTCCACTGAACACACACCTCACCTTGAACACACACCTCACCATGTGTTGTTCCACTGAACACACATCTCACCTTGTGTTGTTCCACTGAACACACACCTCATCTTGTGTTGTTCCACTGAACACACATCTCACCTTGTGTTGTTCCACTGAACACACACCTCACCTTGTGTTGTTCCACTGAACACACATCTCACCTTGTGTTGTTCCACTGAACACACACCTCATCTTGTGTTGTTCCACTGAACACACATCTCACCTTGTGTTGTTCCACTGAACACACACCTCACCTTGTGTTGTTGCACTGAACACACATCTCACCTTGTGTTGTTCCACTGAACACACACCTCATCTTGTGTTGTTCCACTGAACACACACCTCATCTTGTGTTGTTCCACTGAACACACATCTCACCTTGTGTTGTTCCACTGAACACACACCTCACCTTGTGTTGTTCCACTGAACACACACCTCACCTTGTGTTGTTCCACTGAACACACACCTCACCTTGAACACACATCTCACCGTGTGTTGTTCCACTGAACACACACCTCACTTTGTGTTGTTCCACTGAACACACACCTCACCTTGAACACACACCTCACCTTGTGTTGTTCCACTGAACACACACCTCACCTTGAACACACACCTCACCATGTGTTGTTCCACTGAACACACACCTCACCTTGAACACACACCTCACCATGTGTTGTTCCACTGAACACACACCTCACCTTGAACACACACCTCACTTTGTGTTGTTCCACTGAACACACATCTCACCTTGAACACACACCTCACCATGTGTTGTTCCACTGAACACACACCTCACCTTGAACACACACCTCACTTTGTGTTGTTCCACTGAACACACACCTCACCTTGAACACACACCTCACCGTGTGTTGTTCCACTGAACACACACACCTCACCGTGTGTTGTTCCACTGAACACACACCTCACCTTGTGTTGTTCCACTGAACACACACCTAAGCTTGAACACACACATCACCGTGTGTTGTTCCACTGAACACACACCTCACCGTGTTGTTCCACTGAACACACACCTCACCTTGTGTTGTTCCACTGAACACACACCTCACCTTGAACACACACCTCACCGTGTGTTGTTCCACTGAACACACACCTCACCTTGTGTTGTTCCACTGAACACACACCTAAGCTTGAACACACACCTCACCGTGTGTTGTTCCACTGAACACACATCTCACCTTGAACACACATCTCACCTTGTGTTGTTCCACTGAACACACACCTCACCTTGTGTTGTTCCACTGAACACACACCTAAGCTTGAACACACACCTCACCGTGTGTTGTTCCACTGAACACACACCTCACCTTGAACACACACCTCACCGTGTGTTGTTCCACTGAACACACACCTCACCAACACACACCTCACCTTGTGTTGTTCCACTGAACACACACCTCACCTTGTGTTGTTCCACTGAACACACACCTCACCTTGTGTTGTTCCACTGAACACACACCTCACCTTGAACACACATCTCACCTTGTGTTGTTCCACTGAACACACACCTCACCTTGAACACACACCTCACCATGTGTTGTTCCACTGAACACACACCTCACCTTGTGTTGTTCCACTGAACACACACCTCACCTTGAACACACACCTCACTGTGCGTTGTTCCACTGAACACACACCTCACCTTGAACACACATCTCACCATGTGTTGTTCCACTGAACACACACCTCACCTTGTGTTGTTCCACTGAACACACACCTCACCTTGTGTTGTTCCACTGAACACACACCTCACCTTGAACACACAGCTCACCTTGTGTTGTTCCACTGAACACACACCTCACCTTGAACACACACCTCACCATGTGTTGTTCCACTGAACACACACCTCACCTTGAACACACACCTCACCATATGTTGTTCCACTGAACACACACCTCACCTTGAACACACACCTCACCATGTGTTGTTCCACTGAACACACACCTCACCTTGAACACACACCTCACTTTGTGTTGTTCCACTGAACACACATCTCACCTTGAACACACACCTCACCATGTGTTGTTCCACTGAACACACACCTCACCTTGTGTTGTTCCACTGAACACACACCTCACCTTGTGTTGTTCCACTGAACACACATCTCACCGTGTGTTGTTCCACTGAACACACACCTCACCTTGTGTTGTTCCACTGAACACACATCTCACCTTGAACACACACCTCACCATGTGTTGTTCCACTGAACACACACCTCACCTTGTGTTGTTCCACTGAACACACACCTCACCATGTGTTGTTCCACTGAACACACACCTCACCTTGTGTTGTTCCACTGAACACACATCTCACCTTGTGTTGTTCCACTGAACACACATCTCACCGTGTGTTGTTCCACTGAACACACACCTCACCTTGTGTTGTTGCACTGAACACACACCTCATCTTGTGTTGTTCCACTGAACACACATCTCACCTTGTGTTGTTCCACTGAACACACACCTCACCTTGTGTTGTTGCACTGAACACACACCTCATCTTGTGTTGTTCCACTGAACACACATCTCACCTTGTGTTGTTCCACTGAACACACACCTCATCTTGTGTTGTTCCACTGAACACACATCTCACCTTGTGTTGTTCCACTGAACACACATCTCACCTTGTGTTGTTCCACTGAACACACACCTCACCTTGTGTTGTTCCACTGAACACACACCTCACCTTGTGTTGTTCCACTGAACACACACCTCACCTTGAACACACACCTCACTTTGTGTTGTTCCACTGAACACACACCTCACCTTGTGTTGTTCCACTGAACACACACCTCACCTTGAACACACACCTCACCATGTGTTGTTCCAGTGAACACACACCTCACCTTGAACACACACCTCACCATGTGTTGTTCCAGTGAACACACACCTCACCTTGAACACACACCTCACCATGTGTTGTTCCAGTGAACACACACCTCACCTTGAACACACACCTCACCTTGTGTTGTTCCACTGAACACACACCTCACCTTGAACACACACCTCACCATGTGTTGTTCCACTGAACACACACCTCACCTTGAACACACACCTCACTTTGTGTTGTTCCACTGAACACACATCTCACCTTGAACACACACCTCACCATATGTTGTTCCACTGAACACACACCTCACCTTGAACACACACCTCACTTTGTGTTGTTCCACTGAACACACATCTCACCTTGAACACACACCTCACCATGTGTTGTTCCACTGAACACACACCTCACCTTGAACACACACCTCACCTTGTGTTGTTCCACTGAACACACACCTCACCTTGAACACACACCTCACCATGTGTTGTTCCACTGAACACACACCTCACCTTGAACACACACCTCACTTTGTGTTGTTCCACTGAACACACACCTCACCTTGAACACACACCTCACCATGTGTTGTTCCACTGAACACACACCTCACCTTGAACACACACCTCACTTTGTGTTGTTCCACTGAACACACACCTCACCTTGAACACACACCTCACCATGTGTTGTTCCACTGAACACACACCTCACCTTGAACACACACCTCACTTTGTGTTGTTCCACTGAACACACACCTCACCATGTGTTGTTCCACTGAACACACACCTCACCATGTGTTGTTCCACTGAACACACACCTCACCTTGAACACACACCTCACCTTGTGTTGTTCCACTGAACACACACCTCACCTTGAACACACACCTCACCATGTGTTGTTCCACTGAACACACACCTCACTTTGTGTTGTTCCACTGAACACACACCTCACCTTGAACACACACCTCACCTTGAACACACACCTCACCATGTGTTGTTCCACTGAACACACACCTCACCTTGAACACACACCTCACTTTGTGTTGTTCCACTGAACACACACCTCACCTTGAACACACACCTCACCTTGAACACACACCTCACCATGTGTTGTTCCACTGAACACACACCTCACCTTGGACACACACCTCACTTTGTGTTGTTCCACTGAACACACATCTCACCTTGAACACACACCTCACCTTGTGTTGTTCCACTGAACACACACCTCACCTTGAACACACACCTCACTTTGTGTTGTTCCACTGAACACACATCTCACCTTGTGTTGTTCCACTGAACACACACCTCACCTTGAACACACACCTCACCATGTGTTGTTCCACTGAACACACACCTCACCTTGAACACACACCTCACTTTGTGTTGTTCCACTGAACACACACCTCACCTTGTGTTGTTCCACTGAACACACACCTCACCTTGAACACACACCTCACCATGTGTTGTTCCACTGAACACACACCTCACCTTGAACACACACCTCACCATGTGTTGTTCCACTGAACACACACCTCACCTTGGACACACACCTCACTTTGTGTTGTTCCACTGAACACACATCTCACCTTGAACACACACCTCACCTTGTGTTGTTCCACTGAACACACATCTCACCTTGAACACACACCTCACCATGTGTTGTTCCACTGAACACACACCTCACCTTGAACACACACCTCACCATGTGTTGTTCCACTGAACACACACCTCACCTTGAACACACACCTCACTTTGTGTTGTTCCACTGAACACACATCTCACCTTGAACACACACCTCACCATGTGTTGTTCCACTGAACACACACCTCACCTTGAACACACACCTCACCTTGTGTTGTTCCACTGAACACACACATCACCTTGAACACACACCTCACCATGTGTTGTTCCACTGAACACACACCTCACCTTGAACACACACCTCACTTTGTGTTGTTCCACTGAACACACATCTCACCTTGTGTTGTTCCACTGAACACACACCTCACCTTGAACACACACCTCACCGTGTGTTGTTCCACTGAACACACACACCTCACCTTGTGTTCTTCCACTGAACACACACCTCACCTTGTGTTGTTCCACTGAACACACACCTCACCTTGTGTTGTTCCACTGAACACACACCTCACCTTGTGTTGTTCCACTGAACACACACCTCACCTTGTGTTGTTCCACTGAACACACACATCTCACCGTGTGTTGTTCCACTGAACACACACATCTCACCTTGTGTTATTCCACTTAACACACACATCTCACCGTGTGTTGTTCCACTGAACACACACCTCACCTTGTGTTGTTCCACTGAACACACACCTCACCTTGTGTTGTTCCACTGAACACACACCTCACCTTGTGTTGTTCCACTGAACACACACCTCACCCTGTGTTGTTCCACTGAACACACACCTCACCTTGTGTTGTTCCACTGAACACACACCTCACCTTGTGTTGTTCCACTGAACACACACCTCACCTTGTGTTGTTCCACTGAACACACACCTCACCTTGTGTTGTTCCACTGAACACACACCTCACCCTGTGTTGTTCCACTGAACACACACCTCACTTTGAACACACACCTCACCGTGCGTTGTTCCACTGAACACACACCTCACCAACACACACCTCACCTTGTGTTGTTCCACTGAACACACACGTCACCGTGTGTTGTTCCACTGAACACACACACCTCACCGTGTGTTGTTCCACTGAACACACACCTCACTTTGAACACACACCTCACCGTGCGTTGTTCCACTGAACACACACCTCACCAACACACACCTCACCTTGTGTTGTTCCACTGAACACACACCTCACCTTGTGTTCTTCCACTGAACACACACCTCACCTTGAACACACACCTCACCGTGCGTTGTTCCACTGAACACACACCTCACCTTGTGTTGTTCCACTGAACACACACCTCACCTTGTGTTGTTCCACTGAACACACACCTCACCTTGTGTTGTTCCACTGAACACACACATCTCACCGTGTGTTGTTCCACTGAACACACACATCTCACCTTGTGTTATTCCACTTAACACACACATCTCACCGTGTGTTGTTCCACTGAACACACACCTCACCTTGTGTTGTTCCACTGAACACACACCTCACCTTGTGTTGTTCCACTGAACACACACCTCACCTTGTGTTGTTCCACTGAACACACACCTCACCCTGTGTTGTTCCACTGAACACACACCTCACCCTGTGTTGTTCCACTGAACACACACATCTCACCGTGTGTTGTTCCACTGAACACACACACCTCACCTTGTGTTGTTCCACTGAACACACACCTCACCTTGTGTTGTTCCACTGAACACACAACCTCACCCTGTGTTGTTCCACTGAACACACAAATCTCACCGTGTGTTGTTCCACTGAACACACACACCTCACCTTGTGTTGTTCCACTGAACACACACATCTCACCGTGTGTTGTTCCACTGAACACACACATCTCACCTTGTGTTATTCCACTTAACACACACATCTCACCGTGTGTTGTTCCACTGAACACACACCTCACCTTGTGTTGTTCCACTGAACACACACCTCACCTTGTGTTGTTCCACTGAACACACACCTCACCTTGTGTTGTTCCACTGAACACACACCTCACCTTGTGTTGTTCCACTGAACACACACACCTCACCTTGTGTTGTTCCACTGAACACACACCTCACCTTGTGTTGTTCCAGTGAACACACACCTCACCCTGTGTTGTTCCACTGAACACACACCTCACCTTGTGTTGTTCCACTGAACACACACCTCACCTTGTGTTGTTCCACTGAACACACACCTCACCCTGTGTTGTTCCACTGAACACACACCTCACCTTGTGTTGTTCCACTGAACACACACCTCACCCTGTGTTGTTCCACTGAACACACACCTCACCTTGTGTTGTTCCACTGAACACACACCTCACCTTGTGTTGTTCCACTGAACACACACCTCACCTTGTGTTGTTCCACTGAACACACACCTCACCTTGTGTTGTTCCACTGAACACACACCTCACCTTGTGTTGTTCCACTGAACACACACCTCACCTTGTGTTGTTCCACTGAACACACACCTCACCTTGTGTTGTTCCACTGAACACACACCTCACCCTGTGTTGTTCCACTGAACACACACCTCACCTTGTGTTGTTCCACTGAACACACACCTCACCTTGTGTTGTTCCACTGAACACACACCTCACCTTGTGTTGTTCCACTGAACACACACCTCACCCTGTGTTGTTCCACTGAACACACACCTCACTTTGAACACACACCTCACCGTGCGTTGTTCCACTGAACACACACCTCACCAACACACACCTCACCTTGTGTTGTTCCACTGAACACACACCTCACCCTGTGTTGTTCCACTGAACACACACCTCACCTTGTGTTGTTCCACTGAACACACACCTCACCTTGTGTTGTTCCACTGAACACACACCTCACCTTGTGTTGTTCCACTGAACACACACCTCACCTTGTGTTGTTCCACTGAACAAACACCTCACCTTGTGTTGTTCCACTGAACACACACCTCACCTTGTGTTGTTCCACTGAACACACACCTCACCCTGTGTTGTTCCACTGAACACACACCTCACCTTGTGTTGTTCCACTGAACACACACCTCACCTTGTGTTGTTCCACTGAACACACACCTCACCTTGTGTTGTTCCACTGAACACACACCTCACCTTGTGTTGTTCCACTGAACACACACCTCACCTTGTGTTGTTCCACTGAACAAACACCTCACCTTGTGTTGTTCCACTGAACACACACCTCACCCTGTGTTGTTCCACTGAACACACACCTCACCTTGTGTTGTTCCACTGAACACACACCTCACCTTGTGTTGTTCCACTGAACACACACCTCACCTTGTGTTGTTCCACTGAACACACACCTCACCTTGTGTTGTTCCACTGAACACACACCTCACCCTGTGTTGTTCCACTGAACACACACCTCACCTTGTGTTGTTCCACTGAACACACACCTCACCCTGTGTTGTTCCACTGAACACACACCTCACCTTGTGTTGTTCCACTGAACACACACCTCACCTTGTGTTGTTCCACTGAACACACACCTCACCTTGTGTTGTTCCACTGAACACACACCTCACCTTGTGTTGTTCCACTGAACAAACACCTCACCTTGTGTTGTTCCACTGAACACACACCTCACCCTGTGTTGTTCCACTGAACACACACCTCACCTTGTGTTGTTCCACTGAACACACACCTCACCCTGTGTTGTTCCACTGAACACACACCTCACCTTGTGTTGTTCCACTGAACACACACCTCACCTTGTGTTGTTCCACTGAACACACACCTCACCTTGTGTTGTTCCACTGAACACACACCTCACCTTGTGTTGTTCCACTGAACACACACCTCACCTTGTGTTGTTCCACTGAACACACACCTCACCTTGTGTTGTTCCACTGAACACACACCTCACCTTGTGTTGTTCCACTGAACACACACCTCACCTTGTGTTGTTCCACTGAACACACACCTCACTTTGAACACACACCTCACCGTGCGTTGTTCCACTGAACACACACCTCACCAACACACACCTCACCTTGTGTTGTTCCACTGAACACACACCTCACCTTGTGTTGTTCCACTGAACACACACCTCACCTTGAACACACACCTCACCGTGCGTTGTTCCACTGAACACACACCTCACCTTGTGTTGTTCCACTGAACACACACCTCACCTTGTGTTGTTCCACTGAACACACATCTCACCGTGTGTTGTTCCACTGAACACACACCTCACCTTGTGTTGTTCCACTGAACACACACCTCACCTTGTGTTGTTCCACTGAACACACACCTCACCTTGTGTTGTTCCACTGAACACACACCTCACCAACACACACCTCACCTTGTGTTGTTCCACTGAACACACACCTCACCTTGTGTTGTTCCACTGAACACACACCTCACCTTGTGTTGTTCCACTGAACACACACCTCACCTTGTGTTGTTCCACTGAACACACACCTCACCAACACACACCTCACCTTGTGTTGTTCCACTGAACACACCTCACCTTGAACACACACCTCACCGTGCGTTGTTCCACTGAACACACACCTCACCTTGTGTTGTTCCACTGAACACACACCTCACCTTGTGTTGTTCCACTGAACACACACATCTCACCGTGTGTTGTTCCACTGAACACACATCTCACCGTGTGTTGTTCCACTGAACACACACATCTCACCGTGTGTTGTTCCACTGAACACACACCTCACCTTGTGTTGTTCCACTGAACACACACCTCACCTTGTGTTGTTCCACTGAACACACACCTCACCTTGTGTTGTTCCACTGAACACACACCTCACCAACACACACCTCACCTTGTGTTGTTCCACTGAACACACACCTCACCTTGTGTTGTTCCACTGAACACACACATCTCACCGTGTGTTGTTCCACTGAACACACACATCTCACCTTGTGTTGTTCCACTGAACACACACCTCACCTTGTGTTGTTCCACTGAACACACACCTCACCTTGTGTTGTTCCACTGAACACACACCTCACCAACACACACCTCACCTTGTGTTGTTCCACTGAACACACACATCTCACCGTGTGTTGTTCCACTGAACACACACCTCACCTTGTGTTGTTCCACTGAACACACACCTCACCTTGTGTTGTTCCACTGAACACACACCTCACCTTGTGTTGTTCCACTGAACACACACCTCACCTTGTGTTGTTCCACTGAACACACACCTCACCTTGTGTTGTTCCACTGAACACACACCTCACCAACACACACCTCACCTTGTGTTGTTCCACTGAACACACACCTCACCTTGTGTTGTTCCACTGAACACACACCTCACCTTGTGTTGTTCCACTGAACACACACCTCACCTTGTGTTGTTCCACTGAACACACACATCTCACCGTGTGTTGTTCCACTGAACACACACATCTCACCTTGTGTTATTCCACTGAACACACACCTCACCGTGTGTTGTTCCACTGAACACACACCTCACCTTGTGTTGTTCCACTGAACACACACCTCACCTTGTGTTGTTCCACTGAACACACACCTCACCTTGTGTTGTTCCACTGAACACACACCTCACCTTGTGTTGTTCCACTGAACACACACCTCACCCTGTGTTGTTCCACTGAACACACACCTCACCTTGTGTTGTTCCACTGAACACACACCTCACCCTGTGTTGTTCCACTGAACACACACCTCACCTTGTGTTGTTCCACTGAACACACACCTCACCTTGTGTTGTTCCACTGAACACACACCTCACCTTGTGTTGTTCCACTGAACACACACCTCAGCTTGTGTTGTTCCACTGAACACACACATCTCACCTTGTGTTGTTCCACTGAACACACACCTCACCGTGTGTTGTTCCACTGAACACACACCTCACCGTGTGTTGTTCCACTGAACACACACCTCAGCTTGTGTTGTTCCACTGAACACACACATCTCACCTTGTGTTGTTCCACTGAACACACACCTCACCGTGTGTTGTTCCACTGAACACACACCTCACCGTGTGTTGTTCCACTGAACACACATCTCACCTTGTGTTGTTCCACTGAACACACACCTCACCTTGTGTTGTTCCACTGAACACACACCTCAGCTTGTGTTGTTCCACTGAACACACACATCTCACCTTGTGTTGTTCCACTGAACACACACCTCACCGTGTGTTGTTCCACTGAACACACACCTCACCTTGTGTTGTTCCACTGAACACACACCTCACCTTGTGTTGTTCCACTGAACACACACCTCAGCTTGTGTTGTTCCACTGAACACACACATCTCACCTTGTGTTGTTCCACTGAACACACACCTCACCGTGTGTTGTTCCACTGAACACACACCTCACCGTGTGTTGTTCCACTGAACACACATCTCACCTTGTGTTGTTCCACTGAACACACACCTCACCTTGTGTTGTTCCACTGAACACACACCTCACCTTGTGTTGTTCCACTGAACACACACCTCACCTTGTGTTGTTCCACTGAACACACACATCTCACCGTGTGTTGTTCCACTGAACACACACATCTCACCTTGTGTTGTTCCACTGAACACACATCTCACCTTGTGTTGTTCCACTGAACACACACCTCACCTTGTGTTGTTCCACTGAACACACATCTCACCTTGTGTTGTTCCACTGAACACACACCTCACCTTGTGTTGTTCCACTGAACACACACCTCACCAACACACACCTCACCTTGTGTTGTTCCACTGAACACACACATCTCACCGTGTGTTGTTCCACTGAACACACACCTCACCTTGTGTTGTTCCACTGAACACACACCTCACCTTGTGTTGTTCCACTGAACACACACCTCACCAACACACATCTCACCTTGTGTTGTTCCACTGAACACACACCTCACCCTGTGTTGTTCCACTGAACACACACCTCACCTTGTGTTGTTCCACTGAACACACACCTCACCTTGTGTTGTTCCACTGAACACACACCTCACCAACACACACCTCACCTTGTGTTGTTCCACTGAACACACACCTCACCCTGTGTTGTTCCACTGAACACACACCTCACCTTTTGTTGTTCCACTGAACACACACCTCACCTTGTGTTGTTCCACTGAACACACACCTCACCTTGTGTTGTTCCACTGAACACACACCTCACCTTGTGTTGTTCCACTGAACACACACCTCACCTTGTGTTGTTCCACTGAACACACACATCTCACCGTGTGTTGTTCCACTGAACACACACCTCACCTTGTGTTATTCCACTGAACACACACCTCACCTTGTGTTGTTCCACTGAACACACACCTCACCTTGTGTTGTTCCACTGAACACACATCTCACCCTGTGTTGTTCCACTGAACACACACCTCACCTTGTGTTGTTCCACTGAACACACATCTCACCTTGTGTTATTCCACTGAACACACACCTCACCGTGTGTTGTTCCACTGAACACACACCTCACCTTGTGTTGTTCCACTGAACACACACCTCAGCTTGTGTTGTTCCACTGAACACACACCTCAGCTTGTGTTGTTCCACTGAACACACACATCTCACCTTGTGTTATTCCACTGAACACACACCTCACCGTGTGTTGTTCCACTGAACACACACCTCACCTTGTGTTGTTCCACTGAACACACACCTCAGCTTGTGTTGTTCCACTGAACACACACCTCAGCTTGTGTTGTTCCACTGAACACACACATCTCACCTTGTGTTGTTCCACTGAACACACATCTCACCGTGTGTTGTTCCACTGAACACACATCTCACCTTGTGTTGTTCCACTGAACACACATCTCACCGTGTGTTGTTCCACTGAACACACATCTCACCTTGTGTTGTTCCACTGAACACACACCTCACCTTGAACACACACCTCACCTTGTGTTGTTCCACTGAACACACACCTCACCTTGAACACACACCTCACTTTGTGTTGTTCCACTGAACACACACCTCACCTTGAACACACACCTCACCATGTGTTGTTCCACTGAACACACACCTCACCTTGTGTTGTTCCACTGAACACACACCTCACCTTGTGTTGTTCCACTGAACACACACCTCACCTTGTGTTGTTCCACTGAACACACACCTCACCCTGTGTTGTTCCACTGAACACACACCTCACCGTGTGTTGTTCCACTGAACACACACATCTCACCGTGTGTTGTTCCACTGAACACACACACCTCACCTTGTGTTGTTCCACTGAACACACACCTCACCCTGTGTTGTTCCACTGAACACACATCTCACCTTGTGTTGTTCCACTGAACACACACCTCACCCTGTGTTGTTCCACTGAACACACACACCTCACCGTGTGTTGTTCCACTGAACACACACCTCACCTTGTGTTGTTCCACTGAACACACATCTCACCTTGTGTTGTTCCACTGAACACACACCTCACCCTGTGTTGTTCCACTGAACACACACCTCACCTTGTGTTGTTCCACTGAACACACACCTCACCTTGTGTTGTTCCACTGAACACACACCTCACCTTGTGTTGTTCCACTGAACACACACCTCACCATGTGTTGTTCCACTGAACACACACCTCACCTTGTGTTGTTCCACTGAACACACACCTCACCTTGTGTTGTTCCACTGAACACACACCTCACCTTGTGTTGTTCCACTGAACACACACATCTCACCGTGTGTTGTTCCACTGAACACACACCTCACCTTGTGTTGTTCCACTGAACACACACCTCACCTTGTGTTGTTCCACTGAACACACACCTCACCTTGTGTTGTTCCACTGAACACACACCTCACCCTGTGTTGTTCCACTGAACACACATCTCACCTTGTGTTGTTCCACTGAACACACACCTCACCTTGTGTTGTTCCACTGAACACACATCTCACCTTGTGTTGTTCCACTGAACACACACCTCACCTTGTGTTGTTCCACTGAACACACATCTCACCTTGTGTTGTTCCACTGAACACACACCTCACCCTGTGTTGTTCCACTGAACACACACCTCACCTTGTGTTGTTCCACTGAACACACACCTCACCTTGTGTTGTTCCACTGAACACACACCTCACCCTGTGTTGTTCCACTGAACACACATCTCACCTTGTGTTGTTCCACTGAACACACACCTCACCTTGTGTTGTTCCACTGAACACACACCTCACCCTGTGTTGTTCCACTGAACACACACCTCACCTTGTGTTGTTCCACTGAACACACACCTCACCCTGTGTTGTTCCACTGAACACACATCTCACCTTGTGTTGTTCCACTGAACACACACCTCACCTTGTGTTGTTCCACTGAACACACACCTCACCTTGTGTTGTTCCACTGAACACACACCTCACCTTGTGTTGTTCCACTGAACACACACCTCACCCTGTGTTGTTCCACTGAACACACATCTCACCTTGTGTTGTTCCACTGAACACACACCTCACCTTGTGTTGTTCCACTGAACACACACCTCACCTTGTGTTGTTCCACTGAACACACACCTCACCTTGTGTTGTTCCACTGAACACACACATCTCACCGTGTGTTGTTCCACTGAACACACACCTCACCTTGTGTTGTTCCACTGAACACACACCTCACCTTGTGTTGTTCCACTGAACACACACACCTCACCTTGTGTTGTTCCACTGAACACACACCTCACCTTGTGTTGTTCCACTGAACACACACCTCACCTTGTGTTGTTCCACTGAACACACACCTCACCCTGTGTTGTTCCACTGAACACACACATCTCACCCTGTGTTGTTCCACTGAACACACACATCTCACCGTGTGTTGTTCCACTGAACACACACATCTCACCGTGTGTTGTTCCACTGAACACACACATCTCACCGTGTGTTGTTCCACTGAACACACACATCTCACCGTGTGTTGTTCCACTGAACACACACATCTCACCGTGTTGTTCCACTGAACACACACATCTCACCGTGTGTTGTTCCTGCAGGGCGTAGTTATCGTGTCAGCTTTATATAACCAGGGAGAGCTAACTTTCCTCATCTGTAAACGGCACAACCTCATAGCACAGCTTTAACACCAGACTTGTAATGATTTTGACAGGTCACATTATGTTTCATAACCACAATCTCAAGACGTGTGTGACCTGGTTCAGGTCGAGTTAGCAGTGCGGATCCAGATCACACATCTGGACATCTGAATCTGGTTTCTCGAGGTTCAGTCAGAAATCTCTAGCAACACAAAAATATGCGTTTAAAACGAGCACAAAACTGTTCATTCGTGTCTTTTGAGAATTCTGTCCACAGGAATAATGTGACTTATTCTTCGACACAGAAAACAACCGGATGAGCAGAGGATGAAAAAATGAAAAGATGATGAATGATGGTGAAAAGAGCAGCTTCTTCAGCCGCCCACACATGTTGTGTAACGCGGAGTGTGTTGGAGTGTGTTCGAGTGCTGACAGGATTCTGCTTTATTCTCCACTGGACGTCTGTGACCCCCTTCAGCACGCAGGAACATGCCTTCATAACACTTGTGCAGATATTACCTTTACATACAATTCACTGCGGTTTACAGATGAAACGAACACTAGAGAGGCATTAAAACACCCACAACTTCTATTCCTTTTCACACAGATTATATGTATTATGATTACAGGGGCAGATTATGCATTAATAAAGACTTTATGTTATGAGCTCAAAACACTTTCTCACAGTGCATGATTTATAAAGTAATATATTTTGAGGTTTGCATCACAGAAGCAGCTCCATGTGTGTGTGTGTGTGTGTGTGTGTGTGTGTGACACAGCAAAAAAATATGACACTTTAATAAAACAAACTCAAGTAATCCAAAGGTAACGTAACAGAGAATCCACACAAACAATACCAGACAACGACTGAATTAAACGGAGGAAGTTAAATACACAGGGTGACTTAACTTAAATGATGAACAGGTGTGACTCGTTAAAGGTAGGGTAGGTAGGAATTTTATAAAAAACTTTTTTCCAAATTTGTTTAAACTTTCTATATATATCAATACATAATTAAAATGTAAGTACTCTGAAAAAAAAGAGTATAAAAATCGAGTGACTCTAGACCGTTTAATCTGCATTAAACACAGCTCAGTATTTCCATTCGGGACGAAACAAAGGATTGGCTTAGGCGACTGTCACTCTCTCGCAACCATGGCAACCACCCTTTTGCCACAGGATCTGCCCACTTGCGCAAACCCGTTTGATTTGAGGAATTCAAGAGGCACGGAACCTAGGAATAGGAGATGCAAAACTCGACGCAGGTCCTCATGTCCAAGAAGTGCTCCTTGCCCTGCACTTCGACCACCCCGTCCTCGGCCTCTACTTCCTCGGACCCTAGTTGCACGGCCGCTTGCACGACCTCCTCTGCTTCGCCCTCGACCCCGGACCTGTCCTCGAGCTGACGATGCGGTACTTGTCACCGGAGTGTAGCGTTAGTCCTCATCAGAGTCAACAATGCTTTCATCATGGAAACTCTTACATGCAGAACACCATATATGTTATGAATCGTACACGAAATTCATCTTCATCACAGTGTAACTGATGGTAATGGAAAAACGTGTGTATCAATACAACCTGTTTTTAGCTTTGCCTTATAGATATAACTAGCTCGTTAGCAAATAAAATTTTTTTTTTTTTAAACTTTACCAATATCAATATGCTAGCTTGATAGTGAGTACTAAAATACATCTTATTTGTTTATATTCATAATGATAAAGTTAGATTTTTTTATTACATGTGATTCTGACATGATGTCACTACATGCACTGTGCTCCTTCCTCTCCGCTCGTCTCAGGTAAATAATGCGTCTTCCAGCTCAGCGGTCGGAGTCGTGCGTTCATGTGTTTTGGGGGCGTGGCTTTGGAAGGAGCTCAGAAGGGAGGGGGTAGAGTGAATGGAAATAATGAGCTGTCTTTAAAACAGTCGTGAGAGGTCTACAGACACTTGATTTTTATACTTTCTTTTTCAGAGTACTTACATTTTAATTATGTATTGATATATAAATAAAGTTTAAACAAATTTGGAAAATAAGTTTTTTAGACAATTCCTACCTACCCTACCTTTAATGAGAAACCATAGTTACATTATGAGGAGCTGGAAACTGGAGCAAAGGAAACCAGGCGATTGATGAATGCAAAACCAGATCGTGACACTGGTCATGTTCAGAGAATCGCCTGTGACGAGTGAACAAGCGGCTCCTCGTGGTGCTGAAGTTCACCAGCTGGAACGTTAAGGGACTGATTTCTCCAGTGAAGCGAAATAAAGTTCTTAATTATTTGAACATTTGAATACTAGCTCAACTGATTTTGGTTAATATACATGGCCCTAATTGGGATGATGAGGCTTTTTTCTAAAAAGTTTTTTTTTCCCTTTTACATTTACATTTCAACCAACTAATTGTGTGTGTGGATCTGACTGTGGTTCTGGACCGTTCCTCATCTAGACCCTGTGCACAGTCCAAATCATGCAGGATTATTCAGATATTTATGGAGAAATATGCTGGTTTTGATGTTCACCGCTTTTTTAATTCTAACACAAACCTTCTTTAGTTCTTTCAACATTGATTGTTTTCTGATTGATAATGAATTGCTTCCATTGGTTCGTGTATTTATGACACTATTGTTAATTCAGATCTGCTGTTACGTTCGACCTGGCTTTACCAGGCCTTTCATCATCCCGCTCTCCTTGGCATTTAAACTTCTTGCTGCTCAATGATCATTATTTTACAGCGGTTACTAACAATCATATTGATCTTTTTATTTCCACAAACATTTCCCCGGACGTTTCAGCTAAGACAATTTGGGAGACGTGTAAGGCTTATTAAGGGGAGAAATCATGGCAAGGTTGCAACCCTAAAAGACACTATTGCATGGAATTAATCAATTTATTCTTCAGCAGACGCACTTATCCAAAGGAGTTTGATGAAGATAAACGGCAATATGCCACTTGTATATGACCGCTCGTTAGCATTCTGCTTTTGTTAACCCATTAAAGTTCCCACACCGCCAGACATTATCAAGCATCTCACGCTAGGTGATTCCCACACTGGTGTCCCAGTCGAACACGCTGTGTCTGCCAGTGCATGTCATCTTCAAACTCGAGACTCTTCACAGCTTTGACGTGAGGTCTGGGTCGTCAGTGGAAGCGTTCGTCAATACATCGCTCTAAATCTGGCCAATTAACACCTGCCAACACACGTCTTACTGGTGCGTCGAGCTGGAGATGTGCTGGGATATTAATAGTGTCTCAGAAGCACAACCAGGGCTGTGTGCTGTTTACATGGACACTTTAATCAATCATCCAGTCCTCTTATGAGATGCCAGCTGGACGAAGACTGCGTGAGGATCGGTAACATGCTGACCGATTCAAATCAAAGCATTCAAACAGTATAGTAAAGAAAAGGCCTGTTGTGACCTGTCCATCTTATTATATATATATATATATATAAGGAGGGGGGTTATGGTGTGGGGTTGTTTGGGAGAGGGGGGGTGATGGTGTGGGGTTGTTTGGGGGAGGGGAGGGGAGGGGAGGGGAGGGGGGGTGATGGTGTGGGGTTGTTTGGTGGAGGGGAGGGGGGTGATGGTGTGGTGTTGTTTGGAGGACGGGGGGTGATGGTGTGGGGTTGTTTGGTGGAGGGGGGGTGATGGTGTGGGGTTGTTTGGAGGGGGGGGTGATGGTGTGGGGTTGTTTGGAGGACGGGGGGTGATGGTGTGGGGTTGTTTGGAGGGGGGGGTGATGGTGTGGGGTTGTTTGAGGGGGGGGTGATGGTGTGGGGTTGTTTGGTGGAGGGGGGGTGATGGTGTGGGGTTGTTTGGAGGACGGGGGGTGATGGTGTGAGGTTGTTTGGAGGGGGGGGGGTGATGGTGTGGGGTTGTTTGGGGGGGGGGTGATGGTGTGGGGTTGTTTGGTGGAGGGGGGGTTATGGTGTGGGGTTGTTTGGAGGGGGGGGGGGTGATGGTGTGGGGTTGTTCTTCAGGGGTTGGGCTCTTAGTTCCAGTGAAAGGAACTCTTAATGCTTCAGCAGACTAATGGTGCGTTCACACCGGACACAAATAGCGCGTCAGGCGCGAGTGATTTCAATGTTAAGTCAATGCAAAGACGCGTTACGCGCGTAAAAAATTCCTGCGGCGCGAATGAGGTGTAGAGCACGGCGCGGTAGACGCGAATACTCCTCGTTCGCGCGAATTGAGCGTCTGGCGCGTTAAGCGCGAATGATTTTATTAGTGCTTTTTGTGCATTCACGCGTTTGACGCGAATTCGCGTCTGCCGCCCGAGTTGAAAAATCTGAACTTCTGCATCAATTCGCGCCGCGTTAACCAATCAGGAGCCTGCTTGCTGCTGTCACGTGGTGAAGTGACAGTTTATAATGTTATTTTATGTTTGGCCTCAATAAATTATTTTGTAATATGAATAAATGCACAACAAATCAAATCTTTCACATAAAAACTCGATTTCAATATATGAGAGATACTCATTTTGTATTGAATGCTATTTATTCCATATCTATTCTAGATTATATGAAACATTATTTATCTAATGTAAAGACAACAAACACAATTTAGTGTATAAAAACTAAAAAAAAAAAAATCACAAGACAGGTTTCACTTTTGGAGGCTGGCTCCATTTATTATCAAAACAAAAATAAATGACAGATTAGGTGGGTGCGGGCGAGGGTGAGCCTTATACGGCCTACGCTGTCCTCGTCAGCGTCCTCACCGTTAGGTCCACCAAACCCAGCTCCTGGAGCAAATTGTGAAACTCCTGAAACCCTCCGGAGGGTCTGGTCTGGTGGACCCGAGTACAGCGACGACGTCCCCTACGCAGCTGTTTCTGCTCTCCAGAGCATATACGAGCGGTGACTCTCTCGAATAATGCTAATGCTCGATAAACATCTAAAAAAAGATGGCTGCCAACAGGTTTCGAAACTTTCGCCTCCGGATTTCGCCTCTGACGCGCGTAAATTTCGCTTCAAACTTTTGTTTTTACGCGCGTCAATTTTGCTCTTGACGCGCGAATTAACACAAAGTGGTCAAGCGTATAAATAGACGCGGCAGGCGCAAATTTGACGCGCTATTCGCGTCCGGTGTGAACGCACAGTAAGACAGTTTCATGCTCCAAACTTTGTGGGAAGAGTTTGGGGATGTTCCTGTTCCAGCACGACTGCGCTCCAGTGCACAGAGCAGGACCATAAACACACGGATGAGGAGTCTGGTGTGGAGGAACTGGAGTCCTGCACAGAGTCCTGAGCTCATCCCGAGAGAACAGCTTTGGGAGGAACTAGAGCGAGACTGAGAGCTTCTCCTCCAACATCAGAGCCGGACCTCACTAATGCGCTTCTAGAAGAATGGGCAAACATTCCCATAAACACACTCCTAAACCTTGAGGAAAGCCTTCCCAGAAGAGCTGAAGCTGTTATTGCTGTAAAGGGTGGAGCATCTCCAAATTAAACCCTACGGATTAAGAATGGGGTGTCATTAAAGTTCACGTGCATGTACATGCAGACGTCCCAAAACCTTTGGCAATATAGTGTATATGTGTGTGTACAGTATGCAAATCTGTTAACCGAGTTATCTTTGTTTTCACACATTGTGTAATATCCATGTCTACTCTGACGAGCCACTGAAAGCATCATGGAGTCTTCATCAGAGACGTTATCTGGCCAACAACCGAATGATTCATTTCCTGATGCTCACATTAACACTCTTATCCAAATCCAGTGACAAATAATTCAGTATCACGAATCCCATCTCTAGTGTCGGCATCAGATCCCACATAAAGCTGGATCTCACGCAGTGACTCAGAGAGAGAATAAAGGCTCCAGAATCCTGAATCTGGCCTAACTCCCGCTCGCTGTGTTCTGCTAGTGTTGGGATGAGCCGTGAAGAGATGTGAGGAACGAGAGAGTTCGAGGTTATCAGGAGAAGAGTCTCGGTTTATGAGGAGTAAATGAGACTCATAAACGGTTAATTAACCCTGTGTTCTTGCTGCACAGCTTCAGATCTACAGTGTTTGCCAGAGTAAGTCTCGTTGAGCAGTTATGAATCATGTTTTATATATGCATTTAGCTTTGATTAGCACTGCTTTCCTTTGGTCTATTAGTGTGCTGTGGATGAAGCGTGTGAAGGTGTTCGTCTCTCACTGGACTCGCAGAGAGATCTGTATAGATTAGACAAATAAATACAAGACCCAACTTCATTTATCTGCGAGTGCAAAGGCAGCGGTGGCATAATGTAGATTTGTGTTTCATCAGCACAACAATAAAACCATAAAAATGTGTTATTTCCCTGAGGACACAGAGACTGAAGATGAACTGATCCCTCGAGCGCTCGCAAACTCAACCTGTATTTCCGAAAGGAAACAAACTCTTTTACGTATGACAACAGTTTTGACTATAAAATGATATTTCAGCACCAGCATGTGTGGTTAACTTACCGTCAGTACACCAGTACTCTGACCAGTACACATACTGTCAGGTTTATGTTCTGCTTTGGTTGAGTTTTATGTGTTCCCAGTTCCTGTGTTTATTTCCTGACTTCCTCCGTTGACCTAGTTTCCCAGTGTGTGCCTGTTACCATAGCAACCCATCGTGCACACCTGCTCCTTGTTGATTCACTCATCTAGCTTGATATTTTCTGAGGAGCTGTTCTCTATCCTTCAGTTTCCTGCATTCACTGTTAACCCAGGGCAAAGTATTCCCTTTTCTTTTTGTTAACCGTCCCCTTCAAGTGAACAACTCAACACTTCTTTAATTTTTCCCAAATAATAATCGCATCTTCTCTCTATGTCCTTAAAATGACTTCACTTCAATCAGTCTCTTTCAGAGCTATTCCTAGATTTTTAGGGACTATATCATGAAAAGTAGTTTTAAATTATAATTATTAAGCGTTATTTTGTACGATTTCTTGAAAATAAAATAATATTATGATCCACAGCCCTGTCAAAAAATGTAATGATTTAAAATTCTTTCAGGTTTATTTATAAACAATAGATCTATTCTAGTTGTAGAACGGGGGGGTTATTCTAGTCGGTTGTTCTATCAGTTGTGTAAAAGTTTCCTTCCTTTCATTCCAATTAATATTAAAATTCTTTCTTTTTCAGATCACTATGGTTAAGAAGTTGTTTCAAATGGTCACAGAAATCCAACTTTGCTGAAGGTTTACGATACATAAAATAAATGACATTTCAGCAGAAAGTGAGATATTCACACCAACACACATTGGTGACATTCAGTTTATCGCATTTTAAAGTGTTTCTGACGTACAGTAACCCCCCCCCCCCCCCCACCACCGTTCCCTGATCCCGATCTTCTCCAAAAACATTATATCCAGGCGTATTTAATACTGACTCTGAGGAGAAACGATTCAACCTGGTTTATCCATCATGTTTTCTTTAATATATCGCACTGATAGTACCAATACTGCTAAAATATACAACATTAGAGTCCAATTTAATAAAAAGGGTTTAACTGAAATCATTTTTGATGGCTTTATTGAACCACACGCAACACCTGCCAGACATGTGACCTCTAACCTTTAAAAAAAGTCACATTTTGCACTTTAAAAAAAACAAAAACAAACAGGACGTGTGCTGTGGCCTGACATCAATGACATCATCATCATCGATTGAGCTGTGCTTGAAGCTGTCGAATGAGGTCACTGAATAAATCGTGTTCTGCAGAGCTTCTCTTTACTGTAGTTGTAATTAAAACTGAAATCCCTGTTGAAGAATTTGGCAACACTGATGATGTTTCTCCCGTTTGTTAAGCAGAGCCACATCTGTACGGCATACAGCGCTGTATGAATAAACATGACCCGGGCTATGAAGAGGAAGCGAGCGGTGGTCGTTTCAGTAACCGGATGTGGTGTGATCATGAACCTCAGGTGTGAGAGGAGGAAGTGAAGAACCAGACCAGCATCTACAGGAGATCGACACTATAGAGACAGAAATATAACCAGCATCTACAGGAGATCGACACTATAGAGACAGAAACAAATGCCCACAATTCAGAAACCTTTGGAAGATTTCACTGAACATTTATTTGACCATGGCAAAAGTAAAAGTGAAGTTAATTTATCATCTCTGTTTTTTGTTTATTTAAAATGAGACCAATCTGATATTGTGATCTTATATAACAGCTGAGATAGTGTGTGTCAATGCTGATCTAGCAGCCGGGTCCAGCTTAGTGCAGGCGGGGCATGTTGTCACACTATGTGTATTCTATTCTATATTTTAATAAATTCTATTGAGAAACCATGAGAAAAAGGTGAATAAAGAGAGTCAAAATTATTAATTATTGTTTTGAACTACGCTGTATAGCTGTGTTTCCCGGTGTGTTTGCTGTCAAACTCAAAAATTAATATAACATTTTATTTTATATGAAAAGTTCATAATTGTCTTTTACTGAGAAAATATTTTAATTTGTCTAGTATATTTTTTGGTTGGATCAGATAACATTTTAATCTGTCATATGGTCATGTTATAATGTTCTCCACCTATGGGGCATGTTGTCACATTTCATTCTTTCAGGGCAAATCAAGGAAAAAGTAAACTCTGTATTAATGAAACAAAACCACATAACTGTACTAGACATGTGGGAGATTAATGAACACTCTGAACCCTGAGTAGGTTTACACACAGCTTGTGGCCCGCTCTCCTCTACTCGCTGTTTTATAAGGGTTTTATGGGAAGGATCGAATGAATACACCAAACCAGCCTGAATAACCAAAAAATAATTCAATATTTATTTGCAGTACAAACAAGTCTTGTATTGGTTTTCATATACTATACAATACATACGGACAATTTTATATCCTTCATAAACCAGAAAATTGAACTGCCCGGTTACCAAGCCCAGTCTTATACACATATATAGATTGTATCTTTTAAAAAAATGTTTACAGCACATACAAAACAGCTCTTTGACATCTGAAGCTGTGACACGGTGCCGACGCATTGTCAAATAAAAATCCCTGAAAAATTCCTCGGTGAGGTAAGATACACATTTCCTTATTCGCTCATCTGTCGTTCTCTTCCTCTCCGACAGAACCGCTGAGTAGCGACGGTACACGTTCACGGGAAGCCTCGCTCCGCTGTTCTGGCAACACGCAGACCCGAGCCGTTCCTCTCGATGCAAACGTTCCTCCACAGAAGCAGCTTGAAATCAAGATTTACACGGAGATAGAGAAGCAGGTTTCAGACCCGAGGCACCGGAGCCGTTATTGAGACTGGGTTTCAGAAGAGTTTCAAGCATGAGAAAGAGTCGTCCATGATATATTAACGGGACGACTGTTGCATATCTGCACACGATTAATACTATATATATATATATTGAGATATATGAGAAGGCCACAGGAGTCAGTAAATAGCACATGTATATTCTGGGGTAAATGGAATCGGATGAAACGCGCACCCAGTGGCCAGTGTGTGATGTCACTTCCTGTGAAACCCCGGGCCAAACGCTGCTCGTTTCAAGCTAACGAAGCTATTCTCTGTGGATCGCTAGTATCAAAAGTAGAAGAGTCAAAAACCCCAGGCCATTTCTTCTAGAAAATACTGCAAAGGGCTGTTGAGTAATATTGCAGAGTAACAAACATAACCTCGACCGACCCGTTAAAGACCTTTAGTCGTCTATTATTACTACTACATATTGGTTTCTTTAAAAATGAACTTTTTAATACAACGATTTCTAAAGTGAGATACAAAGAGTATTGAACAGTCAGAGTAGGAAAGAATTAAAAAGGTTATATAAGGCCAGCTTAAAGCAACCCTGTTAACTCGAGCACTCGTGTTCATTCGCTCGTTCCTGCGCTCAGAAACGCCTTCGCTACACACCGTTCAAGAGTAGCTCTAAACACAGTCCTCAACATTCGGCACCTCGAGAGGATCGCATGCCCAAATACATCAAGTGAATACATACTTCACAAATTAATACAATAAATTCATACTGTAATGAGAGTCACCAAGGCCAGACGGTGAAGAGCCTCGTAGACTCGCGTCTCACACACAAACGCCAATCTGTGGTGTGCGGGTTAATGAACAATGAGCTTTAAGTGTGTGTCGTCCTCGTCGCAGCCTAGGACTGGCAGGAACGCTCAATGTGTGTGTGTGTGTGTGTGTGTGTGTGTGTGTGTTGGAGTACCGCTTTTAAGTGCCAAGAAGTGAAAGGCTTCACCACTGTGCAAAACGCATTAGGTCATTGCAAACATAGAGCGAGAGAAAATAAAGAGGGGGATGTCGACTCACAATGTCTGTTTGTGTTGGTTCTGTCACGACTTTGAACAACGTCTGCGAGGAAATATACAAAGATATAGAAACTGAATGTATTGTGCACCTCTGATGCCCCTTCGGTCTGAGCTTGGAGAAACATCACCAATACATTCCCCTCCGGTCGGAAAACACAAATCCCAGTCGGTAGGTCGACAGCCTTGGAGACCAGAGGGCCGAGCACTTGCACTTCATTCTGTGTGAGAGAAGCGCTGAGGTTCTGCTCGGGTATCAAACCGGGACAATAAAAGAACAGTCTGTTCCATAAAGGCAAGAAAAGCTGCACTGAGATCCACCGGAGCTGAGGGCCTCTAGGGCCCGTGTGCCGAACCTCGGCTCTAAACTCCCCGACACCGGAGATAATCATCCGTCGAGTGGCAGAAACACTCGTCGAGTGGCAGATTCATCCGTCGAGTGGCTCCCGCACCGACCCACTGTCCCCGCCGGCTCATGTGGACTCCAGCGGGTCCAGCTGGAACAGGTTGTGATTGGTCGGCGTGGTGAAGAACAGCTGGTCATTGGTCGATCGGTTGTCACACGGGCTGTTGAGGCCCAGCGTCCTCTCGAAGTCCAGGAGCTGCCCCATGAAGTTGAAGTTGGGCGAGATGTTGGACTTCTTGCGCTTGACGAAGTCGTAGGCGTCGTTGAGCGACAGGTTGAGCTTCTGCATGAGATACGCCACCGTGACCGTGACCGAGCGGCTGATGCCCGCCAGGCAGTGCACCAAGATCCCACACTTTTTGGAACGAGCTTCATCTGAGGAACAGAAGAACAAAGAGGTGAGCCGTGAGTGGCAGACAAGCCCAACTGAATCACACACACACACACACACACACACACACACACACACACACGACCCTAAACCTACCCATCTCACACACACACTCACTAACCCGGCCCTAAACCTATCCATCACACACACACACACACACACACACACACACACACACACTAACCCGACCCTAAACCTACCCATCACAATCTCTCACACACACACACACACACACACTCACGACCCTAAACCTACCCATCTCACACACACACTCACTAACCCGGCCCTAAACCTACCCATCACACACACACACACACACACACACACACACACACACACACACACACACACACACACACACACACACACACACACACACACACACACACACACACACACACACACACACACACACACACACACACACACACACGACCCTAAACCTACCCATCACAATCTCTCACACACACACGCACACACACACTCACGACCCTAAACCTACCCATCTCAAGCGACACGAGACACGCAACAAAAGTTCAGAAATTTCAACTTTATGCAAATGAGAAGCGATTTTCACGAGCGACAACCAATAGGAAAGAAGAGTTTCAGTGGAGCTCACGCCACCGTCTCGAGTGCAGGCTAGAAGAGTTCGAGGCGATTTCACTGCTTTATATGATTCGACTGTATAGGTAAGGGATGATGTAGAGCGAACACCCCCCCGACAGGCTGATCAGGATGGGTTAGGGTTAGCGAAGCGGTGTGTGTGTGTGTGTGTGATGGGTAGGTTTAGGGTTGGGTTAGTATTCGCTATAACATCCCTGTTAGCCTCTTAACATCCTTGATGTGTCATTACAAGTGCACAGGTCATGTGAGTGATTCCTTCAGAGTGAACACGAGTGAATCTGACTGCAGTAGATGTGAAAGATATGAATAAAAATGAAGTTAATTCAGCCAGCGCACATACCTGTATTTACATCCTGTTTTCGGTTGAAGCCCACAGTAATTGATTGTCGAGTTCACGCGCATGATCATAGGTAACTAAACCAATGCGTGTGAACTCGACAATCGATTACTGTGGACTTTGACTGAAAACAGGATGTAAATACAGGTATGTGCGCTGGCTGAAATAACATCACTTTTATTCATATCTTTCACATCTACTGCAGTCAGATTCACCCGTGTTCACTCTGAAGGAATCACTCACATGACCTGTGCACTTGTAATGACACATCAAGGATGTTAAGAGGCTAAAAGCAGGTTTAAAACTTGCCCCATTGAAGTCAACAGGGTGCACATTTTAAAAAGAGGATAACACGGTGTAGGCAACACTGATTTTTGTAGTTGTTCTCTGTATTGACAGCACTCCAAATGTACAAAAAAATGAGCTCAATGTTAAAATTGTTCTCCTTTAATCTAGTGAATGATGTAATGCACTGAGCACTGCTGTGGTAACTCAGCACACTGCTGCTCTTAATTATTCTGAGCCTAATTCCTAGTCACATTAAATGATGTCGTTGTATATGTCACTTGTGATGGTGTTTTGTATAGATCTGGCCAGACGTGGAGTCTACCAATCACATCAGAGCCACAGCACTACTCGCAGAACCGAGACTAGCGACACACAGCGCCGGTCGCCGGCGGACTGAACGAGGCCAGGAAACAGAGATCGCATCTCTCCAGAACCGCTAGAGTCGCTTCATCTCCTTCAGGTCGTGGAGACTCTCTGACGGCACAGCAACTGTACAGGTCATACTAGTTATACAGAGGAGAGCGTCAGGTGTGATGACACGAGGATTCATCCTGAGGAGTGTGTGCTGACACTGAAGCAGAGGATGCTGGGGGACGACTCGACACTGAAGCAGAGGATGCTGGGGGACGACTCGACACTGAAGCAGAGGATGCTGGGGGACGACTCGACACTCGTTTGGGAAATAATTAGCTTTTTATGGAAGAAATAAAACGGTACTGGACTCCGGAGATGACTGATGTCCAGTGTGCTTCAGTGGACAAAGGGCAAAAATAAGAAAGAGTGATTAAATGCATCTAACTACAGTGAGTTCATATAAACACTCAATATTTTCCTCCATATAATATTTTGACATTATTAATAGGATTTTTTCACAGTACAAATTGGGTCTGTATACCAGGGTTATTATCATTAACTAAAACACTTCTGTTAATTTAAATAAAGCTGAAATAAAAATTTTTTTTTTTTTTTTGTTGTTGAAAAGTTCAAATGAAAATGAGAAATGTTGCCTCTGCCATAAGCTGAAATATGTTCAAGTTGAGGCACTAAAATGATTAGCTGGAAATAAACTAAAATTGAAATAAAAATAAATTAAACCTAAAAATAATGAAAAAAATAAATGAGTAAAAATTAAACTAAAATTAACAAGAAAACTATATAAAGCTCATTCAAAATATGAAGGAAACTATAATGAAAAAAAATAATAGTATAACTGCATTATACAAGAAACTATTTGTTTGTTTGTTGTCTCACGAGTCTGATGATGTGGATCTCAACTGAAACGAGTTCAGTGGCGGACGATAAGAGTGAAGTGCATTACTGATCTCACACACACACACACACACACACACGCACACACACACGCACACACACACACGCACACACACGCACACACACATCTCTGAATGGGGAAACTACAGTTGTACATTATTCAGAGCTGAAGTGCGTCTGGCGTCCAGCAGAGCCATTAGTGCCAGTGAAGTGGCCATTCCCAGTCTCTGCAGGAACACACCAGTCCAGCTGAACTGGGATCAGTGAGGTCAC
>CM040813.1:624372-724372 GCA_022829025.1 Squalius cephalus | reverse complement strand
CATCACATCTCACACACCATCACACATCACATCTCACACACCATCACATCTCACACACCATCACATCTCACACAACATCACATCTCACACAACATCACATCTCACACAACATCACATCACACACAACATCACACATCACACACAACATCACATCTCACACAACATCACACATCACATCTCACACACCATCACATCTCACACACCATCACATCTCACACACCATCACATCTCACACACCATCACATCTCACACAACATCACATCTCACACAACATCACATCTCACACAACATCACATCTCACACAACATCACATCTCACACAACATCACATCACACACACCATCACATCTCACACAACATCACATCTCACACACCATCACATCTCACACAACATCACATCTCACACAACATCACATCTCACACAACATCACATCTCACACAACATCACATCTCACACACCATCACATCTCACACACCATCACATCTCACACAACATCACATCACACACACCATCACATCTCACACAACATCACATCACACATCTCACACATCACATCTCACACAACATCACATCACACACACCATCACACAACATCACATCACACACACCATCACACATCATCACATCTCACACAAACGGACACATGAACGATTGGGCTTTGGCGTAACCTGGTTTATTAAGCGTCTTGTCAGCGTGGGTTACACTGGCAGTGCCAGGTCAGTGGTTACTCAGCTAACTCTATCAGCCATCACCAGTGTGAGCGCAAGCGTGCTCGATGACCCGTTCCTCACGGAGAGCACAGGTGTGTAAACCTGACCCGTCACACTTCACACACACACACCCTGAGGTCACGGCCAGTCTTCACACACACAATGAGAATAACACACTAATACCTGATGGACAGGAGCGTGAAACTTCTGAACGGAAACTTACCTATGAATGAAATGGCTTCAGGGAAAAACTGAGAAAGGTTTTGGCTCCAGTGATCCGAGATGGGAATCTGTTTGTACTTGAACTCCCCGTCGTGTTCGAACATGTTGGGCAGATTGGGAGTCACGTTCAGGATGTACTTGATGTTGTACTTGCCCAGAACGTCCAAGTTGGTGGAGTCTTTGGCACAGCCCAGGTAGAGATACGGTAAGATCTGGACTGGGAACGCTGGCTGGTTACTGGGAATCGGGCTTCCCTCGGACTCGGTGGCGCTGCCCGGCTCGCGGTCCGACTCCCCGTCAGAACAGTCGGAGCTGATCCGGAGTCCACCCAGACCCAGAACGGAGGAGGGCGGAGAACTGCTGGGACACGAACAGTCCAAGCTCGTCTCGCAGTGCTCCGGGTACTCCGTCTGAAACTTGTTAAATCCTCCTAGAAGAAGCCGGAGAACACACACCATCAGTCAAACAAGCCGGAGAACACACACCATCAGAGTGAAAATCACACGTGTCATTCCATACAATGTTATTAGTATACTAAAATACTAACACAAGTCTCGTAATTACTAGTAATCCAAATAGCCACTAACATCTAATTTAGACACATGTTTATTACACGATATTTAGTGTTCCAATTGTTATTAGTTACAGCAAAGGTCACTAGTCATGCTGACTAGTTACTATAAAACACATAACCAGTGAGATAAGAAGTGTTCCCAGTAAAACTGTAATGGCTGGAGTGTGAATAGTTAAAGGGTTAAGTTCACCCAAAAATGATCATTCTGTAATCCTTTACTCATTCCAAAAAACAGAGGCATTTCAACAACATCTTTTGTTTTCCAGTCAGTCATTCAGGTTTGTAAATGAACTATTTATGTGTGAACTGCCTCTTTAATATCTGAACTTCAGATCATCATAAAACTCAAATGGCCAAAATTAACAATGGAATAGTTACTTGGCATAGGGGCAAAGCAATGAATACTAGTAGGCCATCTAATTAATAAGCACTAGTGAAACTGAAAAAGATACTATTTCCAATAAATAAATCCGAGTAAACAGATTAATATTCTAACAGATTGAGTGTTAAACTGCTGGTCACGTGGTGAAGATCATGACTGACACTCGATGTGTATTTTGTGAATGGTGGCGAAACCGAGAATTACAATCAAACTCCATTTCCACGACAAAACACTCGACATGTGCGTATATTTGCACGAAATATCGAATATAACGTGTATATTTATCACAAAGAGTCGAAGAGCGTCGTGATTCAGTCTTTTTGGCCGTTCATTCATGAATCGCTCGTTTTCCTTCAGAAAGACAACATGGCGGAGCCATTTTAGGCAATTAATTGAAAACATCTTTGTTTCTCCTTTTTTTAAGGGTTGTAGTCAAAACACACACAGAGAAAGACAAAACATGTACACGTTAGCTATTTTAAGAGCAGTGAGTTTATATGAAATGCCTGACAGACTTGAAAGATTTCTCGCAGCGAGCGCGCGGATGTATTCGCCAAACCGCTCGTAATGCGAACCAACTTTTCTCCGTTTAACAGCAGAAGAGCGCGGATTCAGCGGAGGAGCGATTTAATCCATTTCTGTGTCTGTCTCTCTCCCTCACACACACACACACACACACACACACACAGAGAGAGAGAAAGCGTTTCGAGCTCTTGGAAGTTTTGAATGGCAAATAAACTCCTTGCCTTCCAGGTAATAGGCTTTGCACCCGTCGTCGCGGAGCTTGTGCATGAGGAGCCCGATCACGGAGCCTGAGCTGCCGCTCTCCGGACAGTCCGCGGTCGCCTCGTCGTACAGCAGAACCGTGTCCGTCTTACAGCGCCGCACGAACTTCTCCTGGTCCTCGTTGTTGGGGATGATGGATCGGATTGGCAGGTTGCCCTTCTTCAGCCTCCTCAGCATGAGCCCCGGGATGGCCAGGTTGATGGCGGACTCGATGTGTGCGGACTCGAAGAGCTCGTGTGTGCGGCAGTCGAGCAGCAGAAGCGCCCCGCCGGACTCCAGCTCATCCTGAAGCCATTCCGCGCTCTTGCTCGACATCATCATGATCACGCCGCTCCAGAGAGAGTGTTTCATGGGGGAGAACGGGCGAGGCTGCTGTGTGCGGCAGAACGAGGGGGAACGCGGCAGGGCGATCCGTCAGACGCGGCTCATGATCGCGATCCCTCCGCTCGCCTGGTCCTCTCTTCTTCTGATGGCTGTTTGACAGGCTGCAATAAAGCGAGCGCGTCATCACGCGAGGGGGAGGAGTCTGTGCTGGAGGATTTAAAGGCGCAGCGCCTCTTATTTTCCCTCGCAAAATAATGACGCCGTTAACTCTTTCCCCGCCAGCTGAATTACCTAGACTATTTTTGTTGATACATTTCTTTTAATATATCAAAAGAAAAAGAACAGAGCCTCTGCTTAAAAAAAAAACATTTTATTCTAGCTTCATTCATTCTGTTTTTTTTTTTTATCAACACTTAAACAAAAAAAGCTTAAAAAATAGAAAACGTTTAAATTTTGATGTCATGGGGCCTCCCCAGTCCCGGCGGGACCTGGCCTGCCTTGTGAGTCACCAGTGCCCGCCCTGGACGAGCCTGTCTTTGAGGTCTGCTACCCGACCTGAGCCCGACGGGTTTCGGGTCGGGTTCGGATGAATGTTTAGTGAATAGCCTCGGGTTCGGGTCGGGTTTGGGTTTGTAACTAAGAAAAATTATATAGGCTATACATATAGTTTGCGTGCCGTGTTGTGATCGTAGATATGAGCACACAAGAGAGAAAGTATGCAGTTTCAGCGCCATCGTCCTCCTCTGATTGTGGTGTGGTGACTGAAATAGCGCGCGCGGGAGCACATGTGCAAAACCGGTTCGTAAAATGATATATGAATCATTTTTATTTGATCAAATATCATTTTACAAAACTGTTTTGTGTATGCTCCCGCGCGCGCTATTTCAGTCACAACACCGCAATCAGAGCAGGGCGCGCTGAAACATCAGCTGTCGATGCTGTCCTCTTCCTTCATAACTCGCACTGAGAAGGATATATTTATGTCAATAGTTGTGTGGCAGGTGACGTAAGCGGTGACAGGTGACGTAAACGGTGGCAGGTGACGTAAGCGGTGACAGGTGACGTAAGCGGTGGCAGGTGACGTAAGCGGTGACAGGTGACGTAAGCGGTGGCAGGTGACGTAAGCGGTGACAGGTGACGTAAGCGGTGACAGGTGACGTAAGCGGTGACAGGTGATGTAAGTGGTGACAGGTAACGTAAGCGTTGGCAGGTGACGTAAGCGGTGGCAGGTGACGTAAGCGGTGACAGTGGTGGCAGGTGACGTAAGCGGTGACAGGTGACGTAAGCGGTGCCAGGTGACGTAAGCGGTGACAGGTGATGTAAGTGGTGACAGGTAACGTAAGCGTTGGCAGGTGACGTAAGCGGTGGCAGGTGACGTAAGCGGTGACAGTGGTGGCAGGTGACGTAAGCGGTGGCAGGTGACGTAAGCGGTGACAGGTGACGTAAGCGGTGACAGGTGGCGTAAGCGGTGGCAGGTGATGTAAGTGGTGACAGGTAACGTAAGCGTTGGCAGGTGACGTAAGCGGTGGCAGGTGACGTAAGCGGTGACAGTGGTGGCAGGTGACGTAAGCGGTGGCAGGTGACGTAAGCGGTGACAGGTGACGTAAGCGGTGGCAGGTGACGTAAGCGGTGACAGGTGACGTAAGCGGTGACAGGTGACGTAAGCGGTGACAGGTGACGTAAGCGGTGGCAGGTGACGTAAGCGGTGACAGGTGACGTAAGCGGTGACAGTGGTGGCAGGTGACGTAAGCGGTGGCAGGTGACGTAAGCGGTGACAGGTGACGTAAGCGGTGGCAGGTGACGTAAGCGGTGGCAGGTGACGTAAGCGGTGGCAGGTGACGTAAGCGGTGACAGGTGACGTAAGCGGTGGCAGGTGACGTAAGCGGTGACAGGTGACGTAAGCGGTGGCAGGTGACGTAAGCGGTGACAGGTGACGTAAGCGGTGGCAGGTGACGTAAGCGGTGACAGGTGACGTAAGCGGTGACAGTGGTGGCAGGTGACGTAAGCGGTGACAGGTGACGTAAGCGGTGGCAGGTGACGTAAGCGGTGGCAGGTGACGTAAGCGGTGGCAGGTGACGTAAGCGATGGCAGGTGACGTAAGCGGTGACAGGTGACGTAAGCGGTGACAGTGGTGGCAGGTGACGTAAGCGGTGGCAGGTGACGTAAGCGGTGGCAGGTGACGTAAGCGGTGACAGGTGACGTAAGCGGTGGCAGGTGACGTAAGCGGTGACAGGTAACGTAAGCGGTGGCAGGTGACGTAAGCGGTGACAGGTGACGTAAGCGGTGGCAGGTGACGTAAGCGGTGGCAGGTGACGTAAGCGGTGGCAGGTGACGTAAGCGGTGGCAGGTGACGTAAGCGGTGACAGGTAACGTAAGCGGTGGCAGGTGACGTAAGCGGTGACAGGTGACGTAAGCGGTGACAGGTGACGTAAGCGGTGGCAGGTGACGTAAGCGGTGGCAGGTGACGTAAGCGGTGGCAGGTGACGTAAGCGGTGGCAGGTGACGTAAGCGATGGCAGGTGACGTAAGCGGTGACAGGTGACGTAAGCGGTGACAGTGGTGGCAGGTGACGTAAGCGGTGGCAGGTATAGCGGTGGCAGGTGACGTAAGCGGTGGCAGGTATAGCGGTGGCAGGTGACGTAAGCGGTGACGTAAGCGGTGGCCGGTGACGTAAGCGGTGACAGTGGTGGCAGGTGACATAAGCGGTGGCAGGTATAGCGGTGGCAGGTGACGTAAGCGGTGGCAGGTATAGCGGTGGCAGGTGACGTAAGCGGTGACGTAAGCGGTGGCCGGTGACGTAAGCGGTGACAGTGGTGGCAGGTGACATAAGCGGTGGCAGGTGACGTAAGCGGGTGACAGGTGACGTAAGCGGGTGACAGGTGACGTAAGCGGGTGACAGGTGACGTAAGCGGTGGCAGGTGACGTAAGCGGGTGACAGGTGACGTAAGCGGGTGACAGGTGACGTAAGCGGTGGCAGGTGACGTAAGCGGTGGCAGGTGACGTAAGCGGTGACAGGTGACTTAAGCGGTGGCAGGTGACGTAAGCGGTGGCAGGTGGTAAGCGGTGGCAGGTGGTAAGCGGTGACAGGTGACGTAAGCGGTGACAGGTGACGTAAGCGGTGGCAGGTGACGTAAGCGGTGACAGGTGACGTAAGCGGTGACAGGTGACGTAAGCGGTGACAGGTGACGTAAGCGGTGACAGGTGACGTAAGCGGTGGCAGGTGGTAAGCGGTGACAGGTGACGTAAGCGGTGACAGGTGACGTAAGCGGTGGCAGGTGACGTAAGCGGTGACAGGTGACGTAAGCGGTGACAGGTGACGTAAGCGGTGGCAGGTGGTAAGCGGTGACAGGTGACGTAAGCGGTGACAGGTGACGTAAGCGGTGGCAGGTGACGTAAGCGGTGACAGGTGACGTAAGCGGTGACAGGTGACGTAAGCGGTGGCAGGTGGTAAGCGGTGACAGGTGACGTAAGCGGTGACAGGTGACGTAAGCGGTGGCAGGTGACGTAAGCGGTGACAGGTGACGTAAGCGGTGACAGGTGACGTAAGCGGTGACAGGTGACGTAAGCGGTGGCAAGTGACGTAAGCGGTGACAGGTGACGTAAGCGGTGGCAGGTGACGTAAGCGGTGGCAGGTGACGTAAGCGGGTGACAGGTGACGTAAGCGGGTGACAGGTGACGTAAGCGGTGGCAGGTGACGTAAGCGGGTGACAGGTGACGTAAGCGGGTGACAGGTGACGTAAGCGGGTGACAGGTGACGTAAGCGGTGGCAGGTGACGTAAGCGGTGGCAGGTGACGTAAGCGGTGACAGGTGACTTAAGCGGTGGCAGGTGACGTAAGCGGTGGCAGGTGACGTAAGCGGTGACAGGTGACGTAAGCGGTGACAGGTGACGTAAGCGGTGCCAGGTGACGTAAGCGGTGGCAGGTGACGTAAGCGGTGACAGGTGACGTAAGCGGTGGCAGGTGGTAAGCGGTGACAGGTGACGTAAGCGGTGACAGGTGACGTAAGCGGTGACAGGTGACGTAAGCGGTGGCAGGTGGTAAGCGGTGACAGGTGACGTAAGCGGTGACAGGTGACGTAAGCGGTGGCAGGTGACGTAAGCGGTGCCAGGTGACGTAAGCGGTGCCAGGTGACGTAAGCGGTGCCAGGTGACGTAAGCGGTGGCAGGTGGTAAGCGGTGACAGGTGACGTAAGCGGTGACAGGTGACGTAAGCGGTGACAGGTGACGTAAGCGGTGGCAGGTGGTAAGCGGTGACAGGTGACGTAAGCGGTGGCAGGTGACGTAAGCGGTGGCAGGTGACGTAAGCGGTGGCAGGTGACGTAAGCGGTGACAGGTGACGTAAGCGGTGGCAGGTGGTAAGCGGTGACAGGTGACGTAAGCGGTGGCAGGTGGTAAGCGGTGACAGGTGACGTAAGCGGTGACAGGTGACGTAAGCGGTGGCAGGTGACGTAAGCGGTGGCAGGTGACGTAAGCGGTGACAGGTGACGTAAGCGGTGCCAGGTGACGTAAGCGGTGCCAGGTGACGTAAGTGGTGGCAGGTGACGTAAGCGGTGACAGGTGACGTAAGCGGTGCCAGGTGACGTAAGCGGTGGCAGGTGACGTAAGCGGTGACAGGTGACGTAAGCGGTGACAGGTGACGTAAGCGGTGACAGGTGACGTAAGCGGTGGCAGGTGACGTAAGCGGTGCCAGGTGACGTAAGCGGTGACAGGTGACGTAAGCGGTGGCAGGTGACGTAAGCGGTGGCAGGTGACGTAAGCGGTGACAGGTGACGTAAGCGGTGCCAGGTGACGTAAGCGGTGACAGGTGACGTAAGCGGTGACAGGTGACGTAAGCGGTGGCAGGTGACGTAAGCGGTGACAGGTGACGTAAGCGGTGACAGGTGACGTAAGCGGTGACAGGTGACGTAAGCGGTGGCAAGTGACGTAAGCGGTGACAGGTGACGTAAGCGGTGGCAGGTGACGTAAGCGGTGGCAGGTGACGTAAGCGGTGGCAGGTGACGTAAGCGGTGACAGGTGACGTAAGCGGTGGCAGGTGGTAAGCGGTGACAGGTGACGTAAGCGGTGACAGGTGACGTAAGCGGTGACAGGTGACGTAAGCGGTGGCAGGTGGTAAGCGGTGACAGGTGACGTAAGCGGTGGCAGGTGACGTAAGCGGTGACAGGTGACGTAAGCGGTGACAGGTGACGTAAGCGGTGACAGGTGACGTAAGCGGTGGCAGGTGACGTAAGCGGTGCCAGGTGACGTAAGCGGTGACAGGTGACGTAAGCGGTGGCAGGTGACGTAAGCGATGGCAGGTGACGTAAGCGGTGACAGGTGACGTAAGCGGTGCCAGGTGACGTAAGCGGTGACAGGTGACGTAAGCGGTGACAGGTGACGTAAGCGGTGGCAGGTGACGTAAGCGGTGACAGGTGACGTAAGCGGTGACAGGTGACGTAAGCGGTGACAGGTGACGTAAGCGGTGGCAAGTGACGTAAGCGGTGACAGGTGACGTAAGCGGTGGCAGGTGACGTAAGCGGTGGCAGGTGACGTAAGCGGTGACAGGTGACGTAAGCGGTGGCAGGTGGTAAGCGGTGACAGGTGACGTAAGCGGTGACAGGTGACGTAAGCGGTGGCAGGTGGTAAGCGGTGACAGGTGACGTAAGCGGTGACAGGTGACGTAAGCGGTGACAGGTGACGTAAGCGGTGCCAGGTGACGTAAGCGGTGACAGGTGACGTAAGCGGTGACAGGTGACGTAAGCGGTGGCAGGTGACGTAAGCGGTGACAGGTGACGTAAGCGGTGACAGGTGACGTAAGCGGTGACAGGTGACGTAAGCGGTGACAGGTGACGTAAGCGGTGGCAAGTGACGTAAGCGGTGACAGGTGACGTAAGCGGTGGCAGGTGACGTAAGCGGTGGCAGGTGACGTAAGCGGTGGCAGGTGACGTAAGCGGTGACAGGTGACGTAAGCGGTGGCAGGTGGTAAGCGGTGACAGGTGACGTAAGCGGTGACAGGTGACGTAAGCGGTGACAGGTGACGTAAGCGGTGGCAGGTGGTAAGCGGTGACAGGTGACGTAAGCGGTGGCAGGTGACGTAAGCGGTGACAGGTGACGTAAGCGGTGACAGGTGACGTAAGCGGTGACAGGTGACGTAAGCGGTGGCAGGTGACGTAAGCGGTGCCAGGTGACGTAAGCGGTGACAGGTGACGTAAGCGGTGGCAGGTGACGTAAGCGATGGCAGGTGACGTAAGCGGTGACAGGTGACGTAAGCGGTGCCAGGTGACGTAAGCGGTGACAGGTGACGTAAGCGGTGACAGGTGACGTAAGCGGTGGCAGGTGACGTAAGCGGTGACAGGTGACGTAAGCGGTGACAGGTGACGTAAGCGGTGACAGGTGACGTAAGCGGTGGCAAGTGACGTAAGCGGTGACAGGTGACGTAAGCGGTGGCAGGTGACGTAAGCGGTGGCAGGTGACGTAAGCGGTGACAGGTGACGTAAGCGGTGGCAGGTGGTAAGCGGTGACAGGTGACGTAAGCGGTGACAGGTGACGTAAGCGGTGACAGGTGACGTAAGCGGTGGCAGGTGGTAAGCGGTGACAGGTGACGTAAGCGGTGACAGGTGACGTAAGCGGTGACAGGTGACGTAAGCGGTGCCAGGTGACGTAAGCGGTGACAGGTGACGTAAGCGGTGACAGGTGACGTAAGCGGTGGCAGGTGACGTAAGCGGTGACAGGTGACGTAAGCGGTGACAGGTGACGTAAGCGGTGACAGGTGACGTAAGCGGTGGCAAGTGACGTAAGCGGTGACAGGTGACGTAAGCGGTGGCAGGTGACGTAAGCGGTGGCAGGTGACGTAAGCGGTGACAGGTGACGTAAGCGGTGGCAGGTGGTAAGCGGTGACAGGTGACGTAAGCGGTGACAGGTGACGTAAGCGGTGACAGGTGACGTAAGCGGTGGCAGGTGGTAAGCGGTGACAGGTGACGTAAGCGGTGACAGGTGACGTAAGCGGTGGCAGGTGACGTAAGCGGTGGCAGGTGACGTAAGCGGTGACAGGTGACGTAAGCGGTGCCAGGTGACGTAAGCGGTGCCAGGTGACGTAAGCGGTGGCAGGTGACGTAAGCGGTGACAGGTGACGTAAGCGGTGCCAGGTGACGTAAGCGGTGGCAGGTGACGTAAGCGGTGACAGGTGACGTAAGCGGTGACAGGTGACGTAAGCGGTGACAGGTGACGTAAGCGGTGGCAGGTGACGTAAGCGGTGCCAGGTGACGTAAGCGGTGCCAGGTGACGTAAGTGGTGGCAGGTGACGTAAGCGGTGACAGGTGACGTAAGCGGTGGCAGGTGACGTAAGCGGTGGCAGGTGACGTAAGCGGTGACAGGTGACGTAAGCGGTGACAGGTGACGTAAGCGGTGGCAGGTGACGTAAGCGGTGGCAGGTGACGTAAGCGGTGACAGGTGACGTAAGCGGTGCCAGGTGACGTAAGCGGTGACAGGTGACGTAAGCGGTGGCAGGTGACGTAAGCGGTGGCAGGTGACGTAAGCGGTGGCAGGTGACGTAAGCGGTGCCAGGTGACGTAAGCGGTGCCAGGTGACGTAAGCGGTGCCAGGTGACGTAAGCGGTGACAGGTGACGTAAGCGGTGGCAGGTGGTAAGCGGTGGCAGGTGGTAAGCGGTGACAGGTGACGTAAGCGTTGGCAGGTGACGTAAGCGTTGGCAGGTGACGTAAGCGGTGACAGGTGACGTAAGCGGTGACAGGTGACGTAAGCGGTGCCAGGTGACGTAAGCGGTGACAGGTGACGTAAGCGGTGGCAGGTGACGTAAGCGATGGCAGGTGACGTAAGCGGTGACAGGTGACGTAAGCGGTGCCAGGTGACGTAAGCGGTGCCAGGTGACGTAAGCGGTGACAGGTGACGTAAGCGGTGACAGGTGACGTAAGCGGTGACAGGTGACGTAAGCGGTGGCAGGTGGTAAGCGGTGGCAGGTGGTAAGCGGTGACAGGTGACGTAAGCGTTGGCAGGTGACGTAAGCGTTGGCAGGTGACGTAAGCGGTGACAGGTGACGTAAGCGGTGACAGGTGACGTAAGCGGTGCCAGGTGACGTAAGCGGTGGCAGGTGACGTAAGCGGTGGCAGGTGACGTAAGCGGTGACAGGTGACGTAAGCGGTGACAGGTGACGTAAGCGGTGACAGGTGACGTAAGCGGTGGCAGGTGACGTAAGCGGTGACAGGTGACGTAAGCGGTGCCAGGTGACGTAAGCGGTGCCAGGTGACGTAAGCGGTGGCAGGTGACGTAAGCGGTGGCAGGTGACGTAAGCGGTGGCAGGTGACGTAAGCGGTGGCAGGTGACGTAAGCGGTGCCAGGTGACGTAAGCGGTGCCAGGTGACGTAAGCGGTGACAGGTGACGTAAGCGGTGACAGGTGACGTAAGCGGTGGCAGGTGGTAAGCGGTGGCAGGTGGTAAGCGGTGACAGGTGACGTAAGCGTTGGCAGGTGACGTAAGCGTTGGCAGGTGACGTAAGCGGTGACAGGTGACGTAAGCGGTGACAGGTGACGTAAGCGGTGCCAGGTGACGTAAGCGGTGACAGGTGACGTAAGCGGTGGCAGGTGACGTAAGCGATGGCAGGTGACGTAAGCGGTGACAGGTGACGTAAGCGGTGCCAGGTGACGTAAGCGGTGCCAGGTGACGTAAGCGGTGACAGGTGACGTAAGCGGTGGCAGGTGACGTAAGCGGTGACAGGTGACGTAAGCGGGTTCCAGCTCTCCACGCCCCTGGTACGAGCTAGCGTATATTTATCTGTGTTTACTACAGTGGTCAGGAGGGGACGTAGGTGTAGTGTTGCTGGTTGACTGCATAGCTTTCCAGCAGACTTGGAAATTAGGCGCCAGTGGTTGCATGCACTTGTCCTGGAAGACCGTGAGTGTGAAACCTGCATTTCACGCGGGATTGCTTCTCCAGCGCAGTAGAGGTGGACATGGGCTTCTCCACACAGCTCGCGCTGGAAAGCGACGCAAACGCTGCTACTCCTGCATGGACTCCACCGCAGCGGCGTCTTGATGTGAGTGAGCATATATATTTTAATCACAATTTATGGTTAGGCTAAAGTTAATCCTCTGGGGTCGACAAACGCGCCGGCGCATTTTGCTGGATTTTTCCACATAGCGGCAAAATATGAATATGCATACAGAGAGCGCTATTGACATCAGCTCGATAAAACTCATCAGATGCATGTACTTTACGTCCGACCCTGTGAGTCACTCTCCATTTTAGAGAGTCTGACAGCAGCTGTCAATCAATCCGTCACTGCGGGTCTCAGGTGCACGCCCCCCCGCTCAGCCCCGCCCTCGGTTCGTCCCCTCTATCTCCGATGGGCTCTGCCCACTTTTCCAGCATTTTTCAAATATTGCCAGTGGGTGGAGTCAGGCTCTGACCAGGGGTTTAGTTACCCTTTAAAAAAATACTTGTAAACGGATTTGATTGGTTTGTCGATAGTGAGCGCGGAAATGCAGGTGATAAGCGGCCTTATGAAGCGAGTCATTGAGTCATTCATTCTAACGATTCGTTCAAACGGCTGATTTATCAAGAATGAGGCGGTTGTTTAAGAATCTTCGACTCAACCGATTCGTTCACAACGTTGAATCATTCAGTGATGAGAACACGATCGCGAGTGTTGCTGTGAGACGTGTTCGTGATCGCGAGTGTTGCTGTGAGTCGCGCGGTGGTTCTGCTGTGATCTTTGTTTGGACTGGAATCATTTTTGCTGCTAAATTAGAACAAAAACAGTCAATATTTCGTCTAAAATGTAAGTGACTTAATATTAATTACTTGTTTATTGATTGAAAGTCAATGGAACCAAAACTTTGATGCTTCAAGAAGTTCATAAAAGTAATCTAATTGAATCGAGTGGTTTAAGTTTTCTGAAGAGACACAACTTTATATGATAAACAATTGTTTAGCTAAAGCAAAATGTGGAAAACATTATGAGCCATTCGACTCCGCATCTTCACCATGGCTTCACAACTCACAGCTCTGAACTGTGTCGTGGAGTTTGGGTCTACTGAACATGTTTGGCATGCTGTTAAACACATGAATCTGTTGAATGCTTGTCATTTTCATTCCTATCAGAAATGAAGTGTCCTCCACCCTGACGAAGGTCTGTTACCACATCTGTCCTTCACTGCATCCTTTTCATCTGCGAAAGATCAGATGAGAGGGATCAGTGATGCCAGCTGAAAAAGAAAGTCATTTCACAGCTGGAAAAATCACACATCTGGAACTCATGCACAATAAGACTGAGAATACAGTGAATAGGGTCCGTTTCATGTGGACTTACGGCAATGATGGCAGATCTGCTGTGCTCGCGGCTGACGGGACACTGGCCCTTTAAGACTGTGTGTGTGTGTGTGTGTGTGTGTGTGTGTGTGTGTGTGTGTGTGAATGGATCAACCTCAGTTTACAAGTTAATCTCATTAACTATCACCTCCCTTTCATTTAGTCTAGTTGCCAACTAGGTGAACCCGGAAATGTTGAGTGCACCAAAGTTTTACTGCAGAAATGTGAAGTATGGGTCCCCAGCATACAGACACTGCCGGATGCTAATATGCATATGTTGATCAATTTGCATAATTTTCATAATTAGCTTAATCGTCCATTTTGACCACATATTTTGCACTGTATGGCCAATTTCTACAATAGGTGAGTGGTTTTAGAGGTTTAGACTAGAGGATGCTTGATCGCATGATGGGAGCGGCACAGGTGCATGATGGGAGCGGCACAGGTGCATGATGGGAGCGGCACTGATGCATGATGGGAGCGGCACAGGTGCATGATGGGAGCGGCACAGGTGCATGATGGGAGCGGCACTGATGCATGATGGGAGTGGCACAGGTGCATGATGGGAGCGGCACAGGTGCATGATGGGAACGGCACTGATGCATGATGGGAGCGGCACAGGTGCATGATGGGGGCGGCACAGGTGCATGATGGGAGCGGCACTGATGCATGATGGGAGCGGCACAGGTGCATGATGGGGGCGGCACAGGTGAATGATGTGAGCGGCACAGGTGCATGATGTGAGCGGCACAGGTGCATGATGGGAGCGGCACAGGTGCATGATGGGAACGGCACTGATGCATGATGGGAGTGGCACAGGTGCATGATGGGGGCGGCACTGATGCATGATGGGAGCGGCACAGGTGCATGATGGGGGCGGCACAGGTGAATGATGTGAGCGGCACAGGTGCATGATGTGAGCGGCACAGGTGCATGATGGGAGCGGCACAGGTGCATGATGGGAACGGCACTGATGCATGATGGGAGTGGCACAGGTGCATGATGTGAGCGGCACTGATGCATGATGGGAGCGGCACAGGTGCATGATGGGGGCGGCACAGGTGAATGATGTGAGCGGCACAGGTGCATGATGTGAGCGGCACAGGTGCATGATGTGAGCGGCACAGGTGCATGATGGGAGCGGCACAGGTGCATGATGGGAACGGCACTGATGCATGATGGGAGTGGCACAGGTGCATGATGGGGGCGGCACAGGTGCATGATGTGAGCGGCACAGGTGCATGATGTGAGCGGCACAGGTGCATGATGGGAGCGGCACAGGTGCATGATGGGAGCGGCACAGGTGCATGATGGGAGCGGCACTGATGCATGATGGGAGCGGCACTGATGCATGATGGGGGCGGCACTGATGCATGATGGGAGCGGCACAGGTGCATGATGGGAGCGGCACTGATGCATGATGGGAGCGGCACTGATGCACGATGGGTCCAGATGAGTTGCAGATGATCCTGTAGACTGAGAGAGAGACTGTACATCTCAGGCTAAAACCTCTGAACTCACAGATATCAGCAGATCATTCATCAGTTGTTTTGCATTACAGTTTTTCTTTAAATACAATTTTTTTTAACCCAATGGCTGTTTGTCCATATTTGACACAAAACTGGGTTAAAGCACCTCAGCACTGTTAGAGTGAGTTTGTGAGATGAAACTGAGGGTTTAACTCTCCATAAGCTCTTCTTCTGCAGAATCAGTGAAAGGCTGTTCTTCTGTTTTGTGAGCGAGTGGAAACATCATTGCGTGGGCTGATCGGGGGGGAAAGGCCTGGATTCCCAGACAAACATGAACCCGACACTCGCCGAGGGACAGGAAACAGGAAATGATGCGCAGCTTCAGTGTTCATGAGGGACGAGGATCTCGGATAAAACATCAGTCACAGAACGAGACCTCAGGTCTACAGATCCTGTCAATCATTCCCACTGCAGGGTCACGTGACATCCAGCTCCGCCTCTGTAAACCGAATGGGTGGAGCCTGACCTTATCAGGTGTAGGGAGTGGCTGAACAATCAAGCTCCACCCACTGCCTCTCTTAAACCCTGCCCCTTTCCCACAATCCACTGCAGGCTCGCATTCAGCTCCGCCTCCACACAATCCACCGAGTTACGCCCTACTCTTCTCATAAGCAGAAGTCGTCACAGCTGTGTAACTGTAGTGGTGAACCGTAACCACCATACATATAATGCTTGTATTCCCACTTGCTCCAATAATTGCACAATAGCTTTTCTTTGACTTTTCTATTGATATTGATTAGGTTAGTCAGAAGAAGTGCTAGAATCTCTCTCACAGCAGCAGTAATTCATGACACAGAATATAGTTATAATTTTGATTAAAATGTTAATAACTGTGAAAACTTCTCATTTTCTGTTGCATCGCAGTTTTAAACTGTTCGTGCTGTCAGTTTTCTGGAGGAACTGTTACAGTATCCCGACGTTATTCTTCTTTATTATGAGGTTAATCGTGGTATCCAGCCGGCAAGAGTATTCCAGTATAATGACGTTAAACTTTATAATTCGCATGGTTTCATGTCCCTCGTGTCATCATACACACACACACATAAACACTGAATCTAAATCAATATTTCATATCCACTTTTACATCTACTAGCAAGTAGCATGTGGAATACCGTGAGCGTAACCCTAGGCCTACTGCAGTGTTTTCAGGATGATTCAGGAATATTTTTGCAGTAATAACCAGTTGACTGTACATTATGCTTTATTAAATTTAGCTTTGAATTCCATAATGCTTAAAGTTTATTAAGGCTTAAAGACAATTTTTCTTTATAGCCGAAAATTGGAAATTTACTTTAAAAAATATGGAAGCTTGTTTCTGTGATGGAATAATCATTTTTAAAAAGTTAATTGCGACTTTATATCTCACAATTTTCTCACGCAATTCCGAGTTTATATGTCACAATACCAAAGCTTACATCTAAACTCGGAATTGCAAGAAGAAAGTCAGAAGAAAGTTGTTGAAATGTAAAAAACAGAAAGACCCTCCTGAAACATCCATCAAAGTTACCGCTTGAAATACTGTACGTGAGACACAGTGTGAGCGCTGAACTCGGACACACACTCGATCAGGGAAAGGCCTCCAGATGTTCTGGCCATAAAGACCCAGAGAAACACATGTGCAGAATGAGGCAGATACACACACACACACACACACACACACACACACACTGCACCAGCGGAGAGTCACTGCCATGTGTAATTAAAGACCTAATGTCGTTATCTGGATGTGTGAGGCTCGGTCCCGTCCGGCACAGACTCCAGCCCCAGACAGGAAGGAAAAGAGTGTGTGTGTGTGTGTGTGTGTGTCGACCAGTGTTACGCTTTAGTGAGTCTGTTCTCAGCTCAGCTGAACTACAGAGAACATCACGGCAAACACACACTCATTCGGTCTGACGGGTGATTTCTGGAGATGCAGGATTCAGTTATTTTAAAACTACGAGCTGTTCTGAGGAGTGGACGAAGCCACTGCACACATTACACAAAGATTACGGTGACACTTTACAGTAAGGTTCATTAGCTAACATTAGTTCACTACCTTAGTTAACATGAACTAAGAATGACCAATACTTCTACAGCATTTAATCATCCTAGTTAATATTAATTTCAACATTTACTAATACATTATTAAAATCAAAGGTTGTGTTTGTTAACATTAGTTAATGCACTGTGAACATGAACAAACAATGAACTGCTGGATTTTTATTAACTAACAATAACAAAGATTAATAAATACTGTAAATACCTTATTGTAAAATAAATACCTTATTGTAAAATGTTACCAAGATTACAAAAAAGTTGTTACTTGAGTACATTAAGCTTCACACTCGTCGATTAGTATTAGTGATAGTGTGAGTGATAGTGTTAGTATTAGTTATAGTGATAGTATGTGATAGTGATAGTATGTGATAGTGTTAGTATGTGATAGTGATAATTATAGTATGTGATAGTGTTAGTGATAGTATGTGATAGTGATAGTATGTGATAGTGTTAGTATTAATTATAGTGATAATGCTAGTATGTCACGTCATGAGCTCGAATCCCTCACACAGGCGAATATAACGGCTGTTTCCAAACAGGTTTCCTGAACACTGCTGAAAGCCCCGCCCCCAAACTCACGCTATTGGCTGAGTCAGTGTTGCTGCTTCAGGCTGTTCAATAGCAGTTTACATGATTCAGGGAAACCAACCAATGAATGAACAGACATGACTGTAAAGCGCAGCCCTGACATTACATAATAAAACATTACATATTAGCTGATACTATATTTTACAGTAATATACAGAAAGAAGAACACAGTAAGCAACACGTGTTAAATAAACACATTTACTGGCATTTTAATGGACAAAAATAAAACTAAGTGTTTAGTTACACTGGGAAATGAGACAGAATGACTCAAAATAGCAAACTTGAAAAAGAAAAGTACAGTTCAAAAGTTCAGGACAAACATGTTCGACTAATGCAAGTGAAGGAGGAAGGCGTCATGTTCAGATTTCTCTTCTCAGATTTCAGTTTCAGTTTGTGGTTTTGAGGATGGATTACAGTAGAGCCGATGCTTATTCCACACTCAGCACAAACACACACTGCTGTTCAACACACAACCCTCCATCACACACACTGCTGTTCAACACACAACCCTCCATCACACACACACACTGCTGTTCAACACACAACCCTCCATCACACACACTGCTGTTCAACACACAACCCTCCCTCACACACACTGTAATGAAGACTGCTCTGATGTGATGGCTGTTATCGCTGTGGATCGGGACGCTGGTCTGTGATCTGGAGACTCTGAGCTCGATGTTTAGCTCCGCTCTGACGCTGGATCTCCACACACTCCTGCAGTTTGTCCTCGGTCAGAGTCAGACGCTGCTCCAGAATGGCCACCGTCTACAAAACAAGAGCAGGACAGGCATGAGATCCGCTGAGTGTTTTTTTGTTGTTGTTGAGAAAAGCATAAAGCTAACCGTCAGTGGGGTGTAAGAAAGATCGTACAACTTCACATAGATTATCCAACATGTAATCTCAGTGATACGGTGTGTATGGAGAACAGGAGTGGTTAACTTGTAGGGTAGTGCACCACTGATTCAGGCAGTCAAAGAAAGAAGCGAATAAAGGGAGAAGACAGAGACGTGTGGATGTGTATGAGCTTTAGTGTGTGTGAACAGTACGATCAGGCCTGTACTGGGAAACAGTGGAGGACAAACACACACATTGATGCACTGGTGTGGAGGCGGCCATCGCTGTGACATCATACCGTGGAGAAGCAGTGAGTGTGTGTGTGTGTGTGTGTGTGTGTGTGTGTGTTTCTGCAGATGGTTCCAATAAACCAGGAGGAAACCTATAGTATGTTTCCATAGTACAATAATCTCTCAATGTCAAAAATGCAAGCAGAATCAAGGTCATGTCACGAAGAATCACATCTTCCTCATGCCTTGATAATGTTCTATGCAAAGATGATAGCAAATCATAATAGTGGGTATTTATAATGAGGTCTTAAAGGGCAAGTGGCACTAAAACATACAGTAAAAAAGTGCATCATTGATTGAGAAGCTAATGTTTTACAGTAGCTTCCCATTACTGAGCTACAAGAACAGAAATGAAGCAAAAACACTGCAGTAGAGAGAGTGAGTGAGGGAAAGACACGGAGACTCGAGCGTGGGAGGGAGTTATGATCCTCGTCACAGGAATGCATGAATGGAATCTATTTCGGCCCCCAAACAGATGTGCTGTTCTCCTCGCACACAATCCCTGATTATGAGGAGGAATACGAGTCTCTCGTTCGTGAGGCAGGAACACCACATCCACTGTGTGTGTCGGAAGCAGACCGAAAATGAGAAACGAGGAGAGTGTGTGAGTGAAGAACACACACATTAACGTGCTGAGGGGGCGGAGCTAAAGAGCCAGCATTCACAACAACACGAGCGGTTCCTCAAAACCAGCTCACGCCAGAGATCAGCCACTATCACTATCACTATCACATACTATCACTATCACTCACACTATCACTATCACACACTATCACTATCACATACTATCGCTATCACATAATATCACTATCACATACTATCACTATCACTCACACTATCACTATCACACACTATCACTATCACATACTATCGCTATCACATACTATCACTATCACATACTATCATTATCACTATCACTATAGCTAGGGCTGTCACGATGTTAGATTTTTCACACCACGGTTATTGTGGCCAAAAAAATTCACGATATCGATATATCGCGATATCTATAGAATCTATGGGGGGGGGGGGGTATAATTTTTCTTTTTTATCCAACAAACATAAGGATACTGATAAACACAAGGCACATGCATTTTTACTTCTTGCGTACTCAATCTATGGCAAATTTTTGTGAAGGAAGACAAGCATGTGAAGTTTATCTGGTTTCAAACTGAAGCTAAACACTGTCTGAAGGTTTCCTGAAGAACTGAAAAGCTCTTAAACCTATTGTTGCACCAGCGCCAATAAAGTCATGCAGATAGCAGATTTGAATAAAAAAATCAAGTACAAATACAAATACAAAAATAAGATGAGTAAAGAAAACGGGGTTCTTAATTTTAATAATCACCCTTTATTAAATATATGAACACAGAAACCCCCTGTTAACAGTTAATGTCACGTTTCCCATTCCATGATGACTAATAGCCGCATCGCGTCTATGACAATTCGAGGTATCGCACACCGGACACGCACTTTCTCAGTTTATGGCCAGCAATATCATTATGTTTAAGGACATTATGGAATTGAGATAATGTCTGTACTGTGTTATGATTATACTGTACAATTAAATACAATAGTTGTTAAGTCTGTGATCTGAACACTTTTTTCTGCGCTCTGTGTTGCGGCAGGATTTTGAACAAGGTCCTGAGCCGTTGCTGGGCGCCGCGGACAGACGCCGAATAGAACCGCGCTGTGCTTCTCGTCCGGTGTGTGTACACTCATACAGAATGTGTTCGAATTTTAAAGACGTGGCGCTGCGCTTCTCGTCCGGTGTGCGACCACCTCTAAGGTGCTGTTTTCTTTGAAGCCGAAGAACTCTGTTGTTAATACTGGCGAGCTCAGCTTACTTTTTTCGGGTGTGGACAGAGTGTTTCACTCTAGCTGCGCGGGCGCGGACGAGCGCTGCGTCTAGAAAACGCCAATATCGCCAATACCGGTATATTGTATTGCTCTAAATTAACACGATGTCGATATTTCATGCTTTGAATATCACAATTATCGTCAATACCGGTATATTGCGACACCCCTAACTATAGCTAATACTAACACTATCACTCACACTATCACTATCACATACTATCACTATCACTATCACATACTATCATTATCACTATCACTATAACTAATACTAACACTATCACTCACACTATCACTATCACATACTATCACTATCACTAACACTATCACTATCACTATAACTAATACTAACACTATCACTCACACTATCACTATCACATACTATCACTATCACTAACACTATCACTATCACATACTATCATTATCACTATCATTATCACTATAACTAATACTAACACTATCACTCACACTATCACTAACACTATCACATACTATCATTAACATTTTTTAATGCTCAATTCTGGGCGCCGCTACAATGTTCCACGGTGTAAGACTAACAGATTCAAAAAGTCCATGATCCCAAGAGCAATTAGTTTTTTAAATGATTGAGTAAACATATTGTATTATTATGTGTTCTGTATGTTGTATGTAACTGCTGCTGTAAACCAAATTGCCCCATGGGGGACAATAAAGTTAAACAAACAAACAATTACCACTATCATCACTATCACTAATACTACCACTATCACTCACACTATCACATACTATAATTATCACTATCACTATAACTAATACTATCACTATCACTAACACTATCACTCACACTATCACTAACACTATCACTCACACTATCACATACTATCATTATCACTATCACTATAACTAATACTAACACTATCACTAACACTATCACTATCACATACTATAATTATCACTATCATTATCACTATCACATACTATCATTATCACTATCATTACCACTATCACTAATACTAACACTATCACTCACACTATCACTATCACTAACACTATCACTCACACTATCACATACTATCATTATCACTATCACTATAACTAATACTAACACTATCACTAACACTATCACATACTATAATTATCAATATCACTATCACTATAACTAATACTAACACTATCACATACTATCATTATCACTATCACTATAACTAATATTAACACTATCACTCACACTATCACATACTATAATTATCACTATCACTAACACTATCACCATCACATACTATCATTATCACTATCACTATAACTAATACTATCACTATCACTCACACTATCACATACTATCATTATCACTATAATTATCACTATCACTCACACTATCACTATCACTCACACTATCACATACTATCATTATCACTATCATTATCACTATCACTATCACTAATACTAACACTATCACTATCACTATAACTAATACTAACACTATCACATACTATCATTATCACTATCACTATAACTAATATTAACACTATCACTCACACTATCACATACTATAATTATCACTATCACTAACACTATCACCATCACATACTATCATTATCACTATCACTATAACTAATACTATCACTATCACTCACACTATCACATACTATCATTATCACTATAATTATCACTATCACTCACACTATCACTCACACTATCACATACTATCATTATCACTATCATTATCACTATCACTATCACTAATACTAACACTATCACTCACACTATCACATACTATCATTATCACTATCATTATCACTATCACTAATACTAACACTATCACTCACACTATCACTATCACATACTATCATTATCACTCACACTATCACTATAACTAATACTAACACTATCACTCACACTATCACATACTATAATTATCACTATCACTATCACTAATACTAACACTATCACTCACACTATCACTATCACATACTATAATTATCACTATCACTATCACTAATACTAACACTATCACTCACACTATCACATACTATAATTATCACTATCACTATCACTAATACTAACACTATCACTCACACTATCACTATCACATACTATAATTATCACTATCACTCACACTATCACATACTATCATTATCACTATCACTATAATTATCACTATCACTCACACTATCACTAATACTATCACTATCACTCACACTATCACATACTATCATCACTATCACTATAACTAACACTATCACTAATACTAACACTATCAATATCACTATCACTATCACTAACACTATCACATACTATCATTATCACTATCATTATCACTATCACTAATACTAACACTATCACTCACACTATCACATACTATCATTATCACTATCACTATAACTAACACTATCACTAATACTAACACTATCAATATCACTATCACTAACACTATCACATACTATCATTATCACTATCACTAATACTAACACTATCACTCACACTATCACATACTATCATTATCACTATCATTATCACTATCACTAATACTAACACTATCAATATCACTATCACTAACACTATCACATACTATCATTATCACTATCATTATCACTATCACTAATACTAACACTATCACTCACACTATCACATACTATCATTATCACTATCATTATCACTATCACTAATACTAACACTATCACTCACACTATCACTATCACATACTATCATTATCACTCACACTATCACTATAACTAATACTAACACTATCACTCACACTATCACATACTATAATTATCACTATCACTATCACTAATACAAACACTATCACTCACACTATCACTATCACATACTATAATTATCACTATCACTCACACTATCACATACTATAATTATCACTATCACTAATACTAACACTATCACTCACACTATCACTATCACATACTATCACTATCACTAATACTAACACTATCACTCACACTATCACTATCACATACTATCATTATCACTATCACTATAATTATCACTATCACTCACACTATCACTAATACTATCACTATCACTCACACTATCACATACTATCATTATCACTATCACTATAACTAATACAAACACTATCACTCACACTATCACATACTATAATTATCACTATCACTATCACTAATACAAACACTATCACTCACACTATCACTATCACATACTATCATTATCACTATCACTATAATTATCACTATCACTCACACTATCACTAATACTATCACTATCACTCACACTATCACATACTATCATTATCACTATCACTATAACTAACACTATCACTATCACTAATACTAACACTATCAATATCACTATCACTAACACTATCACATACTATCATCACTATCATTATCACTATCACTAACACTATCACATACTATCATTATCACTATCATTATCACTAACACTATCACTATCACTAACACACCATCACTATCACTAACACTATCACTAACACTATCACTCACACTATCACTCACACTATCAATATCACTAACACTATCACATACTATCATTATCACTATCATTATCACTAACACTATCACTCACACTATCGCTATCACTCACACTATCAATATCACTATCACTATCACATACTATCATTATCACTATCACTATAACTAACACTATCACTAATACTAACACTATCAATATCAATATCACTAACACTATCACTATCATTATCACTATCATTATCACTATAACTATCACTCACACTATCACTCACACTATCACTATCACTCACACTATCACATACTATAATTATCACTATCACTATAACTAATACTAACACTATCACTATCACATACTATAATTATCACTATCACTATCACTCACACTATCACATACTATCATTATCACTATCACTATAATTATCGCTATCACTCACACTATCAATATCACTATCACATACTATCATTATCACTATCACTATAACTAACACTATCACTAATACTAACACTATCAATATCACTATCACTAACACTATCATATACTATCATTATCACTATCATTATCACTAATACTATCACTATCACTCACACTATCACTAACACTATCACTCACACTATCACTATCACTATAACTAATACTAACACTATCACTATCACATACTATAATTATCACTATCACTATCACTCACACTATCACATACTATCATTATCACTATCACTATAATTATCGCTATCACTCACACTATCAATATCACTATCACATACTATCATTATCACTATCACTATAACTAACACTATCACTAATACTAACACTATCACTAACACTATCACATACTATCATTATCACTATCATTATCACTAATACTATCACTATCACTCACACTATCACATACTATAATTATCACTATCACTATCACTATAACTAATACTAACACTATCACTATCACATACTATAATTATCACTATCACTATCACTCACACTATCACATACTATCATTATCACTATCACTATAATTATCGCTATCACTCACACTATCAATATCACTATCACATACTATCATTATCACTATCACTATAACTAACACTATCACTAATACTAACACTATCACTAACACTATCACTCACACTATCACATACTATAATGATCACTATCACTATAACTAATACTAACACTATCACTCACTATCACTCACACTATCACATACTATAATTATCACTATCACTATAACTAATACTAACACTATCACTCACACTATCACTATCACATACTATAATTATCACTATCACTCACACTATCACATACTATCATTATCACTATCACTATAATTATCACTATCACTCACACTATCACATACTATCCTTATCACTATCACTATAATTATCACTATCACTATCACTATCACTCACACTATCACTCACACTATCACTATCACTCACACTATCACTCACACTATCACTCACACTATCACTCACACTATCACTATCACATACTATAATTATCACTATCACTCACACTATCACATACTATCATTATCACTATCACTATAATTATCACTATCACTCACACTATCACATACTATCCTTATCACTATCACTATAATTATCACTATCACTATCACTATCACTCACACTATCACTCACACTATCACTATCACTCACACTATCACTCACACTATCACATACTATCATTATCACTATCACTATAACTAACACTATCACTAATACTAACACTATCAATATCACTATCACTAACACTATCACATACTATCATCACTATCATTATCACTATCACTAACACTATCACATACTATCATTATCACTAACACTATCACTAACACACCATCACTATCACTAACACTATCACTATCACTCACACTATCACTATCAATATCACTAACACTATCACATACTATCATTATCACTATCACTATCACTATAACTAACACTATCACTAATACTAACACTATCAATATCACTATCACTAACACTATCACATACTATCATTATCACTATCATTATCACTATCACTAACATACCATCACTATCACTAACACTATCACTATCACTATAATTATCACTATCACTCACACTATCACATACTATCCTTATCACTATCACTATAACTAACACTATCACTAATACTAACACTATCAATATCACTATCACTAACACTATCACATACTATCATCACTATCATTATCACTATCACTAACACTATCACATACTATCATCACTATCATTATCACTAACACTATCACTCACACTATCAATATCACTATCACTATCACATACTATCATTATCACTATCACTATAATTATCACTATCACTATCACTCACACTATCACTAATACTAACACTATCACTCACACTATCACATACTATCATTATCACTATCACTATAACTAACACTATCACTAATACTAACACTATCAATATCACTATCACTAACACTATCACATACTATCATCACTATCATTATCACTATCACTAACACTATCACATACTATCATCACTATCATTATCACTAACACTATCACTCACACTATCAATATCACTATCACTATCACATACTATCATTATCACTATCACTATAACTAACACTATCACTAATACTAACACTATCAATATCACTATCACTAACTATCATTATCACTATCATTATCACTATCACTAACATACCATCACTATCACTAACACTATCACTATAATTATCACTATCACTCACACTATCACATACTATCCTTATCACTATCACTATAATTATCACTATCACTATCACTCACACTATCACTAATACTAACACTATCACTCACACTATCACATACTATCATTATCACTATCACTATAACTAACACTATCACTAATACTAACACTATCAATATCAATATCACTATCACTAACACTATCACATACTATCATCACTATCAATATCACTATCACTAACACTATCACATACTATCATCACTATCATTATCACTAACACTATCACTCACACTATCAATATCACTATCACTATCACATACTATCATTATCACTATCACTATAACTAACACTATCACTAATACTAACACTATCAATATCACTATCACTAACACTATCACATACTATCATTATCACTAATACTATCACTATCACTCACACTATCACTCACACTATCACTCACACTCACACTATCACTAACACTATCACTCACACTATCACATACTATCATTATCACTAACACTATCACTCACACTATCACTATCACTAACTATCATTATCACTATCACTATCATTATCACTATCACTATCACATACTATCATTATCACTAACACTATCACTCACACTATCACTATCACTAACTATCATTATCACTATCACTATCATTATCACTATCACATACTATCATTATCACTAATACTATCACTATCACTCACACTCACACTATCACTAGCACTATCACATACTATCATTATCACTAATACTATCACTATCACTCACACTATCACATACTATCATTATCACTATCATTATCACTATCACTATCACTAACACTATCACATACTATCATTATCACTATCATTATCACTATCACTAACACTATCACATACTATCATTATCACTATCATTATCACTAACACTATCACTAACACTTTCACTCACACTTTCACTATCACATACTATCATTATCACTATCATTATCACTAACACTATCACTAACACTATCACTCACACTATCACTAACTATCACTATCATTATCACTATCATTATCACTAACACTATCACTAACACCATCACTAACACCATCACTATCACACCATCACTAACACTAACACTACGACTCATCTGTCCAAGACCCCAGGACATTTGTCCAACTTGAACCATGAATACACAAAAAAAACAAACTGAAGGGATTCGAGGAGTTGTGGTTGAAATTTAAAAACAAATCGTTCCCTTGCGGGTCGATCTGACCCCCTTAGGAATGAGTGGAATGCGAGGAATTCTTCAGTACACATAGAAAAACCAAAAAACTGCTAAAATTCTAACTAAAAATGCTAAAAATTATTTTATAATGTCTACATGTGTATCTGAATGCACACTGAAAGTGAACTGACTTCATGTCAACTGACCCAGCGGAACAGCTCATTTGCTTATCTTATATTATTATTTTCCTCATCAGGTCGGCACAGACCAATTTCATGCATAACCCTTTTAATTCAGCTCAAAATATCTTACATTGGTCTGTGCCGTATTTTATTTTATTTTTTATTTTATTTATTGATCAAATCTAGTAATTTAAAACTAAATAACATAAAAAATAAAATAAAATATTGCAAAAAAAAAAAAAATGCAGCAACATATTGTCACATATTAGGGATGGCAATCAATTAAAATCTTAATATTCTTTAATCAGATAATTTCATAGTAAATGCATTCAGTTCCAAGAAAACAAAATATTAGGTGCATGACAGTTACGAAACAGCTCTGTCCAATTGAACAGATTTATTTAAACCGAGACCAATCCGAAATCTGTCTCAGGGACTGATCCCCAAAAAGCTGCACCTCTAAATTCATTATAGAAGTTTAAAGCTCAAGAACGGGGAATTGATCATGATTTCTGGGTCACACACAGAGCGGATGGGGTTCAGCTCGGGACTCTTACACAGCCACATCGAGAACCCATTTCTGAAGAGCTTCTGTTGTGTCTGGGACGGGAAAGGCTGTCCTCGAACTGCAGACACACACATATTCAGAGCACAGAATCGTCTAGAATAACAAACACTGGGATGATGTGTCAGTCAGACTGGCAGATGAAGTGTGATTCACTCCATAGATCGTGTTCACGGAGCTTTACACTCAACACTGTGTGTGTGTGTGTGTGTGTGTGTGTGTGTGCTGATCTCAGACCTGTGTGTGTGTGTGTGTGCTGATCTCAGACCTGTGTGTGTGTGTGCTGATCTCAGACCTGTGTGTGTGTGTGCTGATCTCAGACCTGTGTGTGTGTGTGTGTGTGTGCTGATCTCAGACCTGTGTGTGTGTGTGCTGATCTCAGACCTGTGTGTGTGTGTGTGTGTGTGTGTGTGCTGATCTCAGACCTGTGTGTGTGTGTGTGTGCTGATCTCAGACCTGTGTGTGTGTGTGCTGATCTCAGACCTGTGTGTGTGTGTGTGTGTGCTGATCTCAGACCTGTGTGTGTGTGTGTGCTGATCTCAGACCTGTGTGTGTGTGTGCTGATCTCAGACCTGTGTGTGTGTGTGTGTGTGCTGATCTCAGACCTGTGTGTGTGTGTGTGCTGATCTCAGACCTGTGTGTGTGTGTGTGCTGATCTCAGACCTGTGTGTGTGTGTGTGTGTGTGTGTGCTGATCTCAGACCTGTGTGTGTGTGTGCTGATCTCAGACCTGTGTGTGTGTGTGTGTGTGCTGATCTCAGACCTGTGTGTGTGTGTGCTGATCTCAGACCTGTGTGTGATTGGATCAGACTGGATCTCGGTATTGAGCGCTGCCACCGAGGACAGCCGGTGTTTTGAGCGCCTGCTTCACGAACACACAGACATTTACATTCAGCAACAACATCAATCTGTTCAGACAGACATCTGATGCTCTGGCGCATACAGCACAGGCTCAACAACACTCAGATCTGAGGACATTTCAGTGGAGTCGTCTGCAAGGACAGCTGTGAAACTCAAGACTGAAATGAGGATTACAATCAAAGTGGAGGTACAACAGAAATGCAAGGGTTTGTGTGTGCAGTGTGTCAACATCAAACCAACCAGACCCTGCCTAGAGAACACCACCCCTTCAAACTCTAGAGAAACTGCAGAGAGCCAGCGACCACTGTGGAGGAGTGCAGAGAGTACAGTCCAGGAGAATCAGCCGAGCACATCGACAGAAGCCATCCCTCAACACACCTTCAGCTCATCACACACACACACACACACACACGCACACACACTGCACTGCAACCCTATCACACACACACACTGCAACCCTGAAGAGACTTTAACACACAGAACTGCTAATAAAGAAGTGCACTCTAGTTGTGTGAGGAACATCTACAGGAACTGGTCCAGCTTGAGGGAAGCGGTGCCGCTCTTGAGGAGAACACTACGGAGACCCATCAGGAACATATGAAGACACACCAGTGTACGTCTGAACTGTAATGTTGCTGTCGGGCAGAAGCTTGTAAATCATTACTATTGCTCTCCCTTTACGTCTCTCTGTGTGTTTTGCATATATTTAACCAACGAAAAGTATTGAAAAGAGCTTGTGACTAAACCTCGTGACTCCATTGGCTCCTTAAACTGTCAATCAAACCTCATAACTCCGCCCACCTCTATCATGAACGAAGTGTCACGCAGAGTTTGGAGCGTCTCTGATTCTTTGCAATGCAAGGATAAAAAAGCAACTGGTTCTTTAAATAAGTACAGCGTTTTCTTTGCTCAAATAACACTATATATAAAGTTTTATGTGTTTGAGGAGTGGAGAAGAGCGTCTTAAGGCTGATTTACGTAAGGGTTAATGCCCGACGAGGTGTCCATTGTCAGGTATTAATGGACGACGGCGAGGCGTGAACCGTCCGACACGCAGCGGAGCCTCCGCCGAAGTCCATTAATACCTGACAATGGACGCCTCGTCGGGCATTAACCCGCTTATACCATGGTCACTTGCCAAATAACACATTTTTAAAACATTAGTTTATATTTTAATTAGTTTTACAATCGAAATCTAAAGTTTTTACAAACAATAACTTGGTTTCCCTGGTTACGCCTGACGGTTTATTTACTAGGTGTCCTCTATCACTTTTAAACACACCCTGCAGCCAATCAGAATCGAGTATTCACCCAGACCATGGTATAAACTTCAGCGCCGTCGTCCGCTTGATGTGGGTTGGCTGGGTACTGAAGTATCAACTGGGCTTTAGTCGAATCACAGCCAACACTGACTTTAATAACATGAGATTTTGGACAAATTACAGAAACAAAGTAGTCACTTCATTTGAACTTGATTTTAGTAATATGTTAATAATATAACGACACATGCAAGTATATGATCATCATAAAGCCACAATATCAAATTTGACAACACAGTGTGCCACAAAGTGGTGAAAATCCAGCTTTTAATGTTGTTTATATGTCCATGTGGTGTTTCTGACGTCACAAACTACCTTGTAACCAATCAGATCAACGTGTGATCGTCAACCAGTGGATCTCTGAGCTGAGGGAGTGAGTGGAGGCGGGGCTCATTTGCATATTCATAGAACCGCGCATACTAAATGAGGCAAGGGTGTCGAGTTACAGTCAAGATATTTTAAGGCATGAAGAAATTATTCAAGGAAAAAACGCTTAAATATGCAATTTAGCTGATCAAAGATGAGTTTTAAGAGATACATTATTGATTACAGAGGGACTTTAAATATTACAGTGTTTTCTGTACATATCTGGTACAGTAGCAGTGGTGCTCGTGCACAGGGTCCTGGACGGGACGGGACATTTCTTTAGGTGAACCCAGCCCTGGATATAAACCCGAACACAAACACAAACACCAACCGCAGACATTCTTGCTCATCTAAAGCAAATCTGAAGGACAGAATGTGGATTTAGTGTGAGCAGTGTGAATGCAGATCCTCTTCTGAGAACCGTGAAAGGTCGAACTTTTATACAGTTTGAGTCCGCACGAGGCGAATCCCTGGAATGCTAATTATGGCTGTAGTTATTTCTGATCATTCTTCCTCAGCTCTTCTGTTCAGAGTCTTCCCTGGCTCGAGGATCAGACCCGTACACAGGCTCTCTGAGCTCGATAACATCTGCAGGAGGGAATGGGTTTAGCGTTTCCTTCCTCTGCTAGTGTGCTTTTCAGATCAATGCGAGAAGCGTCTCTGGCCCGTCCTCACTCCGGCTGTCAGAGGCTCAGGGGACGCGGCGCTGAAGGTCACCGGAGGACTAACCACACTACATTCATGCTGTTTACAGAAGCACGGCTCTAAACCCTGCTAACATTCAGCTTTGAATTTACTCAGCATTTCTTTTTTTGTTGGCAGTCTAGTTGAGTTGGACAAGTGTGTTCCAGTGTGTGTCCTAACAGAGGAACGCTGTCTGAAGGCGTTCCCTGATCGAGAGATCGAGAGACAGATCTACGGCTCGATCACCCTCGCCTGTTATCTCCATGTTTAAATGCTCTTATTATAGACATGAAAACATGAGACAATAATCATAATAAACAAGGTCATCTACAAGTTTGCATCCCAGAATTACAGGGTTATAGAAGCGTCTGGACAGAGCCTGTGTTTCACGTTCTCTGTAAAATCGGCACTACACACACACCCCACTGCGTTACACACACACCCCAGCTGTGGCTTCTCAGTCGAGGACATGAACTGGTGGCTAACACACCCGCTGAGAGACGTGATGACGTTTGGGCTCACTGTAATACACTCAACTATTAAAACTGCTACCAGTCCCCATACTAACATCTGTAATGGGCAGTGATACGGGCTGGGAGTGTGTGTGTGTGTGTGTGTGTGTGTGTGTGTGTCTCAGCACATTCCCCCACTTCAGGCTCAGATGTGAATTATTCATTGGGTTCTTCAGCCACTGGATCCAGTGTTTCTGCTAGTGTGTGTTCGCAGTCAGACGGGCTTCAACAGTGCACTCACAGATATGTGTGTGTGTGTGTGTGTGTGTGTGTGTGTGTTCAGCTTCAACATGATGATCGAATTATGACTCGGGAGATATTCAGTGTCATTTTGTGCAAACATCAGTTGCTGGACTCAACGGTCGAAATGAAATGTTAAAAATGTTGCATTTTAGTAAATGGAGGGGAAAATAATAAAGGAGGAAAAATAAAACTCACAACCTTCACTTGTATAGCAGAACAACTGAATCTATTTGAACTATCCTTTTATGTATAAAGTTGTGCATCACATGAGTGGATGTTAAAGAGATCCTGTCATCCATTTACGGGTCATATTTCCCTGTGCGGTCCACACACACACACACACACACACACACACACACACACACACACACACACACACACACACACACACACACACACACACACACTCATACGAACGCTGTTTCAGACGCTGAGCCGATTACTTGATTAAATATTTTCTGGAGAATAACATGCTCTGATAAATACAGTGATTTATACACTACTGATTAAAAGATTGGGGCTGGAAAGATTATTATCGAAAGAAATTAATACTATTTTTATCATTTATGAAGAATCATGTGACACTGAAGACTGGAGTAATGATGCTGAAAATTCAGCTTTGATCACAGGAATTAATTACACTTTACTATATATTCACATAAACAAACTGATATTTTAAATTGTAATATTCAGCCATGTGATCAGCTAAAGACAAAAACCCCATCCCCAAGTAATTATTATTATACAAATATATTATCAAATTAAAAAAAGATCTTCTATTACTATTACATACTATTGTACTCTAAAATTAAAAAATCGAGTATTTAATAATCATGATATAAAAAAAAAATACTATAATACAATATATGTTATAAATTATATTATAAATAAATTATTAATATAATTTTTATTATTAATATTAACAATGTTAATTATTATTATTTTATTTTAAAGAACAACAGTATAATTACAATACTATGGTTGTCTTAATTTCTTTGCTTTCAAACATTAAAACATTGAGCTTTATTCAGTTTTACCGCTCCTCTTTGTCGACAACAACAGATTCATAACGGATTCCCATGAGGAGTTTGGGAAGATGACTGATGCTCGTTGCGTTTCCGAATGTAAATGATAAGCGACTCGAACACTCTCAGAGAAGCTTTAACTGTGAATCTGGACTGAAATGAACAGTGCTGTGCTTTACTCTGAAACATGCAGCGTCACACTGTAGAGATCTGATGATCACACTATCTCACATTCTCACCAGCAAACATCGGCTGCTCGAATCAGATCTAACTTAGCTGGATCCTGAATCAAGGTTGTGTCCTGATCAGTGCACACACTGCTATATCTGCATGTGAAGCTCAGCATTCCCTGCATGAGGATGGGGATCTGGGATCGGGATAAACGCTCCCAGGTGGACAGAAGCGCTTCCACATGCAGAAGAACAGCATCAGGATAGAGGAAGGTTCTCCTGCGATGGAAACCAGCTGTTTCTGGATAATAGCTCATCTATAATAAAGTCTTTTCCTCTCCACTATCATACAGATGCACACCAAGCACACAGAATCAGGAGAAAAGCTGACCGGAGCATTAGCCTTCACTTTCCCAGAGGAAGAGGACTTGGAAAACAGCTAAAGATATGAACAATGGTAGCATCAAACCTCTAGCTCAGGATTTATTCTCCTTCTCCATTAGGCTAAGTCATCAAAATGTGTTTAACTGAGTCTCTTCAAACCAAACAACACAGCAGTTCCTGGACTGGACAGGCATTCGGTCTACGGGCCCTATTTCAACGATCTAAGCTCATGGTCTAAAGCGCAGGGCGCAAGTTCACTTAGGGCGTCTGAATCCACTTCTGCTAGTTTAACGGCGGGAAAAATGGTCATGGTCTAAAAGGGTTGTCTCTATTCTCTTAATGAGAAATGGGTGAGTTTTGGGATTTACGTGCATTAAACCAATCAGAGTCTCTTCTCCCATTCCCTTTAAATGCCAGTTGCGTTTATAAACGTGCACGCTGTATACAATAACATTAGGCACAGTAGCTTCTTCTTTTCTTTTTTACCAAGAACTTTATTGAACAATATGAACAACCATAAATGGCCTGGTACAAAATAGGGATGAGTCACGATTTTCGATTAGTTAGCGGACGCATAACGCTTCCCACAAAGAAACATTGATTAAAATTAAGATACAATTTATACAAAACGAAATTCACTTTAAAGAAAGGCTTTATACAAAACAAAACTTAATGTGGTCATCAAAATTATGTCTCCCGATATATTGCGCATCTTATGATTACTCATGCTGTTCACTTTTCATAAAATCAGGGGTGTGTTTTTTTAATAATTCCCAGCGATCGTCGAATATTATTTTAGCTTGAAATGTCTTAATCAGACAACAGACAAGCATCATAGCATAAGAAAGAAAATATAAATAAATAAAGAAGTAAAATAAAGAAATAAAATAAAAATACATTCAAGTAAATAATAAATAAAGAAATAAAAGAGGCTCAGTAGTTTCTGCAGCACGAACACAAGCATGTAGTCGCAGTTGTTGTTGCTGTTACATGACTAGCGGTGTCTGACTAGTCGACACGTGGGGTGTTGACATCATCGTCTCACAAAATATACGGACTGGCTGTACACACGAAACGCAAGGGTGTCGTTTTCAGATTTATCCACTCTGGGACCCGGTTTCAGTCTCCCAAAACGCCGGATCCGTCTGGACGAAACGCCGATACGATAAAAATGCTTACGTATACAGCTAAACGCGTCTCCGTGTGGACAGGGCCGCAGTCTCGAGAAAGAGTCCTGGCAAATATGCCATAAGTAAATGAACAGTTTGTAGGATATAAGACATAAATAAACATAAGCACGTTTGAAGTGTAAAACATAAACATACCCAGACAGCAACACAGTGTCGGCCCAGATCCAGCCCACATCCGGTACACGTTGATTTCACACGGCCCAATCTATCCTGCTTTTTTGGTTGACTAAATGTCTGGGAATTTTAGTCCAGTTTCAGGTAATGAAAACTTACATTTTCGTCATGTTGCATAATGATTACACCGATAATCATGATTATTTTGCACAAAATTATAATCACAACGATTGTTGTCATTTGAGAAATTTATTTTTACATTTCATCAGAATTATTAAAACTAATACACATGGCTTATTTGACTTCATCTAGTTTCCTGATTTATTATGGGCGATTTATCATATACATTAACAGATTATGAAAACCGGTAAAACACAAAAGGTAAAACTGTGAAATTCCTAATAGTAATTCCAATAATCCTACATTAAGTTAAAGGGCACCTATTATGCAAAATTCACTTTTACATGGTGTTTGAACATAAATGTGTGTTGGCAGTGTGTGTACACAACCACCCTATAATGATAAAAATCCACCAAGTGCTTTTTTTATAATCCCCATAAATCATAAGCACTGTCTCAGAACGAGCTGTTCTCAGATTCGGGGCAATGTGACGTCACTTTGCACAGGCCCCTCCCACGACTGTTGATTGACACTGCAGTTGGAGCATAGACCCGCCCTGAGTGAGCTGGACACAGTCCGCCATTGTTTCGACGCTTGAGCAGCTGTAGACAAGAATGTCTCCTAAGCGATTGAGGTGTTTTGTTGTTGGATGTAAGAATGAACATAGCAGTCTTCATTTACTCCCGTTGTTACTCGAGGATGGATCTGTACTGTTCGTGATCCAGCTTCAGTCTCCGGAGGAGCGACAGGACTAACGTGACTGACCACGGAAGAAATGAAAGTGAGAGCGTGCACTTTATGACAGTTCATCCAGTCGTGGATATACAGTTTACCGATTGATTAAGCACCCACTGAAAAGGTGTGTATATATTTGTTTACTGTTAGTTGTAACGAGTGTTTTGTGTACTTCGCTGTGTATGTTGATGATAATGAAAGGGAGAGAGAGAGAGAGAGTTTATGGATAAGACTTTAATGTGCACTTATATATAGGGGTGTGACGGTTAGTATATAACCGTGAGACCGAAGGTTATAGTCGAACACCGTCATTAGAACTCTATAACCGCCAAAACCGTGTTATTAAAATATTTTTTACAAACATTTTTTTTCATAGAGAATGTTTAAACACTAATTAAAAACAATTGTTAACAGTCTGTGTCATTAATGGTCTACGTCGTTTCCAACTGTATTTGATTCTTTGCCAAGTACCAACGCAAGTTTTGTTTTGTAAATCGTCAGACATAATTTTTACCACTTCATTAAGTTTTTCATTAGAAAGCCTTTCTTTAAAGCGAATTTCGTTTTGTATAAATTGTATCTTAATTTTAATAAATGTTTCATCAACCAATTGCATGTATTTATTAAATAAAAAGCAAATATAGTAGACAATATAATAACCGTGACATTGAGGCGACAGCGCGCCGCGTTCACTTGCATTGCATTGTTAAAAGCCTTTCTTTAAATCAAATTTCGTTTTGTACAAATTGTATCTTAATTTTAATAAATGTTTCATCAACCAATCGCATGTATTTAATAAATAAAAAGCAAATGACAATATAATAACCGTGACATGGAGGCTCCGATGCGCCGCGTTCACTTGCATTGCATTGTTAAAAGCCTTTCTTTAAATCGAATTTCGTTTTGTACAAATTGTATCTTAATTTTAATAAATGTTTCATCAACCAATCGCATGTATTTAATAAATAAAAAGCAAATGACAATATAATAACCGTGACATGGAGGCTCCGATGTGCCGCGTTCACTTGCATTGCATTGTTAAAAGCCTTTCTTTAAATCGAATTTCGTTTTGTACAAATTGTATCTTAATTTTAATAAATGTTTCATCAACCAATCGCATGTATTTAATAAATAAAAAGCAAATGACAATATAATAACCGTGACATGGAGGCTCCGATGCGCCGCGTTCACTTGCATTGCATTGTGAACTAGAGCGCATCTCATGGTAAATGAATGAAACTCAGCGTAGGCCTATGCCTCATACATTAGCATTAAATATCTTTGCTGCATCCTTTCTAGAACAGACAAGGGCTTTCCTGTGGCTCGCACCAGCAGAGCATTGCATCGTCCATAGACCGCAAAACAATCAGCGGATGGCGGGCGGGTGCGGCTTTAAAATTTGGTCAAAAAACATTGGTGCGGATGATGAGTTTTGTGATGCGGTTGCGGACGAAATAATACCCCATCCGCGTATCTCTATCGATAACAACATTGAACACTACACAAACATACATTTTTTTATTTTTATTTAGGCGATCAAATAGCTAATCAGTGTCTGCTCTTTTATTCAAACTAAGTTGTCCTATAACAGACGAACCCCCCCCCCCCCCCCCTCACAGTGATTTTCTGGAGTAAAACTAAGGCTTCATCTTTTGTGTGAGGTACAAACTTAATTGAACTCATCAGTATATTTTGGCCATCATTCGGACGGGGTCGCTACAGCAGGCTTGTATTAATAGTGGATAAAAGCAGATGACAAATAATTATTAACCGTAATTAAACTAAACTATTCCTGTTCTATCTCTATACAGCATATATTCTCTGGCTCTGTGGGCATTATTGTCCGAGTCGAAATGAACACCGCTACTGAGAGTTCCTGTTCTGATATTATCAGATGAGATTGTCCTGGCTCTGAGTGCGAGCTCGTGAGGCTCCGCCCCCCTGGGCCGGCAGCAGCAGTTAATTTGCATTTAAAGGGATACACACTAAAACGGAGCGTTTATCTGAGCCCCAAAAAATGACAATTTAAACATGCTGTAAAAAAATATATGTTGGGTATTTTGAGCTAAAACTTAACATACACACTCTGGGGACATCAGAGACTTATTTTACATCTTGTGAAAAGGGGCATAATAGGTCCCCTTTAATGCTTTTCTTTTAAAACACCAGCAGAAAAGGCTTTGTATCGTCACACAGAGGATTTATTAAGTGGAGATCATGTTTGGATTTATTACAGTTCATCACTGAAGGTTTGATGGCAGATAAACAGCAGAAGCGGCTCGTGAAGGAACAGACTGACTGACAGCAGAAGATCTCAACGAGATCAATAAACTCAAGCTTACATGCTTTAATTCTGATCATCAGCGCTTTATTCTCAGTGTAGAGAGAGTGTGTGCGCAGGGTTGCCAGTTTCACCATATTAATTAAAACACTGGGAAGAAAATGTATCCTTTTAAGAGAAAAGCTCTGATTGGGGATTTGAACTCTGGATATCTGGCAACGCAGGCATGAAAGCTCATAGAGGCTTATACAACAGTCTGACATATTTTGTCTCCTCTTTTTTTATCCCCGATAAAAATAAAGGAAGACTTTGGTAAAAACTAAATTTTAATCTCGTCTTTTTTTCGTCAACAATATTGCATGTTGATTTAGTCACGGATATTGTTTAAAAATAACTATAAAGATAACCATAACGATAGCTATATCAGCGTTCACACCAGATATCGCCAGTCACTTTAAATGCTCAAGCTCTTTAAAGCAAGATGGATACTGATTGGCTGTCAATGTTTTTATTGTTCATCATCTGGAAAAAATCTTTCTGAAAGTGATTCCAACAATATAGTTTCTATTTGTCGTTGCCGGAATAGTTGTGATGTGGCCTCTGATATTCTTTTATATTTAGAAAGACTTTTAGAACTATATCTGAATCGTTATTGTTCTTGGTGTGAATGGGCCTTTAGTCATGAAAAAATGGTTGTCGCCAAACATTTTTTGTCATGGTTTTCATTAACTAAACTAACACTAATGTGCACAAGGTATTTTTAAGTCCGACTGGGATAACAGATTGAGTCAGATTGAGAGGGATTATGAAGAGAGTATTGGGTGTTACCTGTGTGAGTATCAGAGGGATTATGAAGAGAGTATTGGGTGTTCCCTGTGTGAGTATCAGAGGGATTAAGAAGAGAGTATTGGGTGTTCCCTGTGTGAGTATCAGAGGGATTATGAAGAGAGTATTGGGTGTTACCTGTGTGAGTATCAGAGGGATTAAGAAGAGAGTATTGGGTGTTACCTGTGTGAGTATCAGAGGGATTATGAAGAGAGTATTGGGTGTTCCCTGTGTGAGTATCAGAGGGATTATGAAGAGAGTATTGGGTGTTACCTGTGTGAGTATCAGAGGGATTAAGAAGAGAGTATTGGGTGTTACCTGTGTGAGTATCAGAGGGATTATGAAGAGAGTATTGGGTGTTCCCTGTGTGAGTATCAGAGGGATTAAGAAGAGAGTATTGGGTGTTCCCTGTGTGAGTATCAGAGGGATTATGAAGAGAGTATTGGGTGTTCCCTGTGTGAGTATCAGAGGGATTAAGAAGAGAGTATTGGGTGTTCCCTGTGTGAGTATCAGAGGGATTAAGAAGAGAGTATTGGGTGTTACCTGTGTGAGTATCAGAGGGATTATGAAGAGAGTATTGGGTGTTCCCTGTGTGAGTATCAGAGGGATTATGAAGAGAGTATTGGGTGTTCCCTGTGTGAGTATCAGAGAGTATCAGAGGGATTAAGAAGAGAGTATTGGGTGTTACCTGTGTGAGTATCAGAGGGATTAAGAAGAGAGTATTGGGTGTTCCCTGTGTGAGTATCAGAGGGATTAAGAAGAGAGTATTGGGTGTTCCCTGTGTGAGTATCAGAGAGTATCAGAGGGATTAAGAAGAGAGTATTGGGTGTTCCCTGTGTGAGTATCAGAGGGATTATGAAGAGAGTATTGGGTGTTCCCTGTGTGAGTATCAGAGAGTATCAGAGGGATTAAGAAGAGAGTATTGGGTGTTCCCTGTGTGAGTATCAGAGGGATTATGAAGAGAGTATTGGGTGTTCCCTGTGTGAGTATCAGAGAGTATCAGAGGGATTAAGAAGAGAGTATTGGGTGTTACCTGTGTGTGTATCAGAGGGATTAAGAAGAGAGTATTGGGTGTTCCCTGTGTGAGTATCAGAGGGATTATGAAGAGAGTATTGGGTGTTCCCTGTGTGAGTATCAGAGGGATTATGAAGAGAGTATTGGGTGTTCCCTGTGTGAGTATCAGAGGGATTAAGAAGAGAGTATTGGGTGTTCCCTGTGTGAGTATCAGAGAGTATCAGAGGGATTAAGAAGAGAGTATTGGGTGTTCCCTGTGTGAGTATCAGAGGGATTAAGAAGAGAGTATTGGGTGTTCCCTGTGTGAGTATCAGAGGGATTATGAAGAGAGTATTGGGTGTTACCTGTGTGAGTATCAGAGGGATTATGAAGAGAGTATTGGGTGTTCCCTGTGTGAGTATCAGAGGGATTAAGAAGAGAGTATTGGGTGTTCCCTGTGTGAGTATCAGAGAGTATCAGAGGGATTAAGAAGAGAGTATTGGGTGTTACCTGTGTGTGTATCAGAGGGATTAAGAAGAGAGTATTGGGTGTTCCCTGTGTGAGTATCAGAGGCATTAAGAAGAGAGTATTGGGTGTTCCCTGTGTGAGTATCAGAGGGATTATGAAGAGAGTATTGGGTGTTCCCTGTGTGAGTATCAGAGAGTATCAGAGGGATTAAGAAGAGAGTATTGGGTGTTACCTGTGTGTGTATCAGAGGGATTAAGAAGAGAGTATTGGGTGTTCCCTGTGTGAGTATCAGAGGGATTATGAAGAGAGTATTGGGTGTTCCCTGTGTGAGTATCAGAGGGATTAAGAAGAGAGTATTGGGTGTTCCCTGTGTGAGCATCAGAGGGATTAAGAAGAGAGTATTGGGTGTTCCCTGTGTGAGTATCAGAGGCATTAAGAAGAGAGTATTGGGTGTTCCCAGTGTGAGTACCAGAGGGATTAAGAAGAGAGTATTGGGTGTTCCCTGTGTGAGTATCAGAGGGATTATGAAGAGAGTATTGGGTGTTCCCTGTGTGAGTATCAGAGGGATTATGAAGAGAGTATTGGGTGTTCCCTGTGTGAGTATCAGAGAGTATCAGAGGGATTAAGAAGAGAGTATTGGGTGTTCCCTGTGTGAGTATCAGAGGGATTAAGAAGAGAGTATTGGGTGTTACCTGTGTGAGTATCAGAGGGATTAAGAAGAGAGTATTGGGTGTTCCCTGTGTGAGTATCAGAGGGATTATGAAGAGAGTATTGGGTGTTCCCTGTGTGAGTATCAGAGGGATTATGAAGAGAGTATTGGGTGTTCCCTGTGTGAGTATCAGAGGGATTATGAAGAGAGTATTGGGTGTTCCCTGTGTGAGTATCAGAGAGTATCAGAGGGATTATGAAGAGAGTATTGGGTGTTCGCTGTGTGAGTATCAGAGAGTATCAGAGGGATTAAGAAGAGAGTATTGGGTGTTACCTGTGTGAGTATCAGAGGGATTAAGAAGAGAGTATTGGGTGTTCCCTGTGTGAGTATCAGAGGGATTATGAAGAGAGTATTGGGTGTTCCCTGTGTGAGTATCAGAGGGATTAAGAAGAGAGTATTGGGTGTTCCCTGTGTGAGTATCAGAGGGATTAAGAAGAGAGTATTGGGTGTTCCCTGTGTGAGTATCAGAGGGATTAAGAAGAGAGTATTGGGTGTTCCCTGTGTGAGCATCAGAGGGATTAAGAAGAGAGAATTGGGTGTTACCTGTGTGAGTATCAGAGGGATTATGAAGAGAGTATTGGGTGTTCCCTGTGTGAGTATCAGAGGGATTAAGAAGAGAGAATTGGGTGTTACCTGTGTGAGTATCAGAGGGATTATGAAGAGAGTATTGGGTGTTCCCTGTGTGAGTATCAGAGGGATTAAGAAGAGAGTATTGGGTGTTCCCTGTGTGAGCATTAGAGGGATTAAGAAGAGAGTATTGGGTGTTACCTGTGTGAGTATCAGAGGGATTAAGAAGAGAGTATTGGGTGTTCCCTGTGTGAGCATCAGAGGGATTATGAAGAGAGTATTGGGTGTTCCCTGTGTGAGTATCAGAGGGATTAAGAAGAGAGTATTGGGTGTTACCTGTGTGAGCACATCCAGCTGTGAGATGATGTGCTGCAGGGTGTTGGTCAGCGCAGCAGGAACACGGTCAACCTCCGTCTGCGAGTCCACACCGGCTCCAGGCGAAACCGCACCGGCTCTGCTGTCACTCCTGTGTGAGGATCGGCCAGCGGGATCTGACTCCTGCAGGAGAGATGGGAAACTGTTACTGACATCCATCTGAATGTGCTTCACATGATCCGTCACTGCCTGCCCCTCCTTCCGATTTACAATATGTGCTGTCATTGGTTAGCTGGCCCAGTGTGTTGTCATTGGTTAGTAGCTGGCCCAGTGTGTAGTCATTGGTTAGTAGCTGGCCCAGTGTGTTGTCATTGGTTAGCTGGCCCAGTGTGTTGTCATTGGTTAGCTGGCCCAGTGTGTAGTCATTGGTTAGTAGCTGGCCCAGTGTGCTGTCATTGGTTAGCTGGCCCAGTGTGTTGTCATTGGTTAGTAGCTGGCCCAGTGTGTTGTCATTGGTTAGTAGCTGGCCCAGTGTGTTGTCATTGGTTAGCTGGCCCAGTGTGTAGTCATTGGTTAGTAGCTGGCCCAGTGTGTTGTCATTGGTTAGCTGGCCCAGTGTACTGTGATTGGTTAGCTGGCCCAGTGTGTTGTGATTGGTTAGCAGGCCCAGTGTGCTGTGATAGGTTAGCTGGCCCAGTGTGCTGTGATTGGTTAGCAGGCCCAGTGTGCTGTGATAGGTTAGCTGGCCCAGTGTGTTGTGATTGGTTAGCAGGCCCAGTGTGTTGTGATAGGTTAGCTGGCCCGGTGTGTTGTTATTGGTTAGTTGGCCTAGTGTGTTGTGATTGGTTAGCTGGCCTGGTGTGTTGTCATTGGTTAGCTGGCCCAGTGTGTTTTCATTGGTTAGCTGGCCCGGTGTGTTGTGATTGGTTAGCTGGCCCAGTGTGTTGTGATTGGTTAGCAGGCCCAGTGTGTTGTGATTGGTTAGCAGGCCCAGTGTGCTGTCATTGGTTAGCAGGCCCAGTGTGCTGTCATTGGTTAGCAGGCCCAGTGTGCTGTCATTGGTTAGCAGGCCCAGTGTGCTGTCATTGGTTAGCAGGCCCAGTGTGTTGTGATTGGTTAGCAGGCCCAGTGTGCTGTGATTGGTTAACTGGCCCAGTGTGCTGTGATTGGCAGCGCTCAGCACGTGTTCGGGAAATGTCATAACCCCCTTCATAACCGCAAGCTCTACTTAGATGTAAACATTAACGATGGCATCAATTTCAAACCATTTCAAGCCGGATTCAGACCCTGACAATGTTAACGAACAAGAGGATTGTGTTGAACGGACATTTCAGAGTGGTATGTTTTTTTCATCTACCATTTAATCATATTTGTCGGAAAACTATGTTAATACAAACAGTAATCAATCACAAAATCATGGATACTTTTCCTAAGGGGCTGTGAACAGTCTTACAAAAGCTACAGTAAACACTACATCAATACTGTAATGTTAGCAGGCTAGTGGAGGCAAAGCTTTGCCCTTTATTTGCATCACAGCTATCAAAGCAACTACATAAAGCTTATAATTGGAACTGGTAATACACAACTACAAATAATAAGACATACTTTTGTGCGTATAGCCTGCATTGTACTCTATTCTGGAAGCTGTTCTCAGTCAAATGTGCATCGCACAGACAAAAGCTGAGGTTATGATGTTCAGGAACAGTGTTAAAAATAAATTTTAACCTCTCTAAGTTTGACAGCCTTAGGACAAACTTTTTCCAGAGTATAAAAAACAGCGACAACACTCTTCCTCTTTTCTAAAGCGGTATGGCCTCACCCCCTGTGTTGCGTGTTCGGGGGCGGGGTTTATGTAAATCTTGGGGTTTATGATGTCATAAACCGAGATGAAGCTCGTTGTAGTCCCTACCAGCCATTTGTTGTAGTCCTTAAAAAGCGATTTTTGTAAAAGAAAATATCTCCCTTTGCTTTGAACTTTGAGTGTCGTAACTTTGCAGATGTTGTTTATGCTCAATCAGCAACATTACACACTAACTAAAGTTAAAAAAGTGAAATCATAATTAAGGACCCCTTTAATTGATCCATTATGCCGTCCTCCTTATTGTTGGTTAGTTACTTTTACGTTCTTCGCTACGGCAGTAATCGGTTTACTTCTGGTCGCCATTGCTGTTCCATCAGCAGCTGTTGCTTAAAGTCCATATTAAAAACATTGATGCGGTCACATGTGTTTCTGATGATAGTTTGAGAAATCATGTGGTAGTTTAATGAAAGTGCTGAATGTAAAGGCCAGCTGTGTAATTCACTCATGTTGCCTGGATACAGTGTTATGGACACAAATGAGACTTACAGGATATCTGACTGATCGCCACTGGAAGACAAGAGACACGGGAAAGCCAAATTCATCACAACTGCTCCATCATATTACACCAATAAAGACTGATATTAAACCCAAGACGCGATGATTAAAGATACTAATAAGCACTTATTACACTCCCGTTTGCTTCCCAGAGTTTGTCCTTGTATGTAAGCCTGATGGGTTGAAGGTCCATGATAGTAGTCCACATGAAACATTTGCACTGCCACAATGAAACTGAAACCACAGACAGACAACTGAACTCTATAGAGTCTCTATGTGTGTTTCCAAGCGTATGACTGGTGTTGTTGTTGTTCAGTGTGATTACTATTGAGTGGAGAACAAGAGAACAGATCCTGTGAAAGGACTTCATGAATGAATCTGCCTGATACTGATGAGGAGGATTGAACAAGGAAGACCAAGAATGAATAAGAGAAGTTCTCAGATCAACAATCAACTGCCAAAGCATGAAGTTCAGAGATCAGAAGCTTCAGGGAGACTAATCTGTTCAGAGGAGAGCGTATGGAAACTCTTCTTGAACATGTAAAGTTTTCGATTAGAACCATGTCAAAAACATCATCAGAGATGGTTTTCTACAGACACATTTGGTCCAAGGGTTTGGCATCATGTCTGAGTTCTTCTGAAAGAGGCCAAAGGGAAAAATAAACAGCTATTCGACTCACTCTGAGAATAAAGACGGCATAAAGCGGCTCCTGGACACATCTGGCAAACAGGTGCAATTCGAGAGCCTCTTCCTGGGCCAAGATAGGTAAATATTTGCCTGTGTGACCCTGGTGATTCCAGGTCTGTTCAACACAGGCTGATGTGATGGTGGAAGAAAGCTGGCCGCTGAACACCAGCAGGTCTGAGAATGGTGAAATACTGAGTCCTCCGAGATCCAAGTCTCAGTAAGGACTGAGTCCTAACTTTAGAATTAATATTGTCGCATGGAATCAACGTTTATGCCGTTGAAATTCTGCAACAGAGCGATGACATCTCAGATCATTATCTAGTCTTGTGTAAACTTACAAATATGTTAGACCTATCACTTCTGCCACTAAAGATTGCTTTCTTAATAATCTTCCTGATCAGTTTCATCATCTCAGCATCCCGGATAGCTTAGAAGAACTCGATATTGCGACAGAAACTTTTGACTCTTCCTTTTCCAGCACTTTAGACACAGTTGCTCCATTGCACTTAAGGTGAGACACAGCAGGTGAAAACATCATTTTTTTCATGCAGTGGTCAATTTTTAGATTTTGGGCCAGTTTGCTCCCTTAACATGTACGCTTTCATGTCAAAATAAAAAATATGTCAACATTACACATTAAGGTGGTTATTTAATTATATTTTATCAACTTGCACCTTTAGATTTCTACCGGAAATCACCAAAAGTTAGCATTCTAATGCAAGCTCCCGTGCCGTCTCCATTCACAGAAACATGTCATGCCTGTTATCATTGTAGAGCTCCCAGTCTCCTGCACAGCGCCGTCTAATCCAAATATGGGCATTTCCTTTGTAGAAATAGCCAACCGCGAAAGTTTGCCGGGGAATCTACAGCCGAAAACCACATCTGATTGGTCGATGTGAACATCCGACTAAGTGATTAGTTCTCTGCTCCAAAACATAAGCACAGCCAAAAAGGTGAAAAGACACTGACAGGAGATCAAAGAGGGCCTACATATGGTGCAGGCGTGGACATTTAGGCTGTAAACAAACGGGGAGCTGTTTATTAGATTCAATTAGTTATAGATGGACATAGAACAAACAGGGACAAGTTGCAGTTTTTGTGACTGTTGTTATGTGTGTTTGTTATGGTAGTTCTCTTCAGCTTAAAGGTCCCTTATTATGCAAAATTCACTTTTGCATGCTGTTTGGACATAAATGTGTGTTGGCAGTGTGTGTACACAACCAGCCAATAGTGATAAAAATCCACTCACTCGATTTTTATTAATCCCCATAAATCATCAGCAGAGTCTCCCAACGACCTGTCTTCAGCATGCGGCTTTAGTGACGTCACTAAGCACAGGCCCCGCCCACGAGTGCTGACAGACACTGCCGTTCTAACATAGCCCCGCCCTGATCGAGTCCACAGCTGCTGCACTGAGGAGAATGTCTCCCAAGCGTTGTAGTGTTGTGTGGCTGGATGTATTAATCCACATAGCTCTCTCTATTTACTCCCGAAATCTGAGGCAGCCGCTGAAGACGAGGTGGAATTATTTTGTTTTTAAAGAAAATGCTCCCTCAACTCTACCGAAATTCGTTTATGTACTTGCGCACTTCTTGTAACTTACTGTGTTTACTCAGCTCTTACGTGATTTTCTGGAGTAAAACTGACGCTTCATCTTTTGTGTGATGTACAATAAACTTTATTAAACTCATCAGTATATGTTTGATCATCATTCGGACCTGGTCCGAAACAGCAGACTTGTAGGCTATTAATAATGGATACATACAAGCAGATGACAAATACGTTATAACCGTAATTAAACTACTAAACTATACCTGTTCCATCTCTATACAGCACTCTGACTCTGTAGGCATTATTGTCCGACTCTGGGTCAAAATGAACACCGTTACTGAGAGTTTCTGATATTATCATCATTCCGTGAGATGAAATTGTCCTGGGACTGAGCGCGAGCTCATGAAGCTCCGACCCCTGTGCCGACAGCAGCAGCTCATTTGCATTTAAAGGGCGCACACTAAAACAGCGCGTTTTTCTGAGCCCCAAAAAATGACATTTTAAACATGCTGTAAAAAATGTTCTGTTGGGTATTTTAAGCTAAAACTTCACATACACACTCTGGGGACATCAGAGACTTATTTTACATCTTGTGAAAGGACCTTTAAGGCTATTCATTTATTAATTTATCAATTTTCCATGTGTTTTAAGTATTATACACTACTGATATTAATGAACTGAATATATATTTTGTTTGTAGGTTGGGGGTTTCAATAGAAATGTATGAAATTATACAATATAAAACTTTAAAGGCCGTTTTCTCAAAATGAGTTTTTTCTTTATTATTTCTTTATTATTTATTATTTACCTTTATTTTACCAGGGAAGAAAATCACATTGAGATTACAATCTCTTTTACAAGTGAGCCCTGGCCAAGAAGGCAGCACATAGAAGATACACTTTAACAAACAACAAGCAACAAAAAGACAGGGATGCACAGAAATATTAAAATATACAGAAAATCACTATTTAAAACAATCACAAACATGATGATAAATTTGATTTAGGTAAGACTTGAATTCAACATGTGAAATAAAAACCTGCAGTTTTAGCTGGTTTTGCAACTCATTCCATGAAGTTGGAGCACTATAACTAAAAGCAGTTTTACCAAACACTGTTTTAATTTGTGGAACATCATACAGTATGTATCTACTTGATCTTAGCTTGTATTCAGATCTACTAGGTGTTAAGAGTGTAGTTAAATATGAAGGAGTATGTCCAGTTATTGATTTATACACAAAGATCAACCAATGAGTTTTTTCTCAAACTCAGAGTCAAAAATATCCACTTCAGTAGCACCGACAAGCACCAACCTTTCCAGTCTTATACTTAGCTATATTCTGAAGGCTTTTACATTCTGAAGGCCTGTATATCATTCATATCCTGAGTTATAGGTCCTTTTACTCCAAACAACATGGTGAAAATAGATTTTTGATTTTAATTGATTTTAAGGCTATTGTCAGTATTCTCTAATTTACTAAAGCACAAAATAAGTTATCCAGAAACCCCTCAGTAAAAGCCCTTTCATCTAATATGTCAACAAATCGAACCAATAATTTTAAACCTGGTCCTTTCCAAATTCATTTTTTGGAAATGTATGCAAATGAGAGTATTTTTAAGTATATAAGGCCTCATTTGCATATTAAAACATTAATTTACACAAAACTTGTTTTTCTTATGTTTATTCCAGTAATAAACTGGAGAAGTTTCACAGTGATATCTTCTGATTTAAAAAAAAAATCCCTATTCACCTGCAGTGTCTCGCCTTAAAAATAAAGCTTCAACCCTATACGTTTCCAAGCAACACAGCAGTGATGACTTCATGAACTTCTTTACTTACAAGATTGATAATATTAGGGAGAAAATGATAACTATGCAACCGTCTACTACAGTATCGCATCAGGCAGTGCATTGTAGTCTCCCTGAGGAAAACTTCCATTCATTCATTGCTATAGGAGAGGAAGAATTGACTAAACTCGTTAAATCATCTAAATCGACAACATGTATGTTAGACCCTACACCGACTAAGCTACTGAAAGAAATACTCCCAGAGGTCATAGATCCTCTTCTTAATATCATTAATTCATCTTTGTCTCTAGGATACGTCCCAAAAAACTTTAAGCTGGCTATGATTAAACCGCTTGTTAAAAAAACGCAACTTGATCCTACAGAATTAGTCAATTACAGACCGATCTCGAATCTACCTTTTCTGTCAAAGATACTAGAAAAGGCAGTATCCTCACAACTGTGTTCCTTTTCAGAAGGAAATTATATCTGTGAGGATGTTCAGTCTGGATTTAGACCGTACCATAGTACTGAGACAGCTCTCATTAGAGTCACAAATGATTTGCTCTTATCATCCGATCGTGGTTGTGTCTCTCTATTAGTGTTACTCGATCTTAGTGCTGCATTTGACACTATCGACCACAACATTCTTTTAAATAGACTCGAAATTTCTGTTGGCATTAGTGGAACTACATTAGCATGGTTTAAATCAGGGGTGCCCAACCCTGCTCCTTCCGATCGACTGTCCTGCGCAGTTTATCTCCAACCCTAATCAAACACACCTGTCTTTAATTTTCAAGCGATCCTGAAGATGTTAATTGGTTGCTTCAGGTGTGTTTGATTAGGGTTGGAGATGAACTGTGCAGGACAGTCGATCGGCAGGAGCAGGGTTGGGCACCCCTGATTTAAATCATACTTATCATACAGTGAAAAGAGATGTTTGTTAACCTGTTTTTACCAAAATAAAAGTTTTAAGGCCCGTTCAAACCGGCGCTCGATATCTTTCTGTTTATTATAACCGCTGCAGTTTTGTCGTCTGTCGCTTTAAATGCTCGAGCTCTTTAAAGCAGGATGGATTCTGATTGGCTGTCAATGTTTTTATCATCAATCAGCTGGAAAAAATCATTCTGAATGTGATTTCAACGATATCGATTCTCTGTGTTGTTATTGTCATAGTTGTGGTGTGGATTCTGCTATTCTTTTATATTTAGATCAAGTATTCTAAACAAGATTTGTGTGTTTCTATTACGACTGAGTCTGGTTTCTCCCAAGGTTTTTTCTCTCTCCATTCTGTCACTGATGGAGTTTTGATTCCTTGCCTCTGTTGGCTCTGGCTTCTGGCTTCTGGCTTGCTTAGTTGGGGACATTTAATATTCAACAATACTAATGATCTGCCTGCATTGACACCATTATATGAGAACTGATCCGTTATTCAGGAATCCTCTAGTATGGCCAGACGTAAGAGTGTAAATATGGCCCCGTTCACACCGCAAGTCTTAATGCTCAATTCTGATTTTTTGCTCAGATCCGATTTTTTGATTGGCTGTTCACATTACCTTTTAAAATGTGACCTATATCTGATTGCACTGTTTGAGGTTTCAAACTAACCCGCATGCGCAAAAGAACAATAACAATGACATCAGACGCAGAACGTGGTTGCACTAAGTTTCGGGAGGTTATGGAGGAAGTAAGCATATTCGCATTTATTTCAAAATGTTTGTGTAATGGAAGCCGTAACATTAATGAGCAGGTGCTGAGGAGGAGAAGAACGAAGAGAAAGAGAGCAAAATTGGCTATTTTTGCCTTTTGTGGGTTTATGGCTGCAAATTCACTACAGAGGTCTGTGTGGATGCGTAGACGAAGCCAGGAGTGGTGGGAATGTGATGTGAATAGTTTCACTGAGACGCTGTTCTCCTGTGTCCCTGTTCTTCCATTTCGTGTGCAATTTTTTCAAAAACGGAGCGGTTACGGTAGGATCCTTCTAGTTTAGCTTGAATTGAAGTATCTCCTCATATACTAATTAGGTCTAACACCTCACTCTCCCTCCACTGACTCGCTCCATCGCTGTTCTCCATATCTAGTCAAGTTTTTAATGTTGGGCTATTGTCTGTGTCTGTTGTGTCTAGGGCTTCGCCGGCGCATAATTGTGACAAATGTCAACGTATATTGACGTAAAAGTCGCATCAAATCCGCCTTGGTTGTTCACACTGCGACCACATTGAAAAAAATCAGATCTGGGTCTGATTCAGGACCACATATGTATGTGGTCTAAATCTGATTTGAAAAAAACAGATCTGTGCTAGATTTGAGTGTTCACACTACCTCTGAAGAAGTCTGACCTGGTCACTTGACCCCAAAAAAAAAACAGATTTGGGCCACTTTTGCCTGCAGTGTGAACGGGGCCTATGAGGCTCAGTGTGATTGACAGCTGTCACATTCCCTCAGACGCGGAGAAGCGGGAACTCTTCCATCAGCACCAGCTCGTCTCTGCTGACTCAGACCTCAGATCCTCAGGGATATTCATGACAATGGCAAGCGTGGGATCATCTAAACCTTCCCCTTGATTCGTTGACATGGAACGGAAAAAGGTGCGTTAGTCATCCGTTAGCACTGAATAAATTCAGCTGGGATTTTTCCTGGTTCTCCACTGATGGTGCGACACGAGGAGATTTCTGCAGTGCCAGGTCAAATATTTACTCTCAGTGAAGTTTAGCCTTATATAAACCGTGTTCGGCTGCTCCGGCACTGAAGGCTATATTTAATCCGGCTGAACCGCTCAAACACTAGATCCCCAAGGAACAATGGGAAATGTCTGGTCAGGTAGCATAACACCTGAAACACACACTCTTTACATGCTTTCTGTTCTTATAAATCAATTACATGTCCATTATTCATCAGTGTGACAAAACCAGGTCATTCATAATAGAGTATGGTGAGAATGAACCACTTTCAAATGATTTCCATGAAAATTTCAAATGAATTAGTTACATGAATGCTGATTACGCAACAGTACAAGAGACAAAAGTTACACACAGGACTCGTTCTCTTACCGCTTTACAATAAGCTTTCATTTAGTTATGCTAATTTAAACCTTTAACAATACAGTTTTCAAATCAAAAGTTTTATGTTAATATTATTTAATCCACAGTGGAATAACATGAACAAACACTGAACAAATATATTTGTACTGACTAACATTAACAAAGATTAATCAATGCTGTAAAAAGAATATTGCTTATTGTATGAACGAATCAAAGCTGATTATAAAGTGTTACCTACATTTCTATTGTTGCTTTGATTCTCAATGTATTTTCAGTGTCTTTCACCATGAGTGTCACATTTTTTAGATGGCGTGTCAGATTTCATGTCGTTCTGCCCACCTGTCCTTGACCTCTCCGGAAGTATTCACAGTGCTTCACTTTTTCCACATTTTGTTATGTTACAGCCTTATTTCAAAATGGATTAAATAATTTTCCTCAAAATTCTACAAACAATACCCCACAGTGACAACGTGAAAGAAGTTTGTTTGAAATCTTTGCAAATTTATTACAAATAAAAAGAGCACATGTAAATAAGTATTCACAGCCATTGCTCAATGCTTTGTTGAAGCACCTTTGGCACCAATTACAGCCTCAAGTCTTCTTGGGTATGATGCTGCAAGCTTGGCACACCTATTTTTGGTCAGTTTCTGCCATTCTTCTTTGCAGAACCTCTCAAGCTCCATCAGGTTGGATGGGGAGTGTCGGTGCACAGCCATTTTCAGATCTCTCCAGAGATGATCAATCGGCTTGAGTCTGGGCTCTGGCTGGGCCACTCAGAGACATTCCCAGAGTTGTCCTTTAGCCACTCCTCTGTTATCTTGGCTCTGTGCTGAGGGTCATTGTCCTGTTGGAAGATCAACCGTCGCCCCAGTCTGAGATCCAGAGCTCTGGAGCAGGTTTTCATCAAGGACATCTTTGTACAATCATCTTTCCCTTGATCCTGACGAGTCTTCCAGTTCCTCATCTTTCCCTCGATCCTGACGAGTCTCCCAGTTCCTCATCTTTCCCTCGATCCTGACGAGTCTCCCAGTTCCTCATCTTTCCCTCGATCCTCATCTTTCCCTCGATCCTGACGAGTCTCCCAGTTCCTCATCTTTCCCTCGATCCTCATCTTTCCCTCGATCCTGAGGAGTCTCCCAGTTCCTCATCTTTCCCTCGATCCTCATCTTTCCCTCAATCCTGACGTGTCTCCCAGTTCCTCATCAATTTTGTTTCTCATGGTCTGAAATAGAGTCCTGCACGGGTGCGGGTACCCGATGGGTGACCCGCAAATTTTGCTTAAACGGGTGAAAAATATCCAACCGTTTCGGATACGGGTGCGGGTCGGGTCGGACACGGGGGAAACACGGGTCTAAACACGGGTTTAAAACAATCACATGCAAACGTAAAATATATGCATATTTTTAGGAACACAGCTACAAAAATATGCCTGTATTTCAAGTTGATAAAATAATTTAAAATCCACATCAGTTTATTTGTGCCCACGCCCTCCCAGGAGTCTATAACGTTACCTAGGCTACTTTCAGTTTTAAAAATTCATCATAACCGCGCGCGCGATCTGCTTGCAGTCATCGAGATGGATGCTGAGGAGTTGAAGAAAAGAATAGCTAGTGGAGATTGTAAAGTTGTCGACAGTACGTCATCAAAAATCAAGTCCAGAGTGTGGGAGAAATTTGGAGTTATCTGAAGAAAATATTGTGAAAGGCTTTGCTGCATTTTCGTGTTGGATAGCCGCAGATGTGGACCTTCATCGCTGAGGAAGCACACAGATACTGTGGTAACAAAGCAGTTCTATCGAACGGTATTTTTCAGATTTAACACTGTTAAGTATGTGTGGTGTGCAGGGCGTGTTTGAACCCAAAATTGTATGATGTAGGCTAGACGAAATTGCGTGGCATAGTGTTGTAGCCGCGTCTGTTCGATTGGTAAAATGTTATAAGTCTACTCGGTTTTGTGGTTAAGTTAGCCATGTTCTTCATGTACCGGCCTTTTGACAGCTTCGGCTGAAGTTGTCCTTGTGTTAATTGTCGTGTAATAACTTCTGTATGACCTGGCGACAAACATTTTTGTAAGTGTGTCTAATGTGATTGGCTAAACTGATTTTATTTCGGGTGCGGGTCGGGTATCGGTTCTATTTTAAGCGGGTCGGGTCGGGTACGGATTTTAATTAGTGCTGCTGTCGGAAAACGGGTCGGATGCGGTTTTAAGCACTGCGGGTACGGGCGGGTGCGGATTTACAAAATTGGACCCGTGCAGGACTCTGGTCTGAAAGTCCTTCAGGTGCCTTTTGTCTGATTGGTGGAGAGCTGCAGAGATGGTTGTTCTTCTGGAGGGTTCTCAGGCCTGGTTGGTGGAGAGCTGCAGAGATGGTTGTTCTTCTGGAAGGTTCTCATCCCTGATTGGTGGAGAGCTGCAGAGATGGTTGTTCTTCTGGAAGGTTCTCAGGCCTGAATGATGGAGAGCTGCAGAGATGGCTGTTCTTCTGGAAGGTTCTCAGGCCTGATTGGTGGAGAGCAGCAGAGATGGCTGTTCTTCTGGAAGGTTCTCAGGCCTGATTTGTGGAGAGCTGCAGAGATGGTTGTTCTTCTGGAAGGTTCTCAGGCCTGATTGGTGGAGAGCTGCAGAGATGGTTGTTCTTCTAGAAGGTTCTCAGGCCTGATTGGTGGAGAGCTGCAGAGATGGTTGTTCTTCTGGAAGGTTCTCAGGCCTGATTGGTGGAGAGCTGCAGAGATGGTTGTTCTTCTGGAAGGTTCTCAGGGCCGATTGGTGGAGAGCTGCAGAGATGGTTGTTCTTCTAGAAGGTTCTCAGGGCCGATTGGTGGAGAGCTGCAGAGATGGTTGTTCTTCTAGAAGGTTCTAAGGCCTGATTGGTGGAGAGCTGCAGAGATGGTTGTTCTTCTAGAAGGTTCTCAGGCCTGATTGGTGGAGAGCTGCAGAGATGGTTGTTCTTCTGGAAGGTTCTCAGGGCCGATTGGTGGAGAGCTGCAGAGATGGTTGTTCTTCTAGAAGGTTCTCAGGGCCGATTGGTGGAGAGCTGCAGAGATGGTTGTTCTTCTGGAAGGTTCTAAGGCCTGATTGGTGGAGAGCTGAAGAGATGGCTGTTCTTCTGGAAGGTTCTCAGGCCTGATTGGTGGAGAGCTGCAGAGATGGTTGTTCTTCTGGAAGGTTCTAAGGCCTGATTGGTGGAGAGCTGAAGAGATGGCTGTTCTTCTGGAAGGTTCTCAGGGCCGATTGGTGGAGAGCTGCAGAGATGGTTGTTCTTCTGGAAGGTTCTCAGGCCTGATTGGTGGAGAGCTGCAGAGATGGTTGTTCTTCTAGAAGGTTCTAAGGCCTGATTGGTGGAGAGCTGCAGAGATGGTTGTTCTTCTAGAAGGTTCTCAGGCCTGATTGGTGGAGAGCTGCAGAGATGGTTGTTCTTCTGGAAGGTTCTCAGGGCCGATTGGTGGAGAGCTGCAGAGATGGTTGTTCTTCTAGAAGGTTCTCAGGGCCGATTGGTGGAGAGCTGCAGAGATGGTTGTTCTTCTGGAAGGTTCTAAGGCCTGATTGGTAGAGAGCTGAAGAGATGGCTGTTCTTCTGGAAGGTTCTCAGGCCTGATTGGTGGAGAGCTGCAGAGATGGTTGTTCTTCTGGAAGGTTCTAAGGCCTGATTGGTGGAGAGCTGCAGAGATGGCTGTTCTTCTGGAAGGTTCTCAGGCCTGATTGGTGGAGAGCTGCAGAGATGGTTGTTCTTCTAGAAGGTTCTAAGGCCTGATTGGTGGAGAGCTGCAGAGATGGTTGTTCTTCTAGAAGGTTCTCAGGCCTGATTGGTGGAGAGCTGCAGAGATGGCTGTTCTTCTGGAAGGTTCTCAGGCCTGATTGGTGGAGAGCTGCAGAGATGGCTGTTCTTCTGGAAGGTTCTCAGGCCTGATTGGTGGAGAGCTGCAGAGATGGTTGTTCTTCTAGAAGGTTCTCAGGCCTGATTGGTGGAGAGCTGCAGAGATGGCTGTTCTTCTGGAAGGTTCTCAGGCCTGATTGGTGGAGAGCTGCAGAGATGGTTGTTCTTCTGGAAGGTTCTCAGGCCTGATTGGTGGAGAGCTGCAGAGATGGTTGTTCTTCTGGAAGGTTCTCAGGCCTGAATGATGGAGAGCTGCAGAGATGGTTGTTCTTCTGGAAGGTTCTCAGGCCTGATTGGTGGAGAGCTGCAGAGATGGCTGTTCTTCTGGAAGGTTCTCAGGCCTGATTGGTGGAGAGCTGCAGAGATGGTTGTTCTTCTGGAAGGTTCTCAGGCCTGATTGGTGGAGAGCTGCAGAGATGGTTGTTCTTCTGGAAGGTTCTCATCCCTGATTGGTGGAGAGCAGCAGAGATGGTTGTTCTTCTGGAAGGTTCTAAGGCCTGATTGGTGGAGAGCAGCAGAGATGGCTGTTCTTCTGGAAGGTTCTCAGGCCTGATTGGTGGAGAGCTGCAGAGATGGTTGTTCTTCTGGAAGGTTCTCAGGCCTGATTGGTGGAGAGCAGCAGAGATGGCTGTTCTTCTGGAAGGTTCTCAGGCCTGATTTGTGGAGAGCTGCAGAGATGGTTGTTCTTCTGGAAGGTTCTCAGGCCTGATTGGTGGAGAGCTGCAGAGATGGTTGTTCTTCTAGAAGGTTCTCAGGCCTGATTGGTGGAGAGCTGCAGAGATGGTTGTTCTTCTGGAAGGTTCTAAGGCCTGATTGGTGGAGAGCTGCAGAGATGGTTGTTCTTCTGGAAGGTTCTCAGGCCTGATTGGTGGAGAGCTGCAGAGATGGTTGTTCTTCTGGAAGGTTCTCAGGCCTGATTGGTGGAGAGCTGCAGAGATGGTTGTTCTTCTGGAAGGTTCTCAGGCCTGATTGGTGGAGAGCTGCAGAGATGGTTGTTCTTCTAGAAGGTTCTCAGGCCTGATTGGTGGAGAGCTGCAGAGATGGTTGTTCTTCTGGAAGGTTCTCAGGCCTGATTGGTGGAGAGCTGCAGAGATGGTTGTTCTTCTGGAAGGTTCTCAGGGCCGATTGGTGGAGAGCTGCAGAGATGGTTGTTCTTCTAGAAGGTTCTCAGGGCCGATTGGTGGAGAGCTGCAGAGATGGTTGTTCTTCTAGAAGGTTCTAAGGCCTGATTGGTGGAGAGCTGCAGAGATGGTTGTTCTTCTAGAAGGTTCTCAGGCCTGATTGGTGGAGAGCTGCAGAGATGGTTGTTCTTCTGGAAGGTTCTAAGGCCTGATTGGTGGAGAGCTGCAGAGATGGCTGTTCTTCTGGAAGGTTCTCAGGCCTGATTGGTGGAGAGCTGCAGAGATGGTTGTTCTTCTAGAAGGTTCTAAGGCCTGATTGGTGGAGAGCTGCAGAGATGGTTGTTCTTCTAGAAGGTTCTCAGGCCTGATTGGTGGAGAGCTGCAGAGATGGCTGTTCTTCTGGAAGGTTCTCAGGCCTGATTGGTGGAGAGCTGCAGAGATGGCTGTTCTTCTGGAAGGTTCTCAGGCCTGATTGGTAGAGAGCTGCAGAGATGGTTGTTCTTCTAGAAGGTTCTCAGGCCTGATTGGTGGAGAGCTGCAGAGATGGCTGTTCTTCTGGAAGGTTCTCAGGCCTGATTGGTGGAGAGCTGCAGAGATGGTTGTTCTTCTGGAAGGTTCTCAGGCCTGATTGGTGGAGAGCTGCAGAGATGGTTGTTCTTCTGGAAGGTTCTCAGGCCTGAATGATGGAGAGCTGCAGAGATGGTTGTTCTTCTGGAAGGTTCTCAGGCCTGATTGGTGGAGAGCTGCAGAGATGGCTGTTCTTCTGGAAGGTTCTCAGGCCTGATTGGTGGAGAGCTGCAGAGATGGTTGTTCTTCTGGAAGGTTCTCAGGCCTGATTGGTGGAGAGCTGCAGAGATGGTTGTTCTTCTGGAAGGTTCTCATCCCTGATTGGTGGAGAGCAGCAGAGATGGTTGTTCTTCTGGAAGGTTCTAAGGCCTGATTGGTGGAGAGCAGCAGAGATGGCTGTTCTTCTGGAAGGTTCTCAGGCCTGATTGGTGGAGAGCTGCAGAGATGGTTGTTCTTCTGGAAGGTTCTCAGGCCTGATTGGTGGAGAGCTGCAGAGATGGTTGTTCTTCTGGAAGGTTCTCAGGCCTGATTGGTGGAGAGCTGCAGAGATGGTTGTTCTTCTGGAAGGTTCTAAGGCCTGATTGGTGGAGAGCAGCAGAGATGGCTGTTCTTCTGGAAGGTTATCAGGCCTGATTGGTGGAGAGCTGTAGAGATGGTTGTTCTTCTGGAAGGTTCTCAGGCCTGATTGGTGGAGAGCTGTAGAGATGGTTGTTCTTCTGGAAGGTTCTCAGGCCTGATTGGTGGAGAGCTGTAGAGATGGTTGTTCTTCTGGAAGGTTCTCAGGCCTGATTGGTGGAGAGCTGCAGAGATGGCTGTTCTTCTGGAAGGTTCTCAGGCCTGATTGGTGGAGAGCTGCAGAGATGGTTGTTCTTCTGGAAGGTTCTAAGGCCTGATTGGTGGAGAGCTGCAGAGATGGCTGTTCTTCTGGAAGGTTCTCAGGCCTGATTGGTGGAGAGCTGCAGAGATGGTTGTTCTTCTAGAAGGTTCTAAGGCCTGATTGGTGGAGAGCTGCAGAGATGGTTGTTCTTCTAGAAGGTTCTCAGGCCTGATTGGTGGAGAGCTGCAGAGATGGCTGTTCTTCTGGAAGGTTCTCAGGCCTGATTGGTGGAGAGCTGCAGAGATGGCTGTTCTTCTGGAAGGTTCTCAGGCCTGATTGGTAGAGAGCTGCAGAGATGGTTGTTCTTCTAGAAGGTTCTCAGGCCTGATTGGTGGAGAGCTGCAGAGATGGCTGTTCTTCTGGAAGGTTCTCAGGCCTGATTGGTGGAGAGCTGCAGAGATGGTTGTTCTTCTGGAAGGTTCTCAGGCCTGATTGGTGGAGAGCTGCAGAGATGGTTGTTCTTCTGGAAGGTTCTCAGGCCTGAATGATGGAGAGCTGCAGAGATGGTTGTTCTTCTGGAAGGTTCTAAGGCCTGATTGGTGGAGAGCTGCAGAGATGGTTATTCTTCTGGAAGGTTCTCATCCCTGATTGGTGGAGAGCAGCAGAGATGGTTGTTCTTCTGGAAGGTTCTAAGGCCTGATTGGTGGAGAGCTGTAGAGATGGTTGTTCTTCTGGAAGGTTCTCAGGCCTGATTGGTGGAGAGCTGTAGAGATGGTTGTTCTTCTGGAAGGTTCTCAGGCCTGATTGGTGGAGAGCAGCAGAGATGGCTGTTCTTCTGGAAGGTTCTCAGGCCTGATTGGTGGAGAGCTGTAGAGATGGTTGTTCTTCTGGAAGGTTCTCAGGCCTGATTGGTGGAGAGCTGCAGAGATGGTTGTTCTTCTGGAAGGTTCTCAGGCCTGATTGGTGGAGAGCTGCAGAGATGGTTGTTCTTCTGGAAGGTTCTAAGGCCTGATTGGTGGAGAGCAGCAGAGATGGCTGTTCTTCTGGAAGGTTATCAGGCCTGATTGGTGGAGAGCTGTAGAGATGGTTGTTCTTCTGGAAGGTTCTCAGGTCTGATTGGCGGAGAGCTGCAGAGATGGTTGTTCTTCTGGAAGGTTCTCAGGCCTGATTGGTGGAGAGCTGCAGAGATGGTTGTTCTTCTGGAAGGTTCTCAGGCCTGATTGGTGGAGAGCTGTAGAGATGGTTGTTCTTCTGGAAGGTTCTCAGGCCTGATTGGTGGAGAGCTGCAGAGATGGCTGTTCTTCTGGAAGGTTCTCAGGCCTGATTGGTGGAGAGCTGCAGAGATGGTTGTTCTTCTGGAGGGTTCTCAGGCCTGATTGGTGGAGAGCTGCAGAGATGGTTGTTCTTCTGGAAGGTTCTCAGGCCTGATTGTTGGAGAGATTGTTGTTCTTCTGGAAGGTTCTCAGGCCTGATTGTTGGAGAGATTGTTGTTCTTCTGGAAGGTTCTCAGGCCTGATAGGTGGAGAGATTGTTGTTCTTCTGGAAGGTTCTCCACAGAGAAAATCTGGAGCTCAGTCAGAGGGACCATCGGGTTCTGGGTCTCCTCCCTCACTGAGGCCCTTCTCTCGCAATCGCTCAGTCTGCTCAAGGAAGAGTCCTGGTGGTTCCACACTTCTTCCATTTACGGTTGATGGAGGCCACTGTGCTCATTGGGACCTTCTATGCTGCAGAAACGTTTCTGTACCTTTCCCCAGATCTGTGCCTCAATACAATCCTGTCTCAGAGGTCTCTAGACAATTCCTTGGACTTCATGGCTTGGTTTGTGCTCTGACATGCACTGTTTACTGTGGGACCTTATATAGACAGGTGTGTGCCTTTCCAAATCGTGTCCATCAACTGAAGTCACCACAGGTGAACTCCAATCAAGCTGTAGAAACATCTCAAGGTGGAAACTGGATGAACCTGAGCTAAACTTTGAGTGTCATGGCAAAGGCTGTGAATACTTATGTACATGTGATTTTTTCATTTTTTATTTTTAATACATTTGCAAAGATTTCAAACAAACTTCTTTCACGTTGAAAGAACGAGTATTGTTTGTAGAATTTTGAGGAAAATAATGCATTTTATCCATTTTGGAATAAGGCTGTAACATAACAAAATGTAAAAAAAGTGAAGCGCTGTGAATACTTTCCGGATGCACGTGCTACTTTATACGTAGCTTTGCTTTGATGGCATGAAAACACCTGATTACAGAATGCACATAAATACATGGGATACTTTTTAAAGACTTATTTTATCATCAATTGTACTAAAAAATCATATTGCGAACAATTTGAACTACATGATATCTAGTTGAGGAAAGGCCTGAGCTGAGAGGCAGATCTCGGCCGGTGGAACCGCAGCTGAATGTTAAGGAAGAGCCGACGAAACAAACACAAAAACATGAAAGCTGAGAGAGCTTATGCTGAGCAAACAGGCTTCCAAAGAGCAGGATTAACTCTTGTTGAGAGGTGGACTTATTCACAGCTCAGCAGTAAAACAGCTGCTCAAACACACACACACACACACACACACACACACACACACACACACACACACACACACACACACACACACACATACAGTGAGACACACTCACACACCCTTTAACACCCTCACCATGAATCACCTGGACTGGAAAAACCAACAGTGGAAAATTTCCTGAGGCCTCAGTGAAACTCTGGTCTGACGGATCCATCAAGAGCTGCTTCCTCCATAGAGTCATTCATCAAGAGGCACTCTCTCTCTCTCTCTCACACACACACACACACACACACACACACACACACACACACACACGCAATTACAAGCCAATCCATGGCATGTATAAATATTTCGTGTCAACTTTATTAAAATCAATAAACCTTCACAATCAGAGTGTGCATTATTTGCATTGTAACGTAAAGCGTCACGTCTTCAGTTATGATCCTGATGAAGACCTGCAGGTCCTCTCATCTTAGTGTGATGAGATTAATCTGTGCTTGAGCACTGAAAGAAAACGGATATCTTCGATGTTTTCACACTGACAAATGGTCGATTTTCTGCACAATAATGAGGATATTTGGGCCAGTTAGGACTTTATAAATTCATAAAGGGAAAATGTCTGAAGATTGGTTCCCTCTGAGGGTTTCTCCATTTATCATCATGAAGCACAATGATTTACTATAACCATTCAATAAACAATGGTACTTCCGCATCTACTTTTTCTTCTAAAACACTTATTGGAATCAACAGTTAAAATAGTTTCAGAAAATTCTGAGATTAGAATAGAAATACATGTTGTTTAGGCAATACAACCTTCTTCTGAAACCACACCAACATCTATAATAACATCCTAAACTGTGAAATTGCTGTAAAAAATATGATTTAAACAACTTTACAGTTCAAATAATACTACATTGACCAAAAAAAACAAAAACAAAAAACAAACACTGAACGAACTCAGTCTTATTGAACCAAACACTTCACATTGTTTGGTTCACTGTATTAATATTTTACACACTCAAGATTATCTGTTAAATAAGAGGTCGTGTCTTCTGTCAGAGGGCATTCAGAATGAACCGTGTTCAGGAAAAGGTGGGTTGTGAATAAATGTTTGTAGGAATGTCCTGCATTGTAAACACAGAACTGGCATGAATGAGTAAAATCAGCCAAACTTCAGCACAGACTGAAGACGTGATTCATGCGTTTCTCTCCCCAGTGATCATGTTTTCATCCCTCCAGGGCTGATCATGCCTTCCTTTCACTGGTTCACACACAATACCATTATAACTGAAGAACCAGTGCAGAGCTCTCACTGAGGCGGCTTTAAAACTTTATAATGTTATCAAGATTTTTACATTTAAAAACATCCGAATTTAGAAGTTATGGGCTATTTCCTGTTTCTGACGTTTTGATGGGCGTGTCTCATTCAAGGCTTGGGAGGAAACACCCACTGCTGTGATTGGCTAACAGTTTTGCATATTAAAATCATTTTTAACGTCCTGCCATTACACGTGTGGAATTGTTTTGGTAACTTCCGATGTTCCGTGTTTGAGTCTGATCCCGAATTATAAGACAAACACCACAGATACTGCGGTAATTAAAGCAATTAATCATCTTTATTTATAATTATTCCTTATGTATTTGTGAGCTAGTTATTACATTATATTAGTGTTGGAACAAAGACGACACAGAAAGGTGCTCATCTCATTATATATATCTATGCATTCTGCACAAGTCTTGGTCATGAAAAATAAAGTTGAAGCACTTGGAGTTCCCATAGTTATAGCTGACAAATTATAAACAAATTATGAATAAATGTCGCACTGTCATTCTTATATTCATCATTGATCATTTTCAGTAAAGTGAGCACATATCAGAGGATCTGTAACAGACACGTGGAATAAAACATCATCTCTCTGAAAACCCTGCGTCAAACTCTCGGTTTAAAAGCGGGGCTAAAGAGGCGATGATGTAGAAGTGGGCGTCGATCTTCTTCTGCGGAGGCGGTCTTTCGTCACACTATGACATCATAATGTGACAAAATCCGAAATGAGACATTTTGGGAGCTCGGTTTCAAAAGGAAGTTTTGAGTTCTGAAACTTAAAGGTCATTTTTATAGTAAAAACTTGTGTCGAAAATTCAAGGGAAATGTATCAGTTCATTCAGCTTCATCCACTGAACGGCTCTGGAGGATTCATTTAAACTTTCTTTTAAAGACTTTCTCAGAAAAATGCTCCAGCATCATTGGAGCGCAGATGCACTTCATTTGATGTTTTGTATCTAATGTAATGCATTTCAGACATTTAAAGTCTCCATGGGTCACTGTAATGGCAAACTCCAGCAGAAATACTGCAGCTGTAACATATGATATAGGATGCACTAATGGTTTAGCACAGACAAATGTGGATTCAGTCAATGAAAAATATTAATAATCATAATTACAAAAAGAAAACAAACGCCATTTCATTTGATTAGTCAATGACAGACTGCAGCCATACATCCTGTGAACTGGGACTCTTGATCACCGTGTGTTGCATAAACCTTCTGACGAGACCCAATATATGAGCATTAATAGAGGGAACACGATGTACAGACAGTGATCTACACACACACACACACTACAGTGATCTACACACACACACACACTACAGTGATCTACACACACACACACTACAGTGATCTACACACACATGACTAACCGTCTCATTGAAGACTCAGACAACGGGCGAACATTAGTGTCATTCAACATTTCCAGGAAACAGGGAACGAACTTGTGAAGACACGTGTTCAGTTTTCAGGTTCCTCCAATTACATCTGACAAATGTAACGAGTCTATCAGAGCCATTAAGAAGAAGAGCTTCGGTCAGTTACTGTGTGTTTGAGTTTGACATCTACAGCAGCGCCACAGAAATCTCTCCGCCGCCTCTGAGTGGAGCTATTAGCTGAGAAACACGCTTCTGAACACACACAACTGCAGTCACACACAACTCCAGATTCACACACAACTGCAGATTCACACACTCATCCAGAGTAACACACAACTGCAGATTCACACACTCATCCAGAGTAACACACAACTGCAGATTCACACACTCATCCAGAGTAACACACAACTGCAGATTCACACACTCATCCACACACTCATCCAGAGTAACACACAACTGCAGATTCACACACTCATCCAGAGTAACACACAACTGCAGATTCACACACTCATCCACACACTCATCCAGAGTAACACACAACTGCAGATTCACACACTCATCCAGAGTAACACACAACTGCAGATTCACACACTCATCCAGAGTAACACACAACTGCAGATTCACACACAACTGCAGATTCACACACACATCCAGGGTCACACACACATCCAGAGTAACACACATCCAGGGTCACACACACATCCAGGGTCACACACACATCCAGAGTAACACACATCCAGGGTCACACACACATCCAGGGTCACACACACATCCAGAGTAACACACATCCAGGGTCACACACACATCCAGTCACACACAACTGCAGATTCACACACACACATCCAGTCACACACAACTGCAGATTCACACACACATCCAGAGTAACACACATCCAGGGTCACACACACATCCAGTCACACACAACTGCAGATTCACACACACACATCAAGAGTCACACACATATCCAGTCACACACAACTCCAGGTTCACACACAACTCCAGATTCACACACACATCCAGAGTCACACACACATCCAGAGTCACACACAACTCCAGATTCACACACAACTCCAGATTCACACACACATCCAGGGTCACACACAACTGCAGATTCACACACACATCCAGAGTAACACACATCCAGGGTCACACACACATCCAGTCACACACAACTGCAGATTCACACACACACATCAAGAGTCACACACACATCCAATCACACACAACTGCAGATTCACACACACATCCAGAGTCACACACAACACAACTCCAGAGTCACACACATATCCAGAGTCACACACAACTCCAGATTCAAACACAACTGCAGATTCACACACACATCCAGTCACACACAACTGGAGATTCACACACACACATGCAGAGTCACACACACAACTGCAGATTCACACACACACATGCAGAGTCACACACACATCCAGATTCACACACACATCCAGTCACACACAACTCCAGATTCACACACAACTCCAGATTCACACACACATCCAGGGTCACACACAACTGCAGATTCACACACACATCCAGTCACACACAACTCCAGATTCACACACAACTGCAGATTCACACACACATCCAGGGTCACACACAACTGCAGATTCACACACACATCCAGATTCACACACAACTGCAGATTCACACACACACATCCAGTCACACACAACTGCAGATTCACACACACATTCAGAGTCACACACACATCCAGTCACACACAACTGCAGATTCACACACACACATGCAGAGTCACACACACATCCAGATTCACACACACATCCAGTCACACACAACTCCAGATTCACACACAACTGCAGATTCACACACACATCCAGATTCACACACAACTGCAGATTCACACACACATCCAGTCACACACAACTCCAGATTCACACACAACTCCAGATTCACACACACATCCAGGGTCACACACAACTGCAGATTCACACACACATCCAGATTCACACACAACTGCAGATTCACACACACACATCCAGTCACACACAACTGCAGATTCACACACACATTCAGAGTCACACACACATCCAGTCACACACAACTGCAGATTCACACACACACATGCAGAGTCACACACACATCCAGATTCACACACACATCCAGTCACACACACATCCAGTCACACACAACTCCAGATTCACACACAACTGCAGATTCACACACACACATCCAGTCACACACAACTGCAGATTCACACACACATTCAGAGTCACACACACATCCAGTCACACACAACTGCAGATTCATACACACATCCAGAGTCACACACAACTACAGATTCACACACAACTGCAGATTCACACACACATCCAGATTCACACAAAACTGCAGATTCACACACAACTCCAAAGTCACACACACATGCAGAGTCACACACAACTGCAGATTCACACACACATTCAGAGTCACACACACATCCAGTCACACACAACTGCAGATTCATACACACATCCAGAGTCACACACAACTACAGATTCACACACAACTGCAGATTCACACACACATCCCGAGTCACACACAACACAACTCCAGATTCACACACACATCCAGAGTCACACACAACACAACTCCAGATTCACACACAACTGCAGATTCACACACACATCCAGAGTCACACACAACACAACTCCAGATTCACACACAACTGCAGATTCACACACACATCCAGAGTCACACACTGTGGAACAACAGGAGCAACAGTGTGCTCCTTTTCAGAAAGAAATGATATCTGTGAGGATTTCCAGTCAGGATTTAGACCGTACCATAGTACTGAGACTGCTCTCATTAGAGTCACACATGATTTGCTCTTATCATCCGATCGTGGTTGTGTCTCGCTATTAGTGTTACTCGATCTTAGTGCTGCATTAGACACCATCGACCACAACATTCTTTTAAATAGACTCGAAAACTATGTTGGCATTAGTGGAATTGCACTAGCATGGTTTAAATCATACTTATCTGACCGTTATCAGTTTGTAGCAGTAAATGAAGAGATGTCTCATCGATCACAAGTTCAGTATGGTGTACCACAAGGCTCAGTACTAGGACCGTGCATATACAAATGCAAATGACACATTTCTGAGTGCTTTATTAAACAGAAATTTCATGTTTAATCCCATGCAACAAGAGATTAACACGTTTGCCAAATTGCTTTATGTTACACTTACTCTCGCATCAGCTGTTGTGTAAACAGTAGGGGTGTAACTGTTCACAAAATTCACGGTTCGATATGATACACTTGTGTCACGGTTCGGTTTGGTACATTTTTGATACAGCAAAAAGAAAGAAATACCAGAGAAATTTCCTGGATTTAATTTTATTTTTATTTTTTTTAATTAAAACTAACATCATAAAGTATGACATTTTTTTACTTTGAGCAATTCTGGAGCTAGGCTATAACTTAATTGACTCTTCTTAGGAGCATATAAAACAAAACAGCTCCTTGGAAAAAATATTGTAGTAGTTATAAACAAAGGTTTATTTTAGTTCAGAATGATTAACATTTGAGGCAATTGTATTCATAACATTGTCAAAATAAAACCGACGTAATGTTACTTGAAGGCATTGTAGCCTACTATTCCTGCCAAACTTACATGGTTGCAGTGAGTGTTACTACGGTAAATCCATGGTGATCTGTGGACGCTGGATAGTTCATTCATGCCACAATGTTTATTCCTGGTTTCCACGTCAGCGCTGTTTGATCCGTTAATAACGGAGAAATCTGAATGTTTCTCACTAGATCTCGCAGCGATGTTATTACTTCTGTGGCGAATTCAAACGCTTTCTTTACTGGATCTCTTATCAGCGCTGTGTAGTAACAGTGTCGCTTGATCAAGATCGGCTCGCGCTGCTTTGGTCCAAACTGATAAACGGTCCGTCAACCACGAGCAGTTTCGTTCCGCTTGCATTACGTTTGCCATTTGATGTTGGACAATGTTGTGGTCGCGCCGGCGGATTATGAGCGCGCCCACCATGCGCAACGCGCCTGCATTTGAAATAACGAAATTTATTTCGTGCGCCCCCCCCCCCCCCCAAAAAAAACAAAAACTCTCCGGTTCTACGCGATTCACGTAAATGACCCAATTGACCAAGAAAACGGCGATTGTCGCCGAAAAGCGACAAGTTTGCAGGTATGTCATTGACAAATGCGGAACAGTTAGTTCATGCATTCATGACATCAAGGCTAGATTATTGTAATGCTATTATGGGTGGTTGCCCTGCACGCTTAATAAACAAACTACAGCTGGTCCAAAACGCAGCAGCTCGAGTTCTTACCAGAACCAGGAAGTATGACCATATTAGCCCGGTTCTGTCAACACTGCACTGGCTCCCTATTAAACATCATATACATTTTAAAATATTGCTGATTACTTACAAAGCACTAAATGGTTTAGCTCCGCAGTGCTTGAGCGAGCTCTTAACGCATTATAGTCCTTCACGTCTATTGCGATCTCAAAACTCCGGCCAGTTGATAATACCTAGAATATCTAAATCGACTGCTGGCGGTAGATCCTTCTCCTATGTAGCACCAAAACATTGGAACAGTCTTCCTAACATTGTCCGGGAAGCAGACACACTCTGTCAGTTCAAAGCTAGATTAAAGACACATCTCTTTGACATAGCATTCACATAACACATTATAGACCTCTATAATTCAATATTAGGCTGCATAGATTAGGTCAGCTGGAACCGGGAACACTTCCCATAAATCCTGATGTACTCGTTACATCATAAGAAGGATGGCATCTACGCTAATATTAGTGTCTTTGTTTATCCCGAGGTCTTCCCGCAGCCTGCCGGATCCAGGCCGTATCCAGATCTGACGAAGGACCTTCGCCTGGACCGATGACAACGCAGTGCTGAAGTACCAACTAGTCTCTCCCTATGGAGGAAGCGAATCAATCAAAACTAACTTTAGCTGGAAAATAACTTTATTAAAGAACCGCTATAAAGCCAAAACAATGTCTGTTACCTTAAATTATACGTTTATCTCTGTAAAGCTGCTTTGAAACAATCTACATTGTTAAAAGCGCTACATAAATGAAGATGACTTGACACATCCAGTCTCACACACAACTGCAGATTCACACACACATCCAGAGTCACACACACATCCAGTCATACACAACTCCAGATTCACACACAACTGCAGATTCACACACGCCTGCAGATTCACACACACACATCCAGATTCACACAAAACTCCAGATTCACACACACATCCAGAGTAACACACATCCAGATTCACACACACATCCAGAGTAACACACATCCAGAGTCACACACAACTCCAGATTCACACACACATCCAGTCACACACAACTCCAGATTCACACACACATCCAGATTCACACACACATCCAGAGTCACACACACATCCAGAGTAACACACATCCAGAGTCACACACAACTCCAGATTCACACACAACTCCAGATTCACACACATATCCAGTCACACACATCCAGATTCACACACACATCCAGAGTAACACACATCCAGAGTCACACACAACTCCAGATTCACACACAACTCCAGATTCACACACACATCCAGTCACACACAACTCCAGATTCACACACACATCCAGATTCACACACACATCCAGAGTCACACACACATCCAGAGTAACACACATCCAGAGTCACACACAACTCCAGATTCACACACATATCCAGTCACACACAACTCCAGATTCACACACACATCCAGATTCACACACACATCCAGAGTCACACACACATCCAGAGTTCACACACACATCCAGAGTTCACACACACATCCAGTCACACACACAACTGCAGATTCACACACAACTCCAGATTCACACACAACTGCAGATTCACACAGACATCACACACACAATTTACACTTTAATGAAGGAGTGAGCGTGTTCCTCTATCAGCCATCGATCCGTGTGAAAGTGAGCTCAGGTGAGGAAACTCTACACACACTCCTACACCTCACCACAGACTTTAATATTTAACCACTCCTACATTTCCCAGCCTCGGCAAGGAGTTGCTAAAAAGACTCAATCAATGTTGGTCTGGAAGCCATTATTTAAAGATGAGATTCTGACCCTGTGAAGGTCAATCCAGAGCTACACAGATGCACCCAACACACACACACACACACACACACACACACACACACTCACTTCTGCTCCGAGCGATTCACCATTACACCAGCTTACTGCACAATGTGGAGGGAAAGAACCTCTCAACACAAAGCCTTACATTCAATATTATATGATCAATTGCTGTCAGAGCAAAATTTAACTACAAAGATCAAAATAACTGTAAATTTCCATTAGTTAGTTTATCTACGGTCATTAGAGTTGTGCAGTAGCATGGGAAGACTGATTCACTTCAGAAAATCGTTTTTCAGAAAGTCGTTATTTAGTAGTGTTCCCAGAAGTCCCTGCACAGCATCTACATCAGGAGTAAGACACATATTTCATTCAGTACTGTTGTTTTGACTGCTTTTGATCCAGATATTGATCAGGGTGTTTATTAGTTTTATGTGATGCTGTCATCATAACTGATATTATCAACACAGCTGTGAATGATCTTCAACACTACAGTAGATACCAGTACATGCACTGCTAATAATGATGTTATTCCTCAGTGTTTCTGTCTCGTTTTCCAGCACAACTATCTGATCATTCTTAAATAAAGATACATTTACTGGAGAAGAAGCAAAATGACTGAAGATATTAAGTCTTGATTTCTGAAAAATGCATCAAAATAAAGTGAGTTTGTGATTAACTGTGAAGTACACAACATATATAACTCAAATGAACAGCTTTCATTCACAGATATTACACACTTGTAAGCAGGTGTTTACTGTGATTCACACAGAATCACCATCAGAATTCTCCTCGTTCACCGTCAGGAGGTTCTCCTTGTTCACCGTCAGGAGGTTCTCCTCGTTCACCATCAGGAGGTTCTCCTCATTCACGGTCAGGGTCAGGAGGTTCTACTCATTCACCGTCAGGAGGTTCTCCTCGTTCACCGTCAGGTGGTTCTCCTCATTCACGGTCAGGGTCAGGAGGTTCTACTCGTTCACCGTCAGCAGGTTCTACTCGTTCACCGTCAGGAGGTTCTCCTCGTTCACCATCAGGTGGTTCTCCTCATTCACGGTCAGGGTCAGGAAGTTCTACTCGTTCACCGTTAGGAGGTTCTACTCGTTCACCGTCAGGAGGTTCTCCTCGTTCACCGTCAGGAGGTTCTCCTCGTTCACCGTCAGGTGGTTCTCCTCATTCATGGTCAGGAGGTTCTCCTCGTTCACCGTCAGGAGGTTCTACTCGTTCACCGTCAGGAGGTTCTCCTCGTTCACCGTCAGGAGGTTCTCCTCGTTCACGGTCAGGAGGTTCTCCTCGTTCACGGTCAGGAGGTTCTCCTCATTCACCGTCAGGAGGTTCTCCTCATTTATCGTCAGGAGGTTCTCCTCGTTCACGGTCAGGATCAGGAGGTTCTCCTCGTTCACAGGAGGTTCTCCTCGTTCACCGTCAGGAGGTTCTCCTCATTCACCGTCAGGAGGTTCTCATCGTTCACCATCAGGAGGTTCTCCTCGTTCATGGTCAGGAGGTTCTCCTCGTTCACCGTCAGGAGGTTCTCCTCGTTCACCGTCAGGAGGTTCTCCTCGTTCACCGTCAGGAGGTTCTCCTCGTTCACGGTCAGGAGGTTCTCCTCGTTCACCGTCAGGATGTTCTCCTTGTTCATGGTCAGGAGGTTCTCCTCGTTCACCGTCAGGAGGTTCTCCTCGTTCACAGGAGGTTCTCCTCATTCACGGTTAGGAGGTTCTCCTCGTTCACCGTCAGGATGTTCTCCTCGTTCACAGGAGGTTCTCGTTCACCGTCAGGATCAGGAGGTTCTCCTCGTTCACCGTCAGGAGGTTCTCCTCGTTCACAGGAGGTTCTCCTCGTTCACCGTCAGGAGGTTCTCTTAGTTCGCGGTCAGGGTCAGGAGGTTCTACTCTTTCACCGTCAGGATGTTCTCCTCGTTTCACCGTCAGGAGGTTCTCTTAGTTCGCGGTCAGGGTCAGGAGGTTCTACTTGTTCACCGTCAGGATGTTCTCCTCGTTTCACCGTCAGGAGGTTCTCCTCGTTCACGGTCAGGGGGTTCTCCTCGTTCACCGTCAGGAGGTTCTCCTCGTTCACGGTCAGGGGGTTCTCCTCGTTCACCGTCAGGAGGTTCTCCTCGTTCACGGTCAGGGGGTTCTCCTCGTTCACCGTCAGGAGGTTCTCCACGTTCACCGTCAGGAGGTTCTCCTCGTTCGCGGTCAGGGTCTGGAGGTTCTACTCAGTCACCGTCAGGAGGTTCTCCTCGTTCACAGGAGGTTGTCCTTGTTCACGGTCAGGAGGTTCTCCTCGTTCACCTTCAGGATGTTCTCCTCGTTCACAGGAGGTTCTCCTCATTCACGATCAGGAGGTTCTCCTCGTTCACCGTCAGGAGGTTCTCCTCGTTCACGGTCAGGAGGTTCTCCTCGTTCACCTTCAGGATGTTCTCCTCGTTCACAGGAGGTTCTCCTCATTCACGGTCAGGAGGTTCTTCTCGTTCACCGTCAGGAGGTTCTCCTCGTTCACCGTCAGGATGTTCTCCTCGTTCACCTTCAGGATGTTCTCCTCGTTCACAGGAGGTTCTCCTCATTCACGGTCAGGAGGTTCTCCTCGTTCACCGTCAGGAGGTTCTCCTCGTTCACCGTCAGGAGGTTCTCCTCATTCACGGTCAGGGTCAGGAGGTTCTCCTCGTTCACGGTCAGGATCAGGAGGTTCTCCTCGTTCACGGTCAGGAGGTTCTCCTTGTTCACAGTCAGGAGGTTCTCCTTGTTCACCATCAGGAGGTTCTCCTTGTTCACCGTCAGGAGGTTCTCCTCGTTCACCATCAGGAGGTTCTCCTCGTTCACCGTCAGGAGGTTCTCCTCGTTCACCGTCAGGAGGTTCTCCTCGTTCACCGTCAGGAGGTTCTCCTCGTTCACCGTCAGGAGGTTCTGCTGCTTGACTCATGCAATGTCTCAGTCTATCTTTCTTAAACTTTCAGGAAAGGCCATCAACATGAAGCCAACAGATGTTCATCCTGATGAAATCTTCAAGTATGCCTCTCATATAAATGTAGGGACATATGATTTCCAGCATGAAGAAAACACAGACGGAATCATAAAAGTGTGCATAGAATGTCACAGAATCTCAAATTCTGTATGAATAAATCAGACGTAGGGCTGCACACAGATATGGATGAGTGTGTGTGAATATTCATCTGAGAGTCTCTTCAGCAGCGTTTCATCAGCAGACACACAGACTCAAAACTCAGAACACGCCAAAATAAAAGTCCGGTTTAAGACAGAAATATATTACTATTGTAGAGTAGAATGTGCCTCTCAAAGGTCCTCTGTGGTAATAAGAAATAATCAATAATAATGAGTAATAATAACAATAATACTGTTTATAACAATCTATAACTAGATTTATGCCTATTTTTTTCACATCTTCATGGACACCACAATGATTTCCCTCGTGTGGAATATTTTTCCTTGTAATAATGTATGGTTTGCAAAATGGGAACTGCTGCGTCTGTGTAGATGAGAGAAGCAAAGTGTGTGCGTGTTCTGCACACGCTACATTATGGCCAAGCATGCGCCCTTAAAATAGCATCTGAATAACATGCGCCACTGACTTCAGACTAGGTTTTTCCTGGTCAGTGCCGGAATTGCTTTCTGAAACTGCAAAATAGCATCAGGGAACGTTTGCGCCTCCACACGCCTCCACACTGTCTGTGGAGGGAAAAGTCCGCGGTGCGTCGGGTGATAAATAGGAATGATACATGCATCGCTGTACAAAGTCAGTTGCACTGGGTGCAAGATAGGGCCCTATAAATACGAAGATATTCATATTTTTCATATTCTATGCAGTGGTCAGTTCACAGCAGTGACAGAAATTCTTTATTTTTTATTAAGGGGTAATATTTGCCACCTTAAATTGATTTCCAGGGGCATTTTCACCTATATATGGACATTTGTAGATGTATGCATCACCTTTTATGTCAAATTCTAACATTCAAATTAAATTTTATTAGAATAATAACAGAAATGAAAAGGCATTAAGATATTTACACTGCATTTACAATTGCATAAATAAAGCTATGAGATTGTTTTTTTTTTTAATTCAATATTCAAATATGAACTGATTTCTAATTTTAACGTTCTAATTAAAGGGTTCTTTAAATGTGAAACTAAAACCGCCAGTAGGTGGCGGCAAGTCACTGTCTTAATAAGTGAGTTGGGGGAGTAATTAATTCAACCGATTTGTTCAAACGGCTGATTCATTCGGGAAAGAAGCAAGTGATTGTTCATTGAATTATTAAATTGATACGTTCAAAATCGCGGATTTCAGTCAAAAACTCATCGCTGTCTGTTCCGCTGAGACTCTGCTACGGTTTCATTTTGAAATTCTCGTCGGTGAAATAAAGGGAAAACAAACAATATAGACAATATTGTTTATAAAATGTAACTCACAATGTTAATTTATTGTTCATTTAACTGTTATTTGCAATTGCACATTTGCAACTGTGCAGGGGAAAACGGCACTCTTGCTGATGTGATATTGTATGATAACATAACATAACATAACATAACATAATATGATATAAATATAAGACAAAAACTCATTTGGGTTACACACCTATAACCGTACACATCACACAGTGAAAGCGAGAGACAAAAGCGATGTCAGCTCACAGTGCCTCGTACATCGTTAGAACAATGATTACAGTATCATCATAGACGATACACATCGCACACTCCTGAGCACATACAGAATGAACTTACAACTGAACTGACATTTACCAACTCGCTTCTCCCTCTCTCCTCTCGCGTGCAGGAGACAGACGTAGGCTAATATGCTAACAAGAATGTGAATGTCACGTGAACAAGCAAATCCACAAAGACAGAATAATAAATAAAAAAGTATGCTAATTAGATCGTTTTAATTTGGAAAATATTTAGATATGTCGAAGTCAAATTGCCATAGAAAATTTAAGACCTTTCATAACTAGAAATAAGACTTTTTAAGACTTTATATGGCCTTCAATTTTACAAATCTAATTTAAGACTTTTTAAGGATCCGCGGAAACCCTGTCTTTACTCTCATGATCAACACACTGTATTCATATAGAGTTCATGTGAGTCATGTGAGATGATTCAGTGAGGAAGTGATTCATGACTCCTGTGTTCAGTCTGATTAGCCAATCGGTCCCACTGATTCATTCAAACGAAGCACTTCTTTTCCTGAATTAGGACACGTTGCGTTGCATGCTGAAGGTTTTGTGTGCAGTCAGCGAGGCCAACGCAAGAGACCAAAATCACAACTCAGCTAAATATATATATGCAGATTCAGCAAGACTCACTGTATTACAATACATTACAGTCATATACATTTGCCTTCACATTCACACAACATTTAAAGGCAAATCTTGAATTAGTGTGTGCATTTGGCAATAGTGTTTTTAAAGTTCCTCATCCGGAGGACTGTTCTCCTGAAGTGTTTCAATAATGTTTGATTGCATGAAAGCGTAAGTCAAGTGAAGCTGAAGCACTTTAAAGCACTGCAGTGTGATCATGTGATGACGTGATGATGTGATCATGTGGTGATGTGTTTACCTGTGTGAACGGGCCGCTGCGACCCGAAGCGCTGGAGTCCGCAGCACATCTCTGCTCCAGCACTGCACTGTAATCCACACTGTCGAAGTTCGTCCTCCACACCATCACCTGCAACAGGTCACATGATGAGAACAGGTCACATGATGAGCGCTGTGCACACACACACACTTCTGTGTGATCATACAGCAGAGCATCACCTGTTGGTCAGAGCCAGCGGAGGCGAAGAAGTCTCCGGTCCGGGAGAAGCTCACACAGGTGGCAGGACCCTGAAAACACACCATCATTATGAGACGATCCGTAATGAAGAATATAAATGATGCTTCTCAAAGTAGTGGAAAGAATAGTTTGATGTCATTTGCTGGTCTTATAAAACAGCAGCTTGGACATTCGTCTAATCATCTCCCTCAGCCCACAGAGGAGAGTCGGTCACGAACGGCTCTATCCTGCACTGTAATCTAGAAGGACGCCAGTCGTTTCCTTCTATACACACAGTTCTCAGAGCCAGAGAGAACAGAAGAAGCCCTCGGCCGTCTGGAGGAGGAAGATTACAGCGTCATGAAGACATGCTGACTTTGGCTGAAGAGAGGAGGGTAAATTTAGGCTGAACTCAGACCAGACACGGCTAAACCAAACCACACGCTCTCTCGCACACACACACACACACGCACACACACACACTCACTCACCACACACGCACGCACACACGCGCACACTCACACACACTCTCTCTCACACACACACATACGCACGCACACACACAACATTTAAAGCTTTTAAGCTTTTACACTGTATTGTGTTTTGTGTGTTCTAAAAAATTAAAACTGTTGCACTTTATATATTTAGCACCTTATAACATTGCAACTAGCTAATTTTTGCACACAAATTGGTAATTTGCACTTTATATTTGTATATTGTACCTTCTCTGTAAACTGTTTTTTATATTGTATTAACTGTCTTAACTTTAATTGTTAAACATTGTTATGTAATTTTAACTGTGTAGGACTACAGATGGAAATTAGCATAGTGCTAAATCTAGTGCAGCCATCTTTTTAATGTAACTGTACATTGTCCTGATATAAATAAACTAAACTAAAAAAAAAAAAAAAAAAAAAACACTCACTCACCACACACGCACGCACACACGCGCACACTCTCTCTCTCTCTCACACACACACACACATACGCACGCACACACACTCACACACACACACACACACACACACGCATGCACGCACGCACGCGCACACACACACACACACACACACTCACTCTCATGCATCCTGTGCTCATGGAGTGTATGGGTTTTGGAGTGTAACACAGTCGATGTCAAGTATCCACTCACTGACTTCACTGGATTCACTAGTGTGTGCTAGTGTGTGTGACTCACAGTGAGTTTGCTAACAAACGTTAGCTGTTGTGTTTGAGGTTCTGAATGGTAACATGCTGTTTATCATTTATAGGACTAGATTTCCTGAAATGTATATTAGACAAGAAACTGATGCACCAATTAGCTTAAACACGACAGCCTACGTCTCATGAATGTACAGTTGTAATAAAAACTAGATGTGAAAGTTCGTCGAGACAAACTTTAACTTGGCTTGAGAAAGTTTGGACCAGAACGTTTTTTTGCTAGGAGGTTGCTAGGGTGTTCTGGGTGGTTGCTATGGTCTTGCTAGGCGGTTGCTAAGGTATTTTGGGTGGTTGCTAGGCGGTTGCTAGGGTGTTGCTAGGCAGTTGCTAGGGTGTTCTGTGTGGTTGCTATGCTGTTGCTAGGTGGTTGCTAGGGTATTCTGGATGGTTGCTAGGGTGTTCTGGGTGGTTGCTATGGTGTTGCTAGGCGGTTGCTAGGGTATTCTGGGTGGTTGCTATGCTGTTGCTTGGTGGTTGCTAGGGTATTCTGGTTGGTTGCTAGGTGGTTGCTAGGGTGTTCTGGGTGGTTGCTATGCTGTTGCTAGGCGGTTGCTAGGGTATTCTGTGTGGTTGCTATGGTGTTGCTAGGCGGTTGCTAAGGTGTACTGGGTGGTTGCTCGGCGGTTGCTAGGATATTTTGGGTGGTTGCTAGGGTCTTTTGGGTGGTTGCTAGGCGGTTGCTAGGGTATTTTAGGTGGTTGCTATGGTATTCTGGGTGGTTGATAGGTGGTTGCTAGGATATTTCTGGTGGTTGCTAGGGTCTTTTAGGTGGTTGCTAGATGGTTGCTAGAATATTTTGGGTGGTTGCTAGGGTCTTTTGGGTGGTTGCTAGGCGGTTGCTAGGATATTTTCGGTGGTTGCTAGGGTCTTTTGGGTGGTTGCTAGGCGGTTGCTAGGGTATTTTGGGTGGTTGCTAGGGTGTTCTGGGTGGTTGCTAGGCGGTTGCTAGGATATTTCTGGTGGTTGCTAGGGTCTTTTGGGTGGTTGCTAGGCGGTTGCTAGGATATTTTGGGTGGTTGCTAGGGTCTTTTGGGTGGTTGCTAGGCGGTTGCTAGGATATTTTGGGTGGTTGCTAGGCGGTTGCTAAGGTATTTTGGGTGGTTGCTAGGGTGTTCTGGGTGGTTGCTAGGCAGTTGCTAGGGTGTTCTGGGTGGTTACTAGGGTGTTCTGGGTGGTTGCTAGGCGGTTGCTAGGGTGTTCTGGGTGGTTGCTATGGTGTTGCTAGGCGGTTGCTAAGGTATTCTGGGTGGTTGCTAGGGTGTTCTGGGTGGTTGCTATGGTGTTGCTAGGCAGTTGCTAGGGTGTTCTGGGTGGTTGCTATGGTGTTGCTAGGTGGTTGCTAAGGTATTCAGGGCGGTTGATATGGTGTTACTAGGTGGTTGGTAGTTGTCACAGATGGTTACTATGGAGTTTTTATAGAGTTCTTAGCATGATCTTGGCATGATTTAACACTTAACTAATCGCTTTTAGCATGTAGCTATGCACTGCTAGCATGTGTAGCATGTTGGAAGTGCTGTTTGCTAGCATGAGTCAAAAGAGCCAAACCTCATCTCTATACGATGTTCTGATACAGAGATATAGGTCTTGCAAAACGGTTGCTAGGGTACTCAAGTTTGGTTGCTATGGAGTTGCTTGGGAGCTGGAAGCTTTAAACTTAAGTTTAAAGTGGTTTGAAGTTTAAAGTAGTTTACAGCAGTTTGAAGTTTATGACAGATAGATAGATAAATAAGTTAGATAGATAGACACACACACACACACACACTAACTCGCTCACACACTCACTCAGACACACACACTCAGAGTTTATGACTTTAGAGTTTAAACAGATTAAAGTCTGTACATTTTGCCAATAAACCTGATTCGCAGTGGGTTGAATAATTTAGATTACAACTGTATAGGCTACTATGAACACAACAAAGACTGCAGTACAGGCTTCACAGCGCAGTTCATCACGGTTACTGTAAAACACACGAGTGTAACCTGATCTGAGCACTGTGTGTCGAGGTTAGCGTAAAGCATGAGCTTTAGAGCCGTGTGCTGTTGTATAAGACGGACGTGTCTCAGCCTGAAGCGGCAGAGGAAGACATGATGGCAGATGAACATGAGGAATGTGGACGAGTCTCTTCTGATGAACACGTCTGTAACACATACATTCACACACGTGTGCGCACATGCTCAGAGACGCAACATCTGCGCATCTCCTGTAAAACATGCTCAATATCTACAGCTGAGAAGAGCCGTAACAGCTCGATCAGCGCAGACACTCGTCACATGTTCAAAACTACTGTCAGGATTTACTAAAGACACGCAGAGAGAAAAACACCATTATTTCTGCAGTTAGTGATGCATTTGTAGGAGTTTCCCTTTCAGACGTGATCATGCAACGTGATTTACAGTTTACTGGTATTAGTGGCATTATTTACCGCATGTCTTAAGCACTGATCTGGATAAATGACTGGATTCCAGCATTCTGAACTGTTCTAGTGCCATCTTACACTTCCCTACCGACAGACAGACGGAAAGAGCGTTTCAACACAAGAAACAGTAGTAAAAAATTAAGAATAAATATAAAAAATATAAAAGTATAAAAACACAATTAGGTTTAGTCATAAATAATAAACATTTACAGACTGCAGCCAAAACATCGACCTAAAATCACCTGATTTACAGTGTTTATAAACTTTATTCCCAGTACTTCTGTGAAAATCTGAAAGATTGTATCATAATGATAAAGACTGTTTGAGAAGCTGTTTCATATCGATACGCATGCATGTACTCAACCCAGAGAAAGAACATTTGGCCTTTCTTCAGCTTATTACAGAGGACTTCAGACTAACCGCTTCTTATTAAAATGTTTTCATGTTCTGCAGTCTCAAAATTCTCAATTCTGAACTGGTGAGGTTTGTTGAGTGTCACATTTGACTGCATGTAAGAAATATGGCTAAGAAAAAATAAAGCTTCAAGCCGACGTTTCCAAGCAGCACAGCAGTAATGACTTAATGAACTTCTTCACTTATAAGATTGACAATATCAGGGAGAAAATTATAACTATGCAACCGTCTACTACAGTAATTTGATTCATTCATTGCTATAGGAGAGGAAGAATTCGCTATACTCATTAAATCATCTTATTCGACAACATGTGTGTTAGACCCTATACCGACTAAGCTCCTGAAAGAGATGCTCCCAGAGATCATAGATCCATAGATTCTTAATATCATTAATTCATCTTTGTCATTAGGATACAAACCAAAAACCTTTAAGCTGGCTATGATTAAACCGCTTATTAAAAAAACGCAACTTGATCCTACAGAATTAGTCAATTACAGGCCGATCTCGAATCTACCTTTTCTGTCAAAGATACTAGAAAAGGCAGTATCCTCACAACTATGTTCCTTTTTTAGAAAGAAATGATATCTGTGAGGATTTCCAGTCCGGATTTAGACCGTACCATAGTACCGAGACAGCTCTCGTTAGAGTCACAAATGATTTGCTCCTATCATCCGATCGTGGTTGTATCTCTCTATTAGTGTTACTCGATCTTAGTGCTGCATTTGATACTAATGACCACAACATTCTTTTAAATAGACTCGAAAACTATGTTGGCATTAGTGGAATTGCACTAGCATGGTTTAAATCATACTTATCTGACCGTTATCAGTTTGTAGCAGTAAATGAAGAGATGTCTAATCGATCACAAGTTCAGTATGGCGTACCACAAGGCTCAGTACTAGGACCACTGCTGTTCACTCTGTACATGCTACACACACACACACACACACACACACACACACACACTCACACTCACACACTCACTCACACACACACACACACACACTCACTCACACACACACACACACACACACACACACACACACACACACACACACACACACACACACACACACACACACACACACACACACACACACACACACTCTGTACATGCTACCCTAAGGAGATATCATTAGGAAGCATGGCATTAGTTTTCACTGTTATGCTGATGAACTCAGCTCTATATTTCTTCACACACAGACGAAACTTACCAATTCACAAAATTACCGGAATGCATAGCGGATATAAAAAACTGGATGACTAGTAATTTCCTACTACTAAATTCTGAAAAAACACAGATTCTAATTATTGGACAAAAAACTTCCTCACGTAATAATCTAGAATACTGTCTAACACTCGATGGCTGCTCTGTTAAGTCTTCGTCGTCGGATAGGAACTTGTGTGTGTGTGTGTGTGTGTGTGTGTGTGTGTGTGTGTGTGTGTGCTCTTTGATACCAAGCTTTCATTTGAAAGTCACGTGTCTAGTATCTGTAAAACCGCATTTTTCCATCTTAAAAATATATCTAAATTACGCCATATGCTCTCATTGACAAATGTAGAACAGTTAGTTCATGTGTTCATGACCTCAAGGCTAGATTACTGTAATGCTCTACTGGGTGGTTGCCCTGCACGCTTAATAAACAAACTACAGCTGGTTCAAAACGCAGCAGCTCGAGTTCTTACCAGAACCAGGAAGTATGACCATATTAGCCCGGTTCTGTCAACACTGCACTGGCTCCCTATTAAACATCGCATCAATTTTAAAATATTGCTGATTACTTACAAAGCACTAAATGGTTTAGCTCCGCAGTGCTTGAGCGAGCTCTTAACGCATTATAGTCCGTCACGTCTATTGCGATCTCAAAATTCCGGCCAGTTGATAATACCTAGAATATCTAAATCGACTGCTGGCGGTAGATCCTTCTCCTATTTAGCACCAAAACTCTGGAACAGTCTTCCTACCATTGTCCGGGAAGCAGACACACTCTGTCAGTTCAAAGCCAGACTAAAGACACATCTCTTTGACCTAGCATTCACATAATACATTATAGACTTCTATAATTCAATGTTAGGCTGCATAGATTAGGTCAGCTGGAACCGGGAACACTTCCCATTAATCCTGATGCACTCGTTACATCATAAGAAGAATGGCATCTACGCTAATATTAGTCTTTCTGTTTATCCCAAATCAAAATTTGATATCAATCTAAACTAAATTTAGCTGGACAATAACTTTATTCTAGAGCTGCTGTAAAGCCAAAACAATCTCTGTTACTTTAATTTCCTATTATCACTGTAAAGCTTCTTTGAAACAATCTATATTGTTAAAAGCGCTGTATAAATTAAGGAGACTCGACTTGACCTGACTAGGAACTGGATCAGCACGTGCGAGACAGACTGATGCTGACTAACAGTCTATGAGCCTCACCGGACGGATCGCACTGTTCACATTATTCTTGAGTTTTGTCTCAGAACAAACATGTAAAGAAGTGTTTCTGGCATGTCTTTAGATGCGTCATCAAGGTAAAAACTGCACTTCCTTTTGGTGACCCTTCATCTTCAGTAATACATGTCACGAGCATGGAAATATAGATTTTCACTCCGACTGCAGAGGATTGTCATAATTCATGAAGACTGATGTTAGCAGTAGCAGTGCAGCCTGTGAATGTGCTTTTCCTGATGCATTAGTGTGGTCATCAGATAAAACACATTTATCTTTGGCTAAATCTCATTCTCATAAAGGTTTGTGAATGGCCCATAAGAGTTCACAGGGTTCCTGTAGTCATCAGCACGAGTCTGTCTCTCTGGAAGCTGTCATTGGCCGGAGTCTCTCTCAGCAGGCGCTTCATGCTAGTGTGTGTGTGGTGTCTGTGTGTGCGATGCTTCATGCTAGTGTGTGTGTGGTGTAATGACCTTGTAAAGTTAGGATTTGCCATATGACGGTATCAGATTTTCATATCACGAAAATGTAAGTTTTTTTAAATTAAGTCATCGTGAACTGGAAGTTGTGGCCGACTTCACTTTTGATTTCAATTGTGACCTGTTTTCCCAGTGAAAAGGAAAACTGAATGAGAAAAATAGAGGTGTGGCTTTTTTCTGCTGGGAATTGATTGGATCTAGAAAAGTAGGCGTTCCCTTCAGATCTGAACACAGAAGGAAGCACATTTTTAGATTTTGATCAAAGATTACAAAGACAAAAAATTTTTTTTGTGGATTAACTTGCATGGATGATGTTGACCACAAGAATAGTAACGTGTGCTAATAAAGCACATGAGGTCAATTTTGATTTCATGAATTTATGTTAAAGCACTTAAGTTCTATGCGGTGTGTACGGAAGTGAAATGAACTAGTTGTTAATGACATATTTAAACTCTTATCAGGGACGCGTGTCTCTTCTGTATGTGTGCAGTGCAGGAAAACCACAGGGAAAAGATTTGTGTTGCTAGATTTTGCTAAAAATATCAAGCACATAATAAACCAAAATAAATCCTTCATATTAAAATTAAGACCAAGGCATTGTGATATTGAAAGGCCTCTGTATATCTGGAACTGCCGCTATAGCAGGAGCTGGAGAGCCGAACAGCAGTGTGTGTGAGTGTGGACTGAACAAGAGCCTTTCAGTGGGACGTTACGCAACAGCCGTGTAGAAGATGAGGTCAGACACCAGCATCAGACCTCGGATCAGCACAACGGACTCGTGGAACCAGCATTAATGTGTCAGAGACGAATCCAGTGACGGTCCAAACGTGAGTCTCGACAACTCCTGCTGCCTCTGAGTCTGATCTGCCATCAACACAAGCACTATAGCTAATCACAGTAGCTAGTTAACCAATGGGGTTTACCACAGTACACCTTTACCGAGCTGCCCGTCACATGACTGAACACTCAGACTTCAGCCCAAAACACGTCTTCGAGCAGACTTCCTCATGTGCTGCGGTGTGTTGAGCTGAAGGCTGACAGAGGTCACGCGCTCATCCCACTGACGCTAGCAGGCGTTCGCTACACTAACGCTAACCAGGAGGCTTCAGGTCTAAGCGCTAACATGACTCACCTTCGGTATGTAGGCGTGCGCTTTAATACTCGATTGATTTAGCCAACGCTCCGCTGAAGGGAAAACACAACACCTAGTGAAGTGGCAGTGTTGGAACGAACAGATCACTTCTGTCATGTGATTCATTCATTCATATGCAGAACAACATACGCTTCAACCCATCGAGCAAAAGCATGATTCCCAAGCGCTCCATCAGCCCTGGTGCAATGCACTGCCTCTTGAGGACTAAAGTACGATGTGCATCAAGTAATAATGCAGAAGCTATAGGAGTGTATGTGTGATTTAGTGCATGAAGGAGGTTGTCTGAGAATACACAGCAGTCGTCAGGTCAGTGTTTGCCTCGTGTCCAAGACTCTGTCTTCAGCCCACAGGTTCTGGAGTGTGAGTGGAGGGTCAAGGATCAAGGGTCAGGTCCAGGATCTTCGCTGGAGATCAGGGTCAGATCAGTCACTGGAAGTCAGGGTCAGATCCAGGATCTTGAGTGTGGAGTCGTTGGAGGTCAGGGGTCAGGGTCAGAGGTCAGCGGTGTGTACCTGATGGCCGTGCAGTGTGTAGAGCAGCCGGCCCTCCAGCAGGTCCAGGATCTTGAATGTGGAGTCGCTGGAGGTCAGGGGTCAGGGGTCAGGGTCGGGGTCAGAGGTCAGTGGTGTGTACCTGATGGCCGTGCAGTGTGTAGAGCAGTCGGCCCTCCAGCAGGACCAGGATCTTCAGTGTGGAGTCGCTGGAGGTCAGGGGTCAGGGTCAGAGGTCAGCGGTGTGTACCTGATGGCCGTGCAGTGTGTAGAGCAGCCGGCCCTCCAGCAGGTCCAGGATCTTGAATGTGGAGTCGCTGGAGGTCAGGGGTCAGGGTCGGGGTCAGAGGTCAGCGGTGTGTACCTGATGGCCGTGCAGTGTGTAGAGCAGTCGGCCCTCCAGCAGGACCAGGATCTTCAGTGTGGAGTCGCTGGAGGTCAGGGGTCAGGGTCAGAGGTCAGCGATGTGTACCTGATGGCCGTGCAGTGTGTAGAGCAGTCGGCCCTCCAGCAGGTCCAGGATCTTCAGTGTGGAGTCGCTGGAGGTCAGGGTCGGGGTCAGAGGTCAGCGGTGTGTACCTGATGGCCGTGCAGTGTGTAGAGCAGCCGGCCCTCCAGCAGGTCCAGGATCTTGAGTGTGGAGTCGCTGGAGGTCAGGGGTCAGGGTCGGGGGGTCAGGGTCAGAGGTCAGGGGTCAGCGGTGTGTACCTAATGGCCGTGCAGTGTGTAGAGCAGCCGGCCCTCCAGCAGGTCCAGGATCTTGAGTGTGGAGTCGCTGGAGGTCAGGGGTCAGGGGTCAGGGTCGGGGGGTCAGGGTCAGAGGTCAGAGGTCAGCGGTGTGTACCTGATGGCCGTGCAGTGTGTAGAGCAGCCGGCCCTCCAGCAGGACCAGGATCTTGAGTGTGGAGTCGCTGGAGGTCAGGGGTCAGGGTCGGGGGGTCAGGGTCAGAGGTCAGGGGTCAGCGGTGTGTACCTAATGGCCGTGCAGTGTGTAGAGCAGCCGGCCCTCCAGCAGGTCCAGGATCTTCAGTGTGGAGTCGCTGGAGGTCAGGGTCGGGGGGTCAGGGTCAGAGGTCAGAGGTCAGCGGTGTGTACCTAATGGCCGTGCAGTGTGTAGAGCAGCCGGCCCTCCAGCAGGTCCAGGATCTTGAGTGTGGAGTCGCTGGAGGTCAGGGTCGGGGGGTCAGGGTCAGAGGTCAGAGGTCAGCGGTGTGTACCTGATGGCCGTGCAGTGTGTAGAGCAGCCGGCCCTCCAGCAGGTCCAGGATCTTCAGTGTGGAGTCGCTGGAGGCTGAGATGAGGAAGTTTCCAGACGGATGGAAGGAGAGGCCGTTCACCGCCGCACTATGAACTGAAACATACACACACATACACACACACACACACACACTTATACCATCTGAACACTACAATCTCATGAACTACACAAGCTTGACATTACAGACAATTACATAAAACATATTAACCATAAAAGCTGAATCAATTGTAAAACTTTAATTTGGACGATTTTCAATAATAAAATGTCATTGCAACCATACCCAGTTTAATGTATAGAATTATATGTTTTCAAGGTAAAAATTGTTCTTTTTTGTTGTTGTTGCAAAAATATCATGAATTATTAATAATTCACAAATATTACTACATCTTTGAGGAGTCGCACCACATGACGTTCAACAAACCTTGTCTTGTCATTAGGTCAAATAAAAATAAGCAGAAGCAATTTTGTTAAAATATTTTTAAGAAATATATAATAATGTGAATGAATTTACTTTTAAATGTATTGTAAAGTTAATTGCTGATCCAAACAATATTTCCAGTTTTTCTTTTTTCTTTTTTTTTTTTGGTCAGTTTGTAAACTTTGGTTTAATTTTTGCAGAAGTGTTTTCATTGGTTCAGTGTGCTGGAAACGCCTGAAGGCTGGACATCTGCAGCTGTTCTAGGTTTATTCCCAGTCTCGTTCTCTCTGATCTCCAGCTCTCTCGGCCTTCACACGCCCCCCGCAGGCGAAGGCAGACACTGCAGGCGTCACACCCTTCACACGCCCCCCGCAGGCGAAGGCAGACACTGCAGGCATCACACCCTTCACACGCCCCCCGCAGGCGAAGGCAGACACTGCAGGCATCACACCCTTCACACGCCCCCCGCAGGCAAAGGCAGACACTGCAGGCGTCACACTCACCGCTTCATCCTGGATCATCTTTATCTACACTTATATCTTCTGCATGCATTATGCATTACTGGATAATGTTAATTAACATAACCATACAGTGAGGAAAATAAGTATTTGAACACCCTGCTATTTTGCAAGTTCTCCCACTTGGAAATCATGGAGGGGTCTGAAATTGTCATCGTAGGTGCATGTCCACTGTGAGAGACATAATCTAAAAAAAAAAATCCAGAAATCACAATATATGATTTTTTAACTATTTATTTGTATGATACAGCTGCAAATAAGTATTTGAACACCTGTCTATCAGCTAGAATTCTGACCCTCAAAGACCTGTTAGTCTGCCTTTAAAATGTCCACCTCCACTCCATTTATTATCCTAAATTAGATGCACCTGTTTGAGGTCGTTAGCTGCATAAAGACACCTGTCCACCCCATACAATCAGTAAGAATCCAACTACTAACATGGCCAAGACCAAAGAGCTGTCCAAAGACACTAGAGACAAAATTGTACACCTCCACAAGGCTGGAAAGGGCTACGGGGAAATTGCCAAGCAGCTTGGTGAAAAAAGGTCCACTGTTGGAGCAATCATTAGAAAATGGAAGAAGCTAAACATGACTGTCAATCTCCCTCGGACTGGGGCTCCATGCAAGATCTCACCTCGTGGGGTCTCAATGATCCTAAGAAAGGTGAGAAATCAGCCCAGAACTACACGGGAGGAGCTGGTCAATGACCTGAAAAGAGCTGGGACCACCGTTTCCAAGGTTACTGTTGGTAATACACTAAGACATCATGGTTTGAAATCATGCATGGCACGGTAGGTTCCCCTGCTTAAACCAGCACATGTCAAGGCCCGTCTTAAGTTTGCCAATGACCATTTGGATGATCCAGAGGAGTCATGGGAGAAAGTCATGTGGTCAGATGAGACCAAAATAGAACTTTTTGGTCATAATTCCACTAAACGTGTTTGGAGGAAGAAGAATGATGAGTACCATCCCAAGAACACCATCCCTACTGTGAAGCATGGGGGTGGTAGCATCATGCTTTGGGGGTGTTTTTCTGCACATGGGACAGGGCGACTGCACTGTATTAAGGAGAGGATGACCGGGGCCATGTATTGCGAGATTTTGGGGAACAACCTCCTTCCCTCAGTTAGAGCATTGAAGATGGGTCGAGGCTGGGTCTTCCAACATGACAATGACCCGAAGCACACAGCCAGGATAACCAAGGAGTGGCTCTGTAAAAAGCATATCAAGGTTCTGGCGTGGCCTAGCCAGTCTCCAGACCTAAACCCAATAGAGAATCTTTGGAGGGAGCTCAAACTCCGTGTTTCTCAGCGACAGCCCAGAAACCTGACTGATCTAGAGAAGATCTGTGTGGAGGAGTGGGCCAACATCCCTCCTCAGTGTGTGCAAACCTGGTGAGAAACTACAGGAAACGTTTGACCTCTGTAATTGCAAACAAAGGCTACTGTACCAAATATTAACATTGATTTTCTCAGGTGTTCAAATACTTATTTGCAGCTGTATCATACAAATAAATAGTTAAAAAATCATACATTGTGATTTCTGGATTTTTTTTTTAGATTATGTCTCTCGCAGTGGACATGCACCTACGATGACAATTTCAGACCCCTCCATGATTTCTAAGTGGGAGAACTTGCAAAATAGCAGGCTGTTCAAATACTTATTTTCCTCACTGTATATGTGTGTCGGCCTGCAGTGTTTGTGCTCCAGATATGAGACATTAATTTTATACGCACAAATTTTTCATTTATTAAAGTTACAAGGTTTGAGATGACAGGAAATGAGAAAAATTGTTAACATTACATTAGTTAACATTTAGTTACACTTCTACAGCATCTATTAATCTCAGGTGTTAATAACATTATTATTACCTAACATTAACAAAGATTAATAAATGCTGTAAAAATCTATTGATTATTGTTAGTTTATATTAGTTGAAGGATTTGTTCACTTTAGAATTAAAATTTGATGTTGTCTTTCTTCAGTCGAAAAGAAATTAAGGTTTTTAACGTAATGTGTGTCTCATCACAGCGAGTCCAGCATTAGTGGTTAAAAGTATATAAATGTTTATTTCTGTTCTAAAATGTCCGCTGGTGTGTCTAGATGAGACTCTTATTCCTCGGCTGGATCGTGTCGAGACTTTGAAGCTGCACTGAAACTCACATCTGGACCTTCGACCCGTTGGACCCCATTGAAGACACTATATGGAGGAACATCCTGGAGTGTTTTCCTCTAAAACCTTCATTTCTTTTCCACTGAAGAAAGAAAGACATGAGCATCTTGGATGACGTGGAGGAGAGTAAATCATCAGGATTTTTTTATTCTGAAGTGAACGACTCCTTTGAGGTATTAACAAATGAGACCTTCTTGTAAAGTGTTCCAGAAAAATTACTAGTTCTATTACTGATGTATTTATACAGAAGTAGATCTGAATTTAATTGGTTTAATTGCACATATGATGATGACAAGCGAGTCGAATCACAGAACTGAACATCAGATTCAACAGATTGTCAAAATGATGAGATTTGCTGCAGATCTCTGAGATACACACATACGGTGTGTTTAAACTGCTGCTTTTCATAGTAAAACTATTCACTTTCTGATATGGTATACAGACCAGCAAACTCAGAAGTGGTAAAAAAGTAGCCTGGGAAAATCCAGACAACATATTGGGGATATTTTGGGAATATTTAATTTAATTTTATCAATCAATAAATTTCACTAGAAACAAACCTTGTTGTATTATTAGGGCCCAAGCCCTAAAAGGGCGAAGGCCCTATTGTTTTCGGTAGGATTATTAGGGCCCAAGCCCTGAAAGGGCGAAGGCCCTATTGTTTTCGGTAGGATTATTATTATTAGGGCCCAAGCCCTGAAAGGGCGAAGGCCCTATTGTTTTCGGTAGGATTATTATTATTATTATTATTATTATTATTATTATTATTATTATTTTGTCAACCTTTCGGGCACTTTTGGGGCCCTTAACATGCTCGAAAACTCTTGAAATTTTGCACACAGGTCAGAACCCGCGGCCATCAGGGCCGGGCTGAAGCTGGTACCCGGGCGTGGCAGGGGGCCTCGACAGCGCCCCCTGGAACGGGATCCGAACACTTGTCCATAAATCAGACACGCTTGCATGTAATAATATGAAACTTGGTACACATATAGACCTCATCGGGCCGAACAACTTTCGTGCTCTAAGTTTTACGCCAGACCAACAGGAAGTCGGCTATTATGGGTTGTTTGGAAACGCATGCTGTGGAATTTGATGTACTCCTCCTAGGAAATTCATCCATTCGCCTCCAAACTCGGTCGGCATGAAGTCAAGACATTGAGGATGCTAAATTGCGGACGGATTTTTGATATCTCGAACGGTTTGGCCGTGGCAAGGAAACGAATTTATGGCGAATAATTCAAACAGGAAGTGTGTTATAACTTCTGCATACATTAACTGATCTTGATGAAACTTCAGCAGTGTGTTAGTTGTAAGAGGCCGATCACATGGATGTGACATTTGTGAGTCAAAGTTATAGCGCCACCAACTGGCAACAGGAAGTGTGTCACTTTCAAAATGCTTTGAAATCACCCTCTTATTTTTACCCGATTTGCTTCAAACTTTATGTGTATAATGTAAACACACGGCAGATGTAGACCTGTGAAAGGATTATTGATATCTTAGATACTGTTGCCGTGGCAACGCATCAAACTTTAATATTCTTTTCGGATGCTTTTGAGACTCTTCACATGCTTGAAAATGCATGAAACTCGACAGACACATCACATTTATTATCCAGTAGACATGTGCAAAGTTTCAGAAACGGGCGTGGTGAAATGGCTCAGTAGCGCCACCTTTAGTCAAAAGTGGGGGGGTTAGTTTTATCAACAGCAACAAAACTTGGTATGTGTATTGTTCTCATCAAGACGGACAACTTTCTAATTTACAGTAACTAGCTCGGACCAAGAGGAAGAGAGATATTTTGGTTTGAATGTGGATTTTCTGGAGAATTTTCTCTCCCTCTCTCTGTGTCTATGTGTGTGTGAGGGGAGGGGGGGAGGGATTTGACTATTGCTTTTATATTGTTAATCAAGGTTTCAGGGGCTTTTGGGGTCCTTAACGTGCTCAAAAACTCTTGAAACTTTACACACATGTCAGAACCCACGGCCATCAGGGCCGGGCTGAAGCTGGTACCCGGGCGTGGCAGGGGGGCTCAACAGCGCCCCCTTGAACGGGGTTCTAAAACTTGGTCCATATATCAAACACGCTTGCATGAATTAATATGAAACTCGGTACACATATAGATCTCATCGTGCCGAACAACTTTCCCCTGGTCAAGTTTTACGCCAGCCCAACAGGAAGTCGGCTATTATGGGTTGTTTGGAAAACACTTGCTGTGGAATGTGAAATACTCCTCCTAGAAAATTCACCGTGTCCCCTCCAAACTCGGTGTGCATGTAGTCAAGACTTTGAGGATGCTAAATTGCGGACGGATTTTTGATATCTCGAACGGTTTGGCCGTGGCGAGGAATCGAATTTATGGCGAGAAAAGAGAAACACGAAGTGGAATAACTTCTGCATACATTAACTGATCTTGATGAAACTTCAGCAGTGTGTTCGTGGTAAGAGGCCGATCAGATGTATGTAGCTATTGTGATTCAAAGTTATAGCGCCACTAACTGGCAGCAGGAAGTGTGTCACTTTCAACATGCTTTTGACAAAAGTGGGGGGGTTAGTTTTAACTACAGTAAAAAAAACTCAGTTCATATATTGTTCTCATCAAGCCGGACAACTTTCTAATTTAAAGTCATTAGCTCTGACCATCAGGAAGTCAGATATTTTGGTCTGAATGTGGATTTTTTTGCAAAATCAGCCTCTGAATTTTTAGCCACCTTTATCTAAGTGGTTTATTTTATTCCCACCAAACTTTTTCAACATGATAAAAATATATTAATGATGCTAAATTGTGAACGGATAATAAATATCTCAAACGGTTTTGCTATGGCGAGGGATTAAAGTATTGTCTAAAAAGGAAACACTAAAAGGTTCATATATTCTAAAAATGTAATTATAAACCATTTATTACTATATAAAAGTATACAAATATCAGAACTTAACTCATTTTATTCTTTTTTTTTTTTTCAATTTAAGAATGAAGTTTAAGTTTAAAAACTGCCAGAATGGTTGTTTAGTCTAAATAATAAATAAATAAAGTCAAACATAGTGCTATACTGCCCTCTTGTGTTCAAAATCAGGTAGGCCTATTATATCTATATAAAAATATACTAGGTATGTGACGGTAAGAATATTTTACCACCGGTTAACTGACGTGTGACACCGCTGGGGGCTTTTTAATCGCTAACTTAAAAACGAAAGTAAAATATGTTCGTCCGCACGGACATTGATAATGGTGCGGAGCAGAGCGAGCATTTTCAATAACTTCCTATGGAAGGAGGAATGACCTAAAAAACGTTGACTCTGTTCTGCTCGTTCCTCGCTGAGGACGCGCACCATTATGAATGCCTGTGCAGCCGTGAGCATTTTAGTTTCATTTTCGGGGAGGATTGCTTGAATGTATTTAAAAAAAAGCACAATGTTGTGTTTTATTGCTACTGTACAAAAATATAAGTTAACACTTTGCAGTTTGAATGATGTTCTGAACAAAATGACAGAGTATGTTTTTATGTGTCCACTGTTTAATCGCGCCCTCGTTTTAGAGATTCCCAAGTTATTTTTTCATTTAAGTTTTTTCATTGTTCTAATCAGGTCAGGCAAGTAAAACTATCTGTGTCTTATCCATTACATTTTTATATAATATATATATACACTACTGTTCAAAAATTTGGGGTCAGTAAGATTTTTAAGCGAGGTTTCTTCTGCTCACCAAGGCTGCATTTATTTGATTAAAAATACAAACAAAAACAGTAATATTGTAAAATAGTATTCCAATTTAAAACAGCTGCTTTCTATTTTAATATATTTTAAACTGTTATTTATTCCTGTGATCAAAGCTGAGTTTTCAGCATCATTACTCCAGTCGTCACTGTCACATGATCCTTCAGAAATTATTCTAATATGATGATTGATGCTCAAGAAACATTCATTATTATTTTAAATGTCGAAAACAGTTGTGTACAGTCTTTGATGAATAGAAAGTTCAAAAGAACAGCATTTATCTGAAATCTAAAGCTTTTGTAACATTAAACACTACCGTTCAGAAGTTTGGGGTCAGTAATAATTTTAATTTTATTTTTGGGGGAAAGAAATAAAATAAATCAATACTTTTATTAATCGAGAATGAGTTAAACTGATCAAAAGTTACAGTACAGACATTTAAAATGTTAAAAAAAATTATATTTGAAATAAATGCTGTTCTTTTGAACATTACATTCATCAACGCATTTTGAAAAAAAAATCTGCACACAACTGTTTTCAACATTGAAAATAATAATTAATATTTATTGACCATCAATCATCATATTAGAATGATTTCTGAAGGATCATGTGACACTGAAGATGGGAGTAATGATGCTGAAAACTCAGCTTTGATCACATAAATTAATTACAGTGTAAAATATTTAAAAATAGAAAACAGCTGTTTTAAATTGGAATAATATTTCACAATATTACTGTTTTTGTTTGTATTTTTAATCAAATAAATGCAGCCTTGGTGAGCAGAAGAGACTTCTCCTAAAAACATTAAAAATCTTCCTGACCCCAAACTTTTGAACGGTATATATATATATATATATACACACATATATAAATACATATATATATATATATACCGTATATATATATATATATATATATAAATATAGCTGCGAGCAGCGATGGAGGGCCAAAGCCGGCGGTACCGCCACCCCGGTGCCTTTAGGTAACTAAAGGCATCGGGGTTGCGGTGCCACCGGCTTGGGCCCGTAATCGCTGCTCGCAGCTATATTTATTATTATTATTAGGGCCCAAGCCCTGAAAGGGCGAAGGCCCTATTGTTTTCGGTATTATTATTATTAGGGCCCAAGCCCTGAAAGGGCGAAGGCCCTATTGTTTTCGGTAGGATTATTATTATTATTATTATTATTATTATTATTATTATTATTATTTTGTCAACCTTTCGGCCACTTTTGGGGCCCTTAACATGCTCGAAAACTCTTGAAACTTTGCACACAGGTCAGAACCCGCGGCCATCAGGGCCGGGCTGAGGCTGGTACCCGGGCGTGGCAGGGGGGCTCGACAGCGCCCCCTGGAACGGGATCCAAACACGTGTCCATAAATCAAACACACTTGCATGTAATGATATGAAACTCGGTACACATATAGACCTCATCGGGCCGAACAACTTTCGTGCTCTAAGTTTTACGCCAGCCCAACAGGAAGTCGGCTATTTAGGGTTGTTTGGAAACGCATGCTGTGGAATTTAATGTACTCCTCCTAGGGAATTCATCGATTCGCCTCCAAACTCGGTGTGCATGAAGTCAAGACATTGAGGATGCTAAATTGCGGACGGATTTTTGATATCTCGAACGGTTTGGCCGTGGCGAGGAAACGAATTTATGGCGAAAAAATGAAACAGGAAGTGTGTTATAACTTCTGCATACATTAACTGATCTTGATGAAACTTCAGCAGTGTGTTCGTTGTAAGAGGCCGATCGCACAGATGTGACTATTGTGAGTCAAAGTTATAGCGCCACCAACAGGCAGCAGGAAGTACATCACTATTAAAATGCTTTGAAATCACTGTCTTATTTTTACCAGATTTGCTTCAAACTTTATGTGTACAATGTAGACACACGGCAGATGTAAACCTGTGAAAGGATTATTGATATCTTAGATACTGTTGCCGTGGCAACGCATCAAACTTTAATATTCTTTTTTTATGCTTTTGAGACTCTTAACATACTTGAAATTGCATGAAACTCGACAGACACATCACATTTATTAGCCCGTAGACATGTGCAAAGTTTCAGAAACGGGCGTGGTGAGGGGCTCAGTAGCGCCACCTTTAGTCATAAGTGGGGGGGTTAGTTTTATCAACAGCAACAAAACTTGGTATGTGTATTGTTCTCATCAAGACGGACAACTTTCTAATTTACATGATCTATCTCCGACCAACAGGAAGAGAGATATTTTGGTTTGAATGTGGATTTTCTGAAGAATTTTCTCTCCCTCTCTCTGTGTCTCTGTGTGTGTGAGGGGAGAGGGGATTTGACTATTGCTTTTATATTGTTAATCAAGGTTTTAGGGGATTTTGGGGTCCTTAACATGCTCAAAAACTCTTGAAACTTTGCACACAAGTCAGAACCCCCTGCCATCAGGGACGGGCTGAAGCTGGTACCCGGGCGTGGCAGGGGGGCTCAACAGCGCCCCCTTGAAAGGGGTCCCAAAACTTGGTCCATAGATCAAACACGCTTGCATGAATTAATATGAAACTCGGTACACATATAGATCTCATCGGGCCGAACAACTTTCCCCCGGTCAAGTTTTACGCCAGCCCAACAGGAAGTCAGCTATTATGGGTTGTTTGGAAAACGCTTGCTGTGGAATGCGAAGTACTCCTCCTAGAGAATTCATCCAATCCCCACCAAACTCGGTGTGCATGAAGTCAAGACATTGAGGATTCGAAATTGCGGACGGATTTTTGATATCTCGAACGGTTTGGCCGTGGCGAGGAAACGAAATTATGGCGAGAAAAGAGAAACACGAAGTGTTATAACTTCTGCATACATTAACTGATCTTCATGAAACTTCACCAGTGTGTTCGTGGTAAGAGGCCGATCAGATGGATGTAACTATTGTGAGCCAAAGTTATAGCGCCACCAACTGGCAGCAGGAAGTGTGTCACTTTCAACATGCTTTTGACAAAAGTGGGGGGGTTAGTTTTACCAACAGTTCCAAAAATCAGTATATATATTGGGCTCATCGAGTCAGACAACTTTCTAATTTACAGTTATTAGCTCAGAGCAAAAGGAAGTCAGATATTTTGGTTTGAATGTGGATTTTTTGGATATTTCAGACATTGAGTTTTTAGCTACTCTTCCTAACTGGTTTATTTTATTCACACCAAACTTTTTCAAAATGATAAAGATACATTAAAGATGCTAAATTGTGAACGGATATTAAACATCTCAAACGGTTTTGCTATAGTGAGGGACTAAAGTAAAGTAACCCTTAAAGCCTCATCTTCTAAAAATGTAATTAAACACCATTTATTTCTATATAAAAGTATAAAAATATCACAACTAAACCCATTTTATTCTTTTTTTTTTTTTCAAGTTTAAAAATAGTAATTGTACTATTTAGTCCCATAAAAGTCAAGTCATATATAGGGCTATACTGCCCTCTTGTGTTCAAAATCAGGTAGGCTTATTGTATCTACATAAAAATATACTAGGTATGTGACGGTGAGAATATTTTACCACCGGTTAACTGACGTGTGACACCGCTGGGGGCTTTTGAATCGCCAACTTAAAAACGAAAGTAAAATATGTTCGTCCGCACTGACATTGATAGTGGTTGAGTGAGCGTTTCAAATGAATTCCTATGGAAGTAGGAATTAACTGAAAAACGTTCACTCTGTTCTGCTCGTTCCTCGAGTCCCCATGAGTCTGTGTGCATTCAGGTTAAAGTCCCCACCGGGACAGAAAAACATGAACACACACACACACACACACACACACACACACACACACACACACACACACACACACACTCCAGCATTGCAATCTTGACATTGCAGCCTGTTCATTATAGACTTAATAAAATATAATAATAAAATGGTCAACCTAACATATAAAGATTACACTGCTCTAAATAGTCAGTTGTACAATTCGTACATTCACGGTAAGCACCGCTCCACTATGAATTTTCCAAGCACATTTTTGCGCATGTGAAGAGGATGATTTTTTCCGTCGATATTGGAACACGAGTGAAGAACAAAGCCTATAATAAAGAATAGTTTAGCATCCAAATACATCGCAAATGTTGAAACATTTTGATTCTAATGAGAGGGTTACGTGAGCCCAACACTGCTTTCTTTCATTTTTATTTTTACATTAAATTTAAAGGATTTGTTGTGGAATATTTTGAGTGTATCATAAAATCAGAATAAGGTAAGTCAAGCAATATTTTTGGTCTTTTATATATATATATATATATATATATATATATATATATATATATATACATATATATATATATATATATATATATATATATATATATATATATAAATATAGCTGCAAGCAGCGATGAAGGGCCAAAGCCGGCGGTACTGCCACCCCGGTGCCTTTAGGTAACTAAAGGCACCGGGGTTGCGGTGCCACCGGCTTGGGCCCGTAATCGCTGCTTGCAGCTATATTTATTATTATTATTATTATTTTGTCAACCTTTCGGGCACTTTTGGGGCCCTTAACATGCTCGAAAACTCTTGAAATTTTGCACACAGGTCAGAACCCGCGGCCATCAGGGCCGGGCTGAAGCTGGTACCCGGGCGTGGCAGGGGGCCTCGACAGCGCCCCCTGGAACGGGATCCGAACACTTGTCCATAAATCAGACACGCTTGCATGTAATAATATGAAACTCGGTACACATATAGACCTCATCGGGCCGAACAACTTTCGTGCTCTAAGTTTTACACCAGACCAACAGGAAGTCAGCTATTATGGGTTGTTTGGAAACGCATGCTGTGGAATTTGATGTACTCCTCCTAGGAAATTCATCCATTCGCCTCCAAACTCGGTGTGCATGAAGTCAAGTCATTGAGGATGCTAAATTGCGGACGGATTTTTTATATCTCGAACGGTTTGGCCGTGGCTAGGAAACGAATTTATGGCGAATAATTCAAACAGGAAGTGTGTTATAACTTCTGCATACATTAACTGATCTTGATGAAACTTCAACAGTGTGTTAGTTGTAAGAGGCTGATCACATGGATGTGACATTTGTGAGTCAAAGTTATAGCGCCACCAACTGGCAGCAGGAAGTGTGTCACTTTCAATATGCTTTGAAATCACCCTCTTATTTTTACCCGATTTGCTTCAAACTTTATGTGTATAATGTAGACACACGGCAGATGTAGACCTGTGAAAGGTTTATTGATATCTTAAATACTGTTGCCGTGGCAACGCATCAAACTTTAATATTCTTTTCAGATGCTTTTGAGACTCTTAACATACTTGAAATTGGATGAAACTCGACAGACACATCACATTTATTAGCCAGTAGACATGTGCAAAGTTTCAGAAACGGGCGTGGTGAGGGGCTCAGTAGCGCCACCTTTAGTCAAAAATGGGGGCTTAGTTTTAAGTAGAGTCACAAAAATCGTTATGTATATTGTTCTCATCAAGCCGGACAACTTTCTAATTTATAATCATAAGCTGTGACCAACAGGAAGTGAGATATTTTGGTTTGAATGTGATTTTTTGGAGAATTCTCTCCCTCTCTCTCTCTGCCTCTGCGTCTCTGTGTGTGTGAGGGGTGGGGGGATTTGTCTTTTGAGTGAGATTTGTTTAAAATTCCTGTTTTTCAAGGTTTCAGGGTCTTTTGGGGCCTTTAACGTGCTCGAAAACTCTTGAAACTTTGCACACAGGTCAGAACCCGCGGCCATCAGGGCCGGGCTGAAGCTGGTACCCGGGCGTGGCAGGGGGGCTCAACAGCGCCCCCTGGAACGGGATCCGAACACTTGTCCATAAATCAAACACACTTGCATGTAATGATATGAAACTCGGTACACATATAGATCTCATCGGGCCGAACAACTTTCGTGCTCTAAATTTTACGCCAGCCCAACAGGAAGTCGGCAATTATGGGTTGTTTGGAGAACGCTTGCTTTGGAATTTGAAACACTTCTCCTAGAGAATTAATTAAATCGCCACCAAACTCGGTGTGCATGAAGTCAAGACATTGAGGATGCTAAATTGCGGACGGATTTTTGATATCTCAAACGGTTTGGCCGTGGCGAGGACACGAATTTATGGCGAGAAAAGAGAAACACGAAGTGTTATAACTTCTGCACACATTAACTGATCTTGATGAAACTTCAGCAGTGTGTTCGTGGTAAGAGGCCGATCAGATGGATGTGACTATTGTGAGTCAAAGTTATAGCGCCACCAACTGGCAGCAGGAAGTGTGTCACTTTCAAAATGTTTTTGACAAAAGTGGGGGGGTTAGTTTTACCCACAATTACAAAAATCAGTACGTATATTGGTCTCATCGAGCCGGACAACTTTCTAATTTACAGGCATTAGCTGCAACCAACAGGAAGTCAGATATTTTGGTCTGAATATGGATTTTTTGTTAAATCAGCCTCTGAGTTTTTAGTTACTCCTCCTAAAAGGTTTATTTTATTCCCACCAAACTTTTTCAACATGATAAAAATATATTAATGATGCTAAATTGTAAACGGATATTGAATATCTCAAACGGTTTTGCTATGGCGAGGGATTAAATTAATGTCAAAAAGGAAGCAGGAAACATCTCATAACTTCTAAAAATGTAATTATACACCATTTATTTTTATATAAAATTATACAAATATTAGAACTAAACCTATTTTATTCTGTTTTTGCAATTCAAGAAGTATGAAAAAGTTAAAAACAGGCTATTTAGTGCTATTTGGTTCAACAAAAAAGCAAACATAGGGCTATACTGCCCTCTTGTGTCCAAAAGGATATCAAAACAGTATATAAAACGTTTTACTAGGTAGGCCTATTGTATTTAAATATAAATTTATTAGGTATATGACTGTGAGGATATTTTCCCATCGGTTAATCGACGTGTGACACGAGCGGGTGCTTTTAAATCGCTAATATAAAAGTGAAAGTAAAAAACGGACGTCCGCACGGACATTGATAATGGTGCACGTTGGAAAAAATGATACTTTTAAACATAACACTAAACCGCCATTAGGTGTCGCCAGGCGACCATCTTAATGAGCGAGTCATTGATTCATTCGTTCAAACGATTCGTTCCAATGACTGAGTCATTCATGATTGAGACAGATGTTTATGGATTGACCATTGAATCTTTACGTCAACTGATTCGTTTCAAAATGCTGAATCATTCAGTAATGAGAAAACAAGTTGCTGTGAGATGCGCAATGGTTCTGCTGTGATCTTTGTTTAACTATTTTTGCTGCTGAAACAGAACAAAAACAGTCAATATTGCATCTAAAATGTAAGTGACTTAATTGTAACTGTTTATTAACCTGTCGTATGAAATCAATGTCACAGTTTCAATCGTGATTGTATTCAGGAAATAGTTGCCAACTCGTCAAGTGAGGTTGCTTAACTCTATCATATGTTATAAAATATATAAAAACTCCATATTTGTAATTTTTATAGTCAGTATGTTGTTAACTGGTTTGCTTTTTTGTGTGCTGCGCTCATTTGTTTACAATTCTCCTGGAGAAGCAGCATGAGCCTCAACAGTGCAGCCTTGTTACCATTGATCAGTAATACATTCATTTTTAACTGCTGATTGCAACTTAAAATGAATGTAATGAAATTAGAATAATCTCTCGTTTTAGTGACTCCCAAGTTATTTTTTTGTTATTGACGTTCTAATCAGGCTATACTCTGGTCGGGCAAGTAAAATTCTCTTTCAGGTAGGCCTATTGTATTTATATATAAATATATTAGGGATGTGACTGTGATAAAATTTTCCCACCGGTTAATCGACGTGTGACACCGCTGAGGGCTTTTAAATCGCTAACTATAGTATACTATATACTAGTAAAATACAGACGTCCGCACAGACATTGATAATGGTGCGGAGTAGAGCGAGCATTTTCAATGTATTCCTATGGATGTAGGAATTAACTAAAACATTTTATTTATGTTTTTGTGTCCACTGTTCAACCGCAACCGCGTCACACACACACATTCCAGAA
>CM040813.1:604372-616872 GCA_022829025.1 Squalius cephalus | reverse complement strand
CAGAACATGCCAGAACACGCCAGATCACGTCAGAACACGTCAGAACACGCCAGATCACGCCAGAACACGTCAGATCACGCCAGATCACGTCAGAACATGCCAGATCACATCAGAATACGTCAGAACATGTCAGAACATGCCAGAACACGCCAGATCACGTCAGAACACGTCAGAACACACCAGATCACGCCAGAACACGTCAGATCACGCCAGATCACGTCAGAACATGCCAGATCACATCAGAATACGTCAGAACATGTCAGAACATGCTAGAACACGCCAGATCACGTCAGAACACGTCAGAACACGGCAGAACACGTCAGAACACAGCAGAACACGTCAGAACACATCAGAACACGGCAGAACACGCCAGATCACGCCAGAACACGCCAGATCACGTCAGAACACGCCAGATCACGCCAGATCACGTCAGAACACGCCAGATCACGTCAGAACGCGGCAGAACACGTCAGAACACGGCAGAACACGTCAGAACACGCCAGATCACGTCAGAACACGTCAGAACACGTCAGAACACGCCAGATCACGTCAGAACACGCCAGATCACGTCAGAACACGTCAGAACACGCCAGATCACGTCAGAACACGGCAGAACACGTCAGATCACGTCAGAACACGCCAGATCACGTCAGAACACGTCAGAACACGCCAGATCACGTCAGAACACGCCATATCACGTCAGAACACGGCAGAACACGTCAGAACACGGCAGAACACGTCAGAACACGCCAGATCACGTCAGAACACGCCAGTTCACGTCAGAACACTTCAGAACACGGCAGAACACGTCAGAACACGCCAGATCACGCCAGAACACGTCAGATCACGCCAGATCACGTCAGAACACGCCAGATCACATCAGAATACGTCAGAATACGTCAGAACATGTCAGAACATGCCAGAACACGCCAGATCACGTCAGAACACGCCAGATCACGTCAGAACACGTCAGAACACGGCAGAACACGTCAGAACACGGCAGAACACGCCAGATCACGTCAGAACACGCCAGATCACGTCAGAACACTTCAGAACACGGCAGAACACGGCAGAACACGGCAGAACACGTCAGAACACGCCAGATCACGCCAGAATACGTCAGATCACGCCAGATCACGTCAGAACATGCCAGATCACATCAGAAAATGCCAGAACACACCAGATTACGTCAGAACATGTCAGAACATGCCAGATCACGTCAGAACACGCCAGAACACACCAGATCACGCCAGAACACACCAGATCACGTCAGAACACGCCAGATCACGCCAGAACACGTCAGAACACACCAGATCACGCCAGAACACGTCAGAACATGCCAGAATACGTCAGAACATGCCAGATCACATCAGAATACGCCAGAACACGCCAGAACACACCAGATCACGTCAGAACATGTCAGAACATGCCAGATCACGTCAGAACACGTCAGAACATGCCAGATCACGTCAGAACACGCCAGAACACGTCAGAACACGTCAGAACACGCCAGATCACGCCAGAACACGCCAGATCACGTCAGAAACACACCAGATCACGTCAGAACACGTCAGAACATGCCAGATCACGCCAGAACACGTCAGAACACGCCAGAACACGCCAGATCACGCCAGATCACGTCAGAACACGTCAGAACACACCAGATCACGTCAGAACACGCCAGAACACGTCAGAACATGCCAGATCACGTCAGAACACGCCAGATCACGCCAGAACACGTCAGATCACGCCAGATCACATCAGAACACGCCAGAACACGTCAGAACACGCCAGATCACGTCAGAACACGCCAGATCACGCCAGAACACACCAGATCACGCCAGATCACGTCAGAACATGCCAGAACACGTCAGAACACGCCAGATCACGTCAGAACACGCCAGATCACGCCAGAACACACCAGATCACGCCAGATCACGTCAGAACACGTAAGAACACGCCAGAACACGTCAGAACACGCCAGAACACGTCAAAACACACCAGATCACGTCAGAACACGTCAGAACACGCCAGATCACGTCAGAACACACCAGATCACGTCAGAACATGTCAGGACATGCCAGATCACGTCAGAACACGTAAGAACGCGCCAGAACACGTCAGAACACGCCAGATCACGTCAGAACACGCCAGAACACGACCGAACATGCCAGAACACATCAGATCACGCCAGATCACGTCAGAACACGCCAGATCACGTCAGAACATGCCAGAACATGCCAGATCACGTCAGAATACGCCAGAACACGTCAGAACACGCCAGATCACGTCAGAACACGCCAGATCACGCCAGAACACGCCAGAACACGTCAGAACACGCCAGAACACGTCAGAACACACCAGATCACGTCAGAACACGCCAGATCACGTCAGAACACACCAGATCACGTCAGAACACGTCAGAACACGCCAGATCACGTCAGAACACGTAAGAACGCGCCAGAACACGTCAGAACACGCCAGATCACGTCAGAACACGCCAGAACACGACAGAACATGCCAGAACACATCAGATCACGCCAGATCACGTCAGAACACGCCAGATCACGTCAGAACATGCCAGAACACGCCAGAACATGCCAGAACACGCCAGAACATGTCAGAACACATCAGAAAATACCAGAACACATCAGAACATGCCAGATCACGGCAGAATACACCAGATCACAGCAGAATACACCAGATCACGTCAGAACATGCCAGAACACGCCAGATCACGTCAGAACATGCCAGAACACGCCAGAACATGTCAGAACACATCAGAAAATACCAGAACACATCAGAACATGCCAGATCACGCCAGATCACAGCAGAATACACCAGATCACGTCAGAACATGCCAGAACACATCAGATCACATCACTGATGCCATTTTAAAATACACTAAATTACACAGAACAGAAATAATGTTCAAATTACACGGTCAGACTTTACAGTAAGTGCGCATTTTCAATTTTTCCACAGCATTTATTATTCATACTTCAACATTTACTAGCTCATTTTCATAAAGCTGTATCGGTTAACATTAGTTAATACAGTGAGAACTAACATGAATTAACAATGAACAATTGATTTATTATTAACTAACATTAAAAAATATATAAATTCTGTTAAGAAATATATTCCTCGATTTAGCTAATGCAAGATGAGACCTTACTGTAACGTGCTTCCAGTGATAATTTGTCTAAAAACAATATAAAAAAGCTTTTTGTGGCGTGACTCTCATTTTAAGACACACAAATCATATTTTTTCCAGTCAGACAGTTTGGTTAGATATAATTATAGTAGTATAAATGAGATGGGTTAGGCAGGGCTCCAGACTAACTTTTCCACTGGTTGCACTGGTGCTACCAACTTTCTCAGTTGGTCGCACCAGCACATGATTTGGTCGCACCAAATTGTTTTGTTTTTTACAACATGGAATTAATCAATGCATGCTGATGAATAGTTGTCCTTATTTGCGTACCCTAGTTTTGCACTGATGTAAAAAGACTGACAGTGACACAAGACCTCATGTTTGGCAAAATGTTTTAATCTTTTAAATGAAAACCATTCAAAATAACTATAAAAAAAAAACACGTATGTTTTTTAATGTTTGATTGTATTTTATTTAGTACTGTCAATCGATTAAAACAATTAACTAGCCTATTCGCGATTAATCACACTTAACATTAAAGGTTTTAATATATTTTTATATTGTAATAATTTCACATTTGATCTCCAAATTAATGTGAAACAACAAAGTATATTTTAAATATTTGATCTATTAGGTAGGAAATATACATAAATTGAATAAAGTTACACCTCTCAGACTTCACTGTAATTTTCTCTGACATTTTTCTTTGATTTGATTTTTTTACATTAATGTATCACAAAAGCGGGTTTATTAGGCTGCTGTCGCTTTAAGATCTGATGTATACAAATGCGGATCTGGATCTGACAAGCATCTGATGTTGTCAACTCTTTGCGGTCATTTAACACTTTTTAACTAATTTAATACTGTGCTTACGAGGATACTCGACAAACTGAACATTTTGGCATACTTTTGTGTGTTTTTGTCCGTTCAAGCGTGAAAGAGAAGCGGCTGCGCGCTGTCTAAAGCGGCATTCTGAGCGCATGAGTCCTGTCTGTGTGTGTGTGTGTGTGTGTTGCATGTATCACACAGAGAGGAGATATTAAGACAGCGCGCCGCCAGTACAGATTTAAATTCTTATTTTTTGCGTTTTATCACGCTTGAATTGTTTATTAGCACTTGAATGAATGATAGCGTGATAAAATAATATAGAGCAGCCAATGGATGAAAGAAAAAATCTGATGCTGCATTAATTGCGTTAAATATTTTTAACGCGTTGAACTGAAATAATTAATCGCATGCGTTAACGTGTTCATTTTGACAGCCCTAATTTTTGTATAATAAAACATAAACATAATATGTATTTGTTATACTCCTTTGCTCACTTGGTTCCTCCCTGTCCGCACCTGTGCCCTCGTCATCAGTTGTGTCTGAGGCTGTATGCTGGCTCGTTGGCTTGTAATTCCTGAATTCCTAATTCGCGCGTTTCACCATCAGTGTGCAATGCGCGTGACATGTACGTTCTTTAATAAATAAACTGCAAGTGTCTTGCGGAAGAACATTGTAGCCGGAGCTACTTCTCTCCGCTAATGCCTATGGCGAGCCGCGAGTCACGCAGGCACTGGGCAACTCCGCAGCCGAGCCGACCCCGGGATAAAATAGTCAGAATATAAACACTTATTATAGGCGTACCGTAGTGATTCAGGATAAGTCAAAAACACGGTTTGGAAAATGGATTCATGATGTACTGATACAACGGCGTTCTGTTGCGCATGCGTGAATTTAACTGAGTTGTACATGAGCATGCACTCGCACAAATGCGACCACATAAAATTTTAACTCGCACATTCTCAAAAAATGGTCGCATATGCGACCATTTTGGTCGCAGTCTGGAACCCTGTTAGGGTTAGCTGAATGTGGTTCACACACAGTGAACAGTGATTAGTGACCAGTTATAAGTGGACAGTGATTAGTGGACAGTACCTGGCGCAGCGCACCCAGTTGATGTGCTGGTTGAGGGAGAAGAGGAACTTCTGGCGATGGACGGTCCAGACTTTGATGCTCTTGTCATCAGATGCGGTGACGAGTGTCTGACCGTCACTGGAGAAGCTCACGCTGCGCACCGTTCCTGTATGAGCCCTGAACACTGTGGACTCGCCTTTCCTGAACACAACATACACATCACATCTAAACACACACACTTCTTATAGTTTTCCTTCTATAAAAAAGCTTTCTTCGGTTTCCCAATGTCTATTAGCTTTTGATTAATATATCAAAACACACTATCATTCAAAAGTCTGGGCTAAGATTGTTTGTATTCATCAAGGACGCATTTAACTGATCAAAAGTGACATTAAAGACATTTATAATGTTACAAAAGATACATTTGAGATTGTCTAGGGAATTAATGAAATAAGCTCATGTTGTGAAAACTGTTGTGTTATTAAATAAGGAGCTCAAGATGAGCCTCAGATCTGGTCCAGATCTCCAGTTTATCTGGAGGCGGATCTCAGTGTAAAGCATCGGACAGATGATGAGACTCAGACAACATGATTATTATCAGTTATTTCTGTCCCAACACCCACATGCACATCTCACCGGCTGAGAGAAGAGGCTTATGGGAGCATTAGTCACTGACAGAACAGAAGGCTTGAAGAGCATATGAGCCTCATAAAGATCATCCGTGTGATCTAAACATTACAGGGACTCGTGCGGAAACGCCATGAAACTAGAACAGGAAACTAAACGTGTGCAAAGACCAGACATGCGCATGTTTGAGGCACACACACTACATGATTCAGTCCAGCCCTGCAGGATTCAGAGAAACTACTGAATAATAACGAAATAAACGAATATTCGAATACAATATTCCTGAAAAATGCTCCTCCCTAGACGGGACTCTCTGACACTTCAAAACAGACTTCAGCTTCAAAAAACTCTCCAGACAGATTTGACATTATTAATAGTCTTTTTGCCTGTTGACATGAACATATTGGATCATGGGTAGGATGTGATAAATGTAATTCAGTCATTCAGTGTCAAATCAGCCAAATTTTAGAAACTTACTCTGCTAAAACGTTTGATTTTGTTAATGTTTACTTTGAATAAAGACATAGGCCTAAATAGTGGTGAAAGTCAAAATATTAAATGTCATGGATGAATATTTATTGAGTAACACAATAAGTATTAGCTGTGTGCAAATTCAACAATCTGCAGATGGAGCTGTATATCTAATATTGAGATTATATTGAGATATTATTGACATTATATTGAGATATATTGAGATAATACTGAGATTATATTGAGTTATATTGAGCTATACTGAGCTAATATTGAGATATATTAAGATATTATTGAGATTATATTGAGATTGAGATTATTTTGAGATATACTGAAATTATATTGAGATAATATTGATTATTTTGAGATATATTGAGATTATATTGAGATGTATTTAGTTGTATTGAGATTATATTGAGATATATTAAGATTATATTGAGATTATATTGAGATATATTGAGATTATACTGAGATTATATTGAGATTATATTGAGATATATTGAGATTATACTGAGATTATATTGAGATTATATTGAGATATATTGAGATTATATTGAGATATATTGAGATTATACTGAGATTATATTGAGATTATATTGAGATATATTGAGATTATACTGAGATTATATTGAGATTATATTGAGATATATTGAGACTCACACACTGGGCACCCAGAGCCGCACCATCTTGTCTCGGGAGGCTGAGGCCAGCAGATGAGCGGAGGGTATATTGAGATTATATTGAGATATATTGAGATTATATTGAGATATATTGAGATTATATTGAGATATATTGAGACTCACACGCTGGGCACCCAGAGCCGCACCATCTTGTCTCGGGAGGCTGAGGCCAGCAGATGAGCGGAGGGTATATTGAGATTATATTGAGATATATTGAGATTATATTGAGATATATTGAGACTCACACGCTGGGCACCCAGAGCCGGACCGTCTTGTCTCGGGAGGCTGAGGCCAGCAGATGACCGGAGGGAGAGAACTCAACACTTGTCACCGCATCCTTGTGTCCCACAAACCTGTAGGCCCTCGTCTGAGGCTTCATGTTCCAGATCATCACACACGCGTCCATGGAGCCCGAGGCTGAGAGGAACACACACACCCACACAAACACACACTCACATGAGGCTGAGAGAAACAGTGGAGACCAGTTAAACTCAGCATGAAAGAGAAGCTGCGCTGTTCTGCCACAACAACTAATGTGGGCGGGGCTTGATTGTGTCCGTGGGGAATTGATTGGATGGTTATTGGTGGATCTCCTGTGAGTGACAGGTTGCCCTGCCCCCTCTGAGCATTGTGTGTGTGTAGAGTGAGTGAGACCAGGTGTCAGGTACTCTCGCTCCACTCTATGCATTTAGAATAAACATTGCAATATTCCATTTTTTTTTTAAATTGTCAATTGAGATTTCATGGTGACTTTAACTCCTGCCACCACCTGCAATAAGAAAGCATCAGTATTTTATCCAGGTATTTATTTTACTTATTAACCACATAACCTGTACTAAATTATAACTGCATGGATCACTGTGACTGAACCTTGATAAGCATGGACTCTCTACCATTATCTGCACTACAGCCTTTTTTTTTTAAACACAGTCTTTGAGAGAGAGAGAGAGAGAAAGAGAAAGAGAGAGAGAGAGAGAGAGAGAAAGAGAGAGAGAGAGAGAGAGAGAGAAAGAGAGAGAGAGAGAGAGAGAGAGAGAGAGAGGATTAAACAACTTTTATTTAGACATCATTTATATGTCATTCACAATAATAATATAATAATAATAAAATGTAATATTCAAAAAAATAAATAAAAATACTTTTTTTTTTTTTAAAAACCTAAGACCAATTGATCATCATGTACAACACATAGAACCTCATTGATACACCAGATTTCACAAAAAGCAGGTACATTATTTGTGAGACTGAAATATGTAAATTCCATTCTCAATCTTGCTGCCACCAGACTCATACACATTACTCTAGAATTTGTTGCTGCCAACTCTAGGCCCTTGTTCTTTCTTGTTTTCCATATGGCCAATTTTGCTGTCCCTATTAGATAATTCAATAAACATACTCTCCTTCTTAATAAAAATCTATATTTCAACCCTCCTATAAATATTTTATCTGAAAATTCTTCTGCAAACCCCTGAAACCAAGTTGCAAGTAATTCAAACAAATCGTTTAATCTATTGCATTTTAAAAACAGATGCTCTAGATCTTCATCCTCACCACTAAACCTGCACTGCCCCCCCCACTGCTGGGTTCAGGTGTGCCACATGCCTGTCCGTAGCTATCGCCCCATGTATGATCCTCCACTGCAGGTCACCAGTTCGCTTTTCTACAGGGAGTTTGTACAGGGTCCTCCACCTGTCTCTAACAAGGAAGTCTGGTCCCAACAACTCTAGCCATCTGGAAGCTTTCTGTCTCTTCAGTGACCTCTGGTGTATCACCTTAACTGCTGTGTGGTGAAGTGCCTTCTTCGAAGCACAATCCAGATACTCCAGTTGAGGTGTCTGTAAATTCAAGATAGAATCGGCAACTTCCCCTTCATTCTCATCACACATTAGTGACAAAATCTTGATCCTTGGAAAAACTTTCATGTCATTCTGATTTGACATTTGTCCTGTTGATATACTTTCTCCATAAGTTCTTTGTACTGCCAGAGAGATTTCCTCTATCATTTTTGAAACAAGTCTCTGTGATCGTAAACCAGTCACTTCCTTAATATTTTCCACAGATTTCCATCCATCTTTATCCATTAGATGACCCAGCTTCACGATACCATTCCTGAGCAGACACTCACTGAGGACAAAAGTCTTGTCTGGATCATGTTGTTAAAAAACAATGGTTCCTCAGGAGCCCAGTGAATAGAACTGCTCCTATCTCTGTCCACCTTTAAAACATTTCTCCACACGTGAAACATTGTCCGATAAAAAGGTGTGATTTCAGACAAATTCATATCCTCCAGTTTCATTAAAAACAGGTGTTTGTCAAGACCAAGCCCACCTGCCCTCTGCAAGATGGCACATGCTGTAGGAGTCCATAACAAGTCTTTTTGATAAAGAAATCTTTTTGCTGCTTGTAATCTGAACGCGTGGATACGACTCTTAACGTCCACCAGGCCATGTCCTCCCTCGCAAACTGGCAAAAAGATCACTGATGCTCGGACCCAGTGCTCGCCACTCCAGAAAAAATTTACCAATTTCCTCTGAATTTCACATATAATGTCCTCAGGTGGATCCATGACTACACACCTGTGCCATAGTGTAGAAGCTGCCAGGTTATTGGCGACCAGAACCCTCCCTCTATAAGACAACTGTGGTAATAGCCATTCCCACTTAGACAATCGGGCAGACACCTTATCCAGCATACCCTCCCAATTCTTCATTTGATATTGTCTATTGCCTATAAAAACTCCCAACACTTTTAAACCTTCCCTTCCCCATCTCAAGCCACCTGGAAGTTGTGGATATCCTACCTCGTCCCACTGACCCATAATATAACCCTCACTTTTCTCCCAATTTACTTTGGCAGTGGACGCTTTTTCATAAAGCTTAATATTCTCATTTAAACTTCTAATATCCTCTTGCCTCGTGATAAACACCGTAATATCGTCTACATAAGCAGACAAAACTAATTTAACACTTTCACTTCCATTTTGAAATAACACACCTTGTAAATGTTTTTTTAGTCTATGTAAGAGAGGTTCAATCATTAGGCTATACAGCTGCCCAGACAATGGACAGCCTTGCCTGATCCCTCTACCAAGAGGTACTGGAGCACTAAGACCCCCACCAGCCTTTACCATGATAAACACATCGGAGTACAACAATTTTACATATGATAAAAAGTTTTCACCAAAACCAAAATGTTTTAAAACATTAGATACCCATGATCCACACTGTCAAATGCCTTTTCTTGGTCTAATGATACAATTCCAAGATCACTATTATTAAGGTGGCTAAAGTCAACTAAATCTCGTAACACAAATATATTGTCTATAATAGATCTCTCTGAGACACAATACGTTTGATCTTTATCAATCAAAAACTCTAAACAATGCTTAATTCTATTAGCCAGACATTTTGACAGTATCTTATAATCCAGACGTAGTAAGGACACTGGTCTCCAATTTTTCAATAAACATAAATCCCCTTTTTTTGGTAGCAGTGAGAGGACTTAACGGGAGTGATTTTTCTTTAAAACAATTTAAAAATACTTCATACAAATCCACTCCAACTAGATTCCAAAATTGCTTATAAAATTCAACTGGCAATCCGTCTATTCCTGGAGACCGACCTGAAGACAGTTGCTGCATTGCCTCTGTGAGTTCCTTAAAAGTAATTTCATTATCCAGCAATTTCTTATGTCCATCTGGTAACTTTGGTAAATCAAACAGTAATTCCTCAGTACTTTTAGAGTCACATGATTCTTTACTATATAATGACCCATAAAAATTCACTGCCATTTTTCTGATTTCCACCGGATCAGAGGTTATAGTTCCATTTGCACGACGAAGATGATACATCTGTTTCTGTTGAACATTTTTCTTTTCCAGGTTAAAAAAATAAGAACTAGGAGCATCCATATCTTTAATCGAGCAAAACCTTGCTCTAATCAGTGCTCCCTTAGTCCGTTCCTGTAAAAAAGATCCAAGTTCCATTCTCTTCTTTTCCAAAAAGTCTTTCTGCACAGTTCCAGGATTATCCATAATTTCTTTTTCTAACTGCACAATGTCTCTTTCCAGTCTTTGTACTGTTACTTTAATTTGAGATGAAGAACGCAAGGTATAGCCTAATTCTGACAAAAAACTCTTATTTGGGCTTTTCCCACTTCCCACCACTGGCTAATATTCTCAAAAAAACTCTTTTTCATTTTCCACTCATTCCAAAACATTGTAAATCTTTCACAAAACAAAACATCTTGTAACAGTTTAACATTAAAATGCCAATAATATGTACGTCTTGACAATTCTTTCATGTTAAGATCTAAACCAACCATATGATGATCTGAAAAGGCATTTGGTGAATGAAAAACATTCATTACTCTGTTGTTCCATATTTTTCCAAGATAAAACCGGTCCAATCTAGCCCCACAAACAATATTGTCAGTCACTTTAACCCATGTGTACTGTCTTTCCCTTCCATTCCTTACTCTCCATATATCTACCAAACCTCTTTTTTCCATTATTTTGGATAGTACTAAACTGGATTGATTATGAGGTTCTTCACCATTTCTATCAACAGTGAAATCTGTTGTACAGTTCCAGTCTCCCCCTACAATAATACACACACCATCATCAATTTTCTTAAGAGATTCATTCAGTTTCATAAAAGACCTCACCCTTTCTGACCCATTATTCGGGGCATATACATTTACAAAAGCAAAAAAAAAAAAAACTCAAACTCTATTTGTGTTATTATAATCCTCCCCTTTTCAATTTCCTCAACATTTAAAATATTAACATTCATATTCTTTGAAAATAAAATAGCAACTCCAGCACTATTATTTGACCCATGACTTAAGACGAGCTTTCCACCCCACCACATACCCCATTCTATTTCATTATTATTATCAGTATGTGTTTGCTGTAAAAAAGCAAAATTAATCTGTTTTATTTTCAAAAATTCTGAAACCATTGCCAATTTCTTCTTGTCTCTACCCCCATTTATATTTAAGGAACCAACCCTCAAACACTCCATAGAAAAATGAAAGGATAAAAGGGATAGAAAAAGAAACCATTGTAAGAGAGACACCCTGTGCAACTTAATCATTGCTTTAATAGTTTGAAGCAGGAGATTTACCCTGACGTAATTTCGTTAAGAGTTTCTTCAAACGAAATCTCTTCTTACTTAGTTCGTCATGGCTTACCGTTCTCTGTAGCATAATTACTGAAGCAATAAACTTATCCACATCTGGGAAGAAGTCATTTACTTCAACTATCTTACCAAAAGTTACATCCAAGAAATCATTTATTTCCTGCAATGTATACAATTCTCCCATAACTTGGGAACCAAATTCAGAAATTTCCGAACAAGCATCGTCATCCACCATCTCATTGTCATCATTACTCATTTCAAAGCCCTGTGATGTTTCAGGTTGAGGCTCAATTTCACTTCCACCAGCCTCACTAATCACCATTTCTACACCTACTCCACTTACTTCTGCTGTCACTGTAACTTCACCAGCCCTCATCATTCTCTCAGTATCCCTACTTTGCTTCACAACAACAGTAGGCTCCTCGCTAGGCCTCGTACTATCTCCCACAGCAACGCCACCATCATGTACTTCACTCACAGTCTGAGGTTGTATTCCTCGATCTATTTCACGATTCCCATCATCAA
>CM040813.1:594372-599372 GCA_022829025.1 Squalius cephalus | reverse complement strand
CTCACACTCACTCACACTCACTCTCACTCACACTCACTCACTCTCACTCACACTCACTCACTCACACTCACTCACACTCACTCACATTCAAACTCACTCACACTCACTCACACTCACACTCACTCTCACTCACACTCACTCACTCACACTCACTCACACTCACTCTCACTCACACTCACACTCACTCACACTCACTCACACTCACTCTCACTCACACTCACTCACACTCACTCTCACTCTCACTCACACTCACTCTCACACTCACTCACACTCACTCTCACTCACTCACACTCACTCACTCTCACTCACACTCACTCACTCACACTCACTCACACTCACTCTCACTCTCACTCACACTCACTCACACTCACTCACACTCACTCTCACTCACACTCACACTCACTCACTCTCACTCACACTCACACTCACTCTCACTCACTCACTCACACTCACTCACACTCACTCTCACTCACTCACTCTCACTCACTCACACTCACTCACATTCAAACTCACACTCACACTCACTCTCACTCACTCACACTCACTCACATTCAAACTCACACTCACACTCACTCTCACTCACTCACACTCACTCACATTCAAACTCACACTCACACTCACTCTCACTCACACTCACACTCACTCACACTCACTCTCACTCACACTCACTCACACTCACTCACTCACTCTCACTCACACTCACTCACTCTCACTCTCACTCTCACTCAATTCAATTCAATTCAATTCAAAATGAGCTTTATTAGCATGACTGTGTAACACAATGTTGCCAAAGCATCAACATATTATATATAAATAATAAAACAAATAAAACATATATGTATAGATCATGTCATATGTAGCATAGTAAATATAAATAAATAGATAAATAAACACAATTTATCCTAATAAATGAATAAGTACAGTGGGTCTCTCTAGAGAATTAGCTGACTCTGGTGTTGTGAATAGCTAACACATATTTAGCCGCTAGTGCAGCTGTACTATCATCTTCTCCCAGTAAGAAGAACATTTTCTCAGTGTCACTCAGTTCAAAGAATGATGGAATCAAGATTTCAAATCTGGGCAGAAAGGTTTCTCTTATACTGGAGTATTTGGAGCAGAAGAGCAGAAAGTGTTCCTCATCCTCGATGTGCTGTAGGTCACAGTGTCTACAGTAGAGCCCGACCGATATATCGGCATTCCGATATTATCGGCCGATATTAGGCATTTTCAAAACTATCGGTATCGGCATTTATAACGGCCGATAAATGAATATTTCAAAAATAAAATAAAAACGGACGAAACACCCTTCAACCATGTTATGAGTGTTGGCGTTGTATAGTTTGTCCACCAGAGGGCACTCTACACCGTCCCTGTTGGCAACACTCGTGTATAACGCGCCACACATTCTGCAACCTGCTGATCCAGCCAGAGTCGGGCAGAGAGAACCGCGAGTGAGATCATCGGTGAAGTGTGTTCATGGTGAGTTGGTAACGACTCACGAGACATACATTGCTTGAATAACAATTAAAAGAACATCCCTATCAGTTCTCTTAACTCAAATAAGGATGACAAAATTCGTGACTCATGTCCAGTTTTGCTGCGGTTAAATAAGCCGAGAGTGAAGCGGAACAACGCGACGTAGGCTATATTCACATAAAATGTTAACACTGCAGTTCACAAAAGTTCATAATGTGCATGTGCTTTAATGCTTTGTCGGTTAAACATTTAATTTTAAATGCTGATGCGCTGTTCTAACGTGTGCGTTTCTCAGCGCGTACATGTGAAGCTCACATGCACTAAAAGCCTTTCTACCAGCGCCTGGATACTGGACTAAGTTATCTTTCGAGTATTATTGTGCTAATACTGTTAAATACACACAAGATTTACATAAACAAAGTCGGTTGTCTAAAGTGAAGGTAAAATTGAGAGAAAATCTGCTTGTCAAATGCGTGTACATTAGACGTGTCGTGCTCAGCTCTTAAAGAGACAGTAGCAATTGTAAACACATTGCCGCTTGTCCTTAAAGGGATAGTTCACCCAATAATAAAAATGATCTATTTATTTAATCATCTATTTTGATTATTTACAGGCACTCTAATGTTGTTCCAACTGTATTAATTTCCTTCTAATATTTTTCTAATATTAATAGTTTGAAGAATGTGGGTAACCAAACAGTAGCTGGTCCCCATTGACTTCCAAAGGAGAAAAATATACTATGGAAGTCACTGGGTACATCAACTGTTTGGTTACCCACATTCATCCAAATAACTTATTTTCAACAGAAGAAAAAAACAACTTGAGAGAGTAAATTATGACAATTTGAATTTGTTGTCAATTTGAATGTGAAATTGTTGTTTTTGTTCAAAGGACTAAACGTTTAGTCTTAAAAAAAAATCTTAAGTTTGTATTTTTATACATTTTATTTATCAGAACTTTAATATATTTTGATGTTCCTCTGTTCTGTTGTGACAATAAAAGAAACAAGTTTCTTTTTAAAATGCATTATCATATTATTTTTGTTAAAACTCATAAATAACTACAAATAACTAATGTTAGGGAAATTTGTTAATGTTTTGTTGCGCGTTTCTGAAAAAAAATAAAAAATATCGTCCGATATATCGGAATATCGGATTTTAAAACCAACAAATATTTGTACCGGTATCGGCCTTCAAAATCCTTTATCGGTCGGGCTCTAGTACCCATCAAAAGTTTGTACACACCAATTGTAAAGTGTGTCCAAACTTACTGTACTATAATACACATAAATAATATTGCTACTGTATTATAATATACACATAAATAATATCGGCCGATATATCGGTATCTGGCTTTTTTTTATCGGTATCGGCATCGGCGCCCAAAAATCCATATCGGTCGGGCTCTAGTCTACAGATCCTCTGCTCTCTCTCTGTCCACACACACACACACACACACACACACACACACACACACACACACACTCATCCTCGATGTGCTGTAGATCACAGTGTCTACAGATCCTCTGCTCTCTCTCTGTCCATGTTAGTCTACGTCTTCCTCTCTCTATCTCTAGATCATGGTCACTTAATCTGTATTTGGAGAGGATTTGTCTTTCTTTAAAATGTTTAATAAATAGATAACTGGCCAATTTAGTGGTTCTATTGAGGGTCGAGTAACATTGGAGTTTATTCTGGAGGGCAAAATGTGCTTTTAGTGATTCATCATGGGTGTCTTTTAGATGTTTGTGGATTTGGTTAATGATAGGTTTGGGGTTGATGGGGAGTATAGTCTGATGGACGAGTTGGAGAGCGAGTGTGTTCAGAGGATGAGGTTCTGCTGAGGTTTCGTTGGCGAGGAGGGCTTTATATTGCACTGACTCTGGGTCAGACTGATGGAGATGATGCCAGAACTGAACACATCTCTTCTGGATCTCGATGTTCAGCGGGTACAGGCCCAGCTCTGCCCTGCAGGCGGCAGTGGACGTGTTTCTGTGAACCCCGAGAATATTTTTGCCAATTTCCAATTGTAATTTTTCTACTGATGTTTTATCCCAATTTTTACAATTTAGTACTGTTTAGTACTATTTATTCACACTCACTCACACTCACTCACTCACACTCACTCACTCACTCACACTCACTCACTCTCTCACACTCACTCACACTCACTCACTCACTCACACTCACTCACTCACACTCACTCACTCACTCACTCACTCACACTCACTCACACTCACTCACTCACACTCACTCACTCACACTCACTCACACTCACTCACTCACTCACTCACACTCACTCACTCTCACTCTCACTCACACTCACTCACACTCACTCACACTCACTCTCACACTCACTCACTCACACTCACTCACACTCACACTCACTCTCACTCTCACTCACACTCACTCACTCACACTCACACTCACTCACATTCAAACTCACACTCACTCTCACTCTCACTCACTCACACTCACTCTCACTCACACTCACTCACTCTCACACTCACTCACACTCACTCACACTCACTCACTCACACTCACTCTCACTCTCACTCACACTCACTCACTCACACTCACACTCACTCACATTCAAACTCACACTCACTCTCACTCTCACTCACTCACACTCACTCACTCTCACTCACACTCACTCACTCTCACTCACACTCACTCACACTCACACTCACACTCACTCACTCACACTCACTCACACTCACTCTCACTCACACTCACTCTCACTCACACTCACTCACTCACACTCACACTCACTCTCACTCACACTCACTCACTCACTCACTCACACTCACTCACATTCAAACTCACACTCACACTCACTCACACTCACTCACTCTCACTCTCACTCTCACACTCACTCTCACTCACTCACTCACTCACTCACACTCACACTCACTCACACTCACTCACACTCACTCACTCACACACACTCACTCACACACACTCTCACTCACACTCACTCACTCACTCTCACTCTCACTCTCACTCACACTCACTCACTCACACTCACTCACACTCACTCACTCACACTCTCACACTCACACTCACTCACACTCACTCACTCTCACTCTCACACTCACTCACACTCACTCACTCACACTCACTCACTCACTCACACTCACACACTCACTCACACTCACTCACACTCACTCACTCACTCATACTCACTCACACTCACACTCACTCACTCACACTCACTCACACTCACTCACTCACTCACACTCACTCACACTCACACTCACTCACTCACACTCACTCACACTCACTCACTCACTCACACTCTCACACTCACACTCACTCACACTCACTCACTCTCACTCTCACACTCACACACTCACTCACACTCACTCACTCACACTCACACACTCACTCACACTCACTCACACTCCCTCACTCACACTCACTCACTCACTCACACTCACACTCACTCTCACTCACTCACTCTCACTCTCACACTCACACACTCACTCACACTCACTCACTCACACTCACACACTCACTCACACT
>CM040813.1:579372-589372 GCA_022829025.1 Squalius cephalus | reverse complement strand
TATATGTGGTTGTTAATTATAGTGTCTTTTAAATTAAGTCGAATCATGTTTAAATTAGTTGTTTAGCTGTGTCACTAGGTATTGTTGATGACCTCACTTGGGACTACAAATGTAAAATAGCCTGGGGGCTAACTTTGGCATATGTACGTCGCTGAAAAGCTATGTTCATTCATATGCATTGTCCCATTCAAATAAATAAATAATAAAAAAAAAAAAAAGTGTGTGTTATTACAGTAAACGGGGTTATTAAGGTGTGTGTTACTACAGTAAACGGGGTTATTAAAGTGTGTGTTACTACAGTAAACGGGGTTATTAAAGTGTGTGTTACTACAGTAAACGAGGTTATTAAAGTGTGTGTTATTACAGTAAACGGGGTTATTAAGGTGTGTGTTACTACAGTAAACGGGGTTATTAAGGTGTGTGTTACTACAGTAAACGGGGTTTTTAAGGTGTGTTACTACAGTAAACGGGGTTAATAAAGTGTGTGTTACTACAGTAAACGGGGTTTTTAAGGTGTGTTGCTACAGTAAACGGGGTTATTAAGGTGTGTGTTGCTACAGTAAACGGGGTTATTAAGGTGTGTGTTACTACAGTAAACGGGGTTATTAAGGTGTGTGTTACTACAGTAAACTGGGTTATTAAGGTGTGTGTTACTACAGTAAACGGGGTTATTAAGGTGTGTGTTACTACAGTAAACGGGGGTTTTAAGGTGTGTTACTACAGTAATCGGGGTTATTAAAGTGTGTTACTACAGTAAACGGGGTTAATAAAGTGTGTGTTACTACAGTAAACGGGGTTTTTAAGGTGTGTTACTACAGTAAACGGGGTTATTAAGGTGTGTTACTACAGTAAACGGGGTTATTAAGGTGTGTGTTACTACAGTAAACGGGGTTATTAAAGTGTGTGTTACTACAGTAAACGGGGTTATTAAGGTGTGTTACTACAGTAAACGGGGTTATTAAGGTGTGTTACTACAGTAAACGGGGTTATTAAGGTGTGTGTTACTACAGTAAACGGGGTTTTTAAGGTGTGTTACTACAGTAAACGGGGTTAATAAAGTGTGTGTTACTACAGTAAACGGGGTTTTTAAGGTGTGTTACTACAGTAAACGGGGTTGTTATTAAGGTGTGTTACTACAGTAAACGGGGTTATTAAGGTGTGTGTTACTACAGTAAACGGGGTTATTAAAGTGTGTGTTACTACAGTAAACGGACTGGGGTTATTAAGGTGTGTGTTACTACAGTAAACGGGGTTATTAAGGTGTGTGTTACTACAGTAAACGGGGTTATTAAGGTGTGTGTTACTACAGTAAACGGGGTTATTAAGGTGTGTGTTACTACAGTAAACGGGGGTTTTAAGGTGTGTTACTACAGTAATCGGGGTTATTAAAGTGTGTGTTACTACAGTAAACGGGGTTAATAAAGTGTGTGTTACTACAGTAAACGGGGTTTTTAAGGTGTGTTACTACAGTAAACGGGGTTATTAAGGTGTGTTACTACAGTAAACGGGGTTATTAAGGTGTGTGTTACTACAGTAAACGGGGTTATTAAGGTGTGTGTTACTACAGTAAACGGGGTTATTAAGGTGTGTGTTACTACAGTAAACGGGGTTATAAGTGTGTGTTACTACAGTAAACAGGGTTATTAAGGTGTGTGTTACTACAGTAAACGGGGTTATTAAGGTGTGTGTTACTACAGTAAACGGGGTTATTAAAGTGTGTGTTACTACAGTAAACGGGGTTATTAAGGTGTGTTACTACAGTAAACGGGGTTATTAAGGTGTGTTACTACAGTAAACGGGGTTATTAAGGTGTGTGTTACTAAAGTAAACGGGGTTTTTAAGGTGTGTTACTACAGTAAACGGGGTTAATAAAGTGTGTGTTACTACAGTAAACGGGGTTTTTAAGGTGTGTTACTACAGTAAACGGGGTTGTTATTAAGGTGTGTTACTACAGTAAACGGGGTTATTAAGGTGTGTGTTACTACAGTAAACGGGGTTATTAAAGTGTGTGTTACTACAGTAAACGGGGTTATTAAGGTGTGTGTTACTACAGTAAACGGGGTTATTAAGGTGTGTGTTACTACAGTAAACGGGGTTATTAAGGTGTGTGTTACTACAGTAAACGGGGTTATTAAGGTGTGTGTTACTACAGTAAACGGGGGTTTTAAGGTGTGTTACTACAGTAATCGGGGTTATTAAAGTGTGTGTTACTACAGTAAACGGGGTTAATAAAGTGTGTGTTACTACAGTAAACGGGGTTTTTAAGGTGTGTTACTACAGTAAACGGGGTTATTAAGGTGTGTTACTACAGTAAACGGGGTTATTAAGGTGTGTGTTACTACAGTAAACGGGGTTTTTAAGGTGTGTTACTACAGTAAACGGGGTTATTAAGGTGTGTGTTACTACAGTAAACGGGGTTATAAGTGTGTGTTACTACAGTAAACGGGGTTATTAAGGTGTGTGTTACTACAGTAAACGGGGTTATTAAGGTGTGTTACTACAGTAAACGGGGTTATTAAGGTGTGTTACTACAGTAAACGGGGTTTTTAAGGTGTGTTACTACAGTAAACGGGGTTATTAAGGTGTGTGTTACTACAGTAAACGGGGTTATTAAGGTGTGTTACTACAGTAAACGGGGTTATTAAGGTGTGTTACTACAGTAAACGGGGTTATTAAGGTGTGTGTTACTACAGTAAACGGGGTTATTAAGGTGTGTTACTACAGTAAACGGGGTTATTAAGGTGTGTTACTACAGTAAACGGGGTTATTAAGGTGTGTGTTACTACAGTAAACGGGGTTATTAAGGTGTGTTACTACAGTAAACGGGGTTATTAAGGTGTGTTACTACAGTAAACGGGGTTTTTAAGGTGTGTTACTACAGTAAACGGGGTTAATAAAGTGTGTGTTACTACAGTAAACGGGGTTGTTATTAAGGTGTGTTACTACAGTAAACGGGGTTATTAAGGTGTGTGTTACTACAGTAAACGGGGTTATTAAAGTGTGTGTTACTACAGTAAACGGGGTTATTAAGGTGTGTGTTACTACAGTAAACGGGGTTATTAAGGTGTGTGTTACTACAGTAAACGGGGTTATTAAGGTGTAAACGGGGTTATTAAGGTGTGTGTTACTACAGTAAACGGGGTTATTAAGGTGTGTGTTACTACAGTAAACGGGGGTTTTAAGGTGTGTTACTACAGTAATCGGGGTTATTAAAGTGTGTGTTACTACAGTAAACGGGGTTAATAAAGTGTGTGTTACTACAGTAAACGGGGTTTTTAAGGTGTGTTACTACAGTAATCGGGGTTATTAAAGTGTGTGTTACTACAGTAAACGGGGTTAATAAAGTGTGTGTTACTACAGTAAACGGGGTTTTTAAGGTGTGTTACTACAGTAAACGGGGTTATTAAGGTGTGTGTTACTACAGTAAACGGGGTTTTTAAGGTGTGTTACTACAGTAAACGGGGTTATTAAGGTGTGTTACTACAGTAAACGGGGTTATTAAGGTGTGTGTTACTACAGTAAACGGGGTTATTAAGGTGTGTGTTACTACAGTAAACGGGGTTATAAGTGTGTGTTACTACAGTAAACGGGGTTATTAAGGTGTGTGTTACTACAGTAAACGGGGTTATTAAAGTGTGTGTTACTACAGTAAACGGGGTTATTAAGGTGTGTTACTACAGTAAACAGGGTTATTAAGGTGTGTGTTACTACAGTAAACGGGGTTATTAAAGTGTGTGTTACTACAGTAAACGGGGTTATTAAAGTGTGTGTTACTACAGTAAACGGGGTTATTAAGGTGTGTTACTACAGTAAACGGGGTTAATAAAGTGTGTGTTACTACAGTAAACGGGGTTATTAAAGTGTGTGTTACTACAGTAAACGGGGTTATTAAGGTGTGTTACTACAGTATAAGTTACTACAGTAAACGGGGTTATTAAGGTGTGTGTTACTACAGTAAACGGGGTTATTAAAGTGTGTGTTACTACAGTAAACGGGGTTATTAAAGTGTGTGTTACTACAGTAAACGGGGTTTTTAAGGTGTGTTACTACAGTAAACGGGGTTAATAAAGTGTGTGTTACTACAGTAAACGGGGTTGTTATTAAGGTGTGTTACTACAGTAAACGGGGTTATTAAGGTGTGTGTTACTACAGTAAACGGGGTTATTAAAGTGTGTGTTACTACAGTAAACGGGGTTATTAAGGTGTGTGTTACTACAGTAAACGGGGTTATTAAGGTGTGTGTTACTACAGTAAACGGGGTTATTAAGGTGTGTGTTACTACAGTAAACGGGGTTATTAAGGTGTGTGTTACTACAGTAAACGGGGTTATTAAAGTGTGTGTTACTACAGTAAACGGGGTTATTAAGGTGTGTGTTACTACAGTAAACGGGGTTATTAAAGTGTGTGTTACTACAGTAAACGGGGTTATTAAAGTGTGTGTTATTACAGTAAACGGGGTTATTAAGGTGTGTTACTACAGTAAACGGGGTTATTAAGGTGTGTTACTACAGTAAACGGGGTTATTAAGGTGTGTGTTACTACAGTAAACGGGGTTACTACAGTAAACGGGGTTTTTAAGGTGTGTTACTACAGTAAACGGGGTTAATAAAGTGTGTGTTACTACAGTAAACGGGGTTGTTATTAAGGTGTGTTACTACAGTAAACGGGGTTATTAAGGTGTGTGTTACTACAGTAAACGGGGTTATTAAAGTGTGTGTTACTACAGTAAACGGGGTTATTAAGGTGTGTGTTACTACAGTAAACGGGGTTATTAAGGTGTGTGTTACTACAGTAAACGGGGTTATTAAGGTGTAAACGGGGTTATTAAGGTGTGTGTTACTACAGTAAACGGGGTTATTAAGGTGTGTGTTACTACAGTAAACGGGGGTTTTAAGGTGTGTTACTACAGTAATCGGGGTTATTAAAGTGTGTGTTACTACAGTAAACGGGGTTTTTAAGGTGTGTTACTACAGTAAACGGGGTTATTAAGGTGTGTTACTACAGTAAACGGGGTTATTAAGGTGTGTGTTACTACAGTAAACGGGGTTATTAAGGTGTGTGTTACTACAGTAAACGGGGTTATTAAGGTGTGTGTTACTACAGTAAACGGGGTTATTAAAGTGTGTGTTACTACAGTAAACGGGGTTATTAAGGTGTGTGTTACTACAGTAAACGGGGTTATTAAGGTGTGTGTTATTACAGTAAACGGGGTTATTAAGGTGTGTTACTACAGTAATCGGGGTTATTAAGGTGTGTGTTACTACAGTAAACGGGGTTATTAAGGTGTGTGTTATTACAGTAAACGGGGTTATTAAGGTGTGTGTTACTACAGTAAACGGGGTTATTAAGGTGTGTTACTACAGTAAACGGGGTTATTAAGGTGTGTGTTACTACAGTAATCGGGGTTATTAAGGTGTGTGTTACTACAGTAAACGGGGTTATTAAGGTGTGTGTTACTACAGTAAACGGGGTTATTAAGGTGTGTGTTATTACAGTAAACGGGGTTATTAAGGTGTGTTACTACAGTAATCGGGGTTATTAAGGTGTGTGTTACTACAGTAAACGGGGTTATTAAGGTGTGTGTTACTACAGTAAACGGGGTTTTTAAGGTGTGTTACTACAGTAATCGGGGTTATTAAGGTGTGTGTTACTACAGTAAACGGGGTTATTAAGGTGTGTGTTATTACAGTAAACGGGGTTATTAAAGTGTGTGTTACTACAGTAAACGGGGTTATTAAGGTGTGTGTTATTACAGTAAACGGGGTTATTAAGGTGTGTGTTACTACAGTAAACGGGGTTATTAAAGTGTGTGTTACTACAGTAAATGGGGTTATTAAAGTGTGTGTTACTACAGTAAACGGGGTTATTAAAGTGTGTGTTACTACAGTAAACGGGGTTATTAAGGTGTGTGTTACTACAGTAAACGGGGTTATTAAAGTGTGTGTTACTACAGTAAACGGGGTTATTAAGGTGTGTGTTACTACAGTAAACGGGGTTATTAAAGTGTGTGTTACTACAGTAAACGGGGTTATTAAGGTGTGTGTTACTACAGTAAACGGGGTTATTAAGGTGTGTGTTACTACAGTAAACGGGGTTATTAAAGTGTGTGTTACTACAGTAAACGGGGTTATTAAAGTGTGTGTTACTACAGTAAACGGGGTTATTAAGGTGTGTGTTACTACAGTAAACGGGGTTATTAAAGTGTGTGTTACTACAGTAAACGGGGTTATTAAAGTGTGTGTTACTACAGTAAACGGGGTTATTAAAGTGTGTGTTACTACAGTAAACGGGGTTATTAAAGTGTGTGTTACTACAGTAAACGGGGTTATTAAGGTGTGTGTTACTACAGTAAACGGGGTTATTAAAGTGTGTGTTACTACAGTAAACGGGGTTATTAAAGTGTGTGTTACTACAGTAAACGGGGTTATTAAGGTGTGTGTTACTACAGTAAACGGGGTTATTAAGGTGTGTGTTACTACAGTAAACGGGGTTATTAAGGTGTGTTACTACAGTAAACGGGGTTATTAAAGTGTGTGTTATTACAGTAAACGGGGTTATTAAAGTGTGTGTTACTACAGTAAACGGGGTTATTAAGGTGTGTGTTACTACAGTAAACGGGGTTATTAAGGTGTGTTACTACAGTAAACGGGGTTATTAAAGTGTGTTACTACAGTAAACGGGGTTATTAAAGTGTGTGTTATTACAGTAAACGGGGTTATTAAGGTGTGTGTTACTACAGTAAACGGGGTTATTAAGGTGTGTTACTACAGTAAACGGGGTTATTAAAGTGTGTGTTATTACAGTAAACGGGGTTATTAAAGTGTGTTACTACAGTAAACGGGGTTATTAAGGTGTGTGTTACTACAGTAAACGGGGTTATTAAGGTGTGTTATTACAGTAAACGGGGTTATTAAGGTGTGTGTGTTACTACAGTAAACGGGGTTATTAAGGTGTGTGTTACTACAGTAAACGGGGTTATTAAAGTGTGTGTTACTACAGTAAACGGGGTTATTAAAGTGTGTGTTACTACAGTAAACGGGGTTATTAAAGTGTGTGTTACTACAGTAAACGGGGTTATTAAGGTGTGTGTTACTACAGTAAACGGGGTTATTAAAGTGTGTGTTACTACAGTAAACAGGGTTATTAAAGTGTGTGTTACTACAGTAAACGGGGTTATTAAGGTGTGTGTTACTACAGTAAACGGGGTTATTAAAGTGTGTGTTACTACAGTAAACGGGGTTATTAAGGTGTGTGTTACTACAGTAAACGGGGTTATTAAGGTGTGTGTTACTACAGTAATCGGGGTTATTAAGGTGTGTGTTACTACAGTAATCGGGGTTATTAAGGTGTGTGTTACTACAGTAAACGGGGTTATTAAGGTGTGTGTTACTACAGTAAACGGGGTTATTAAAGTGTGTGTTACTACAGTAAACGGGGTTATTAAAGTGTGTGTTACTACAGTAAACGGGGTTATTAAAGTGTGTGTTACTACAGTAAACGGGGTTATTAAAGTGTGTGTTACTACAGTAAACGGGGTTATTAAGGTGTGTGTTACTACAGTAAACGGGGTTATTAAGGTGTGTGTTACTACAGTAAACGGGGTTATTAAGGTGTGTGTTACTACAGTAAACGGGGTTATTAAAGTGTGTGTTACTACAGTAAACGGGGTTATTAAAGTGTGTGTTACTACAGTAAACGGGGTTATTAAAGTGTGTGTTACTACAGTAAACGGGGTTATTAAGGTGTGTTACTACAGTAAACGGGGTTATTAAGGTGTGTGTTACTACAGTAAACGGGGTTATTAAGGTGTGTGTTACTACAGTAAACAGGGTTATTAAGGTGTGTGTTACTACAGTAAACGGGGTTATTAAGGTGTGTGTTACTACAGTAAACGGGTTATTAAATGTATGCAGTTGACATTAACACAGGCAAAATGATAATAAAAAAAACTGGAAAAGACATAAATGTCCATGAGGACGCAGAAGGGTTAATAACTGCACTATATAATAATAATAATAATAATAACTGCACTCACCAGCACAGAGCTCATCCTCAGTCTGTTGTTTATTACTGTCAGCTCCGCATAGGATAACTATTATATAGAGTTTACACAATAACTCGAGATGAACATGTAATAAACGGCCTCGTTCTGAGGATAATGTGCGGCTCTATTGTTCAGGGTAACGCCGAAGCTGCGGTTGCTAAGGACTGTCGGTTGGTTGCTAACAGTTTCATTTTACCCGCCGCGGTTGGCGCGTGCGCAGTCTGCGCATACGTCACGCATCCTCTTCTTCTTCTTCTGATTGGCTGTTGGCGTTCCGCTCTGCATTAGCGCCCCCTGCCGGACTGAAGAGTCGCTGGATATTATATTCAAAACGTCTTTCTGTGTCTTTTATATTTACCAGAATTCATGCCATTTTCACCAATTGTCTCTTTATACTTGTTGGTTTTACTTCATGTAATATTCATATTTACTGTCTGTAGTTTGAGTGATAACTTAGCCCGTTGTGTATTCTGTATATTGAATGATGAATATGTTGTTGTCTGCATGATTTCATAGATCTTATGATTATGAATGCTGCAGACACAATTACTGCATTATTAACTAGTTTTCATAACCAGTTTAATGCTATTAAAGCTACAAGCTCAACGATGGATCTGTTTAGTTTACTGTGGAATAAAAACTGCTCTCATGTCTGTAAATAACATTAATATATCTGTATTATGATGTGATGCTGATATTCAGTCTCTGTTATCATACATACTGATCACAAATAACCGTGGAGGATTAAACGCTCCTTTTCTGCTTTAATATTAACTGTGTTCGCCAGATTCCTGTGAGATATTATTATTATTCTCTCTTCACTCGAGCACGCGCACGCGCCGTCACGCGTCTCTTAAAGGGGACGCGCTCTCATTATCAGCAGTCAGAAGTGCAAGTCATGATGAAGGTGAATGATGTGTGTGTGTGTGTGTGAGAGAGAGAGAGAGAGAGAGAGAGAGAGAGAGAGAGAGAGTGTGTGTGTGTGTGTGTGTGTGTGTGTGTGTGTGTGTGTGTGTGTGTGTGTGTGTGTGTGTGTGAGAGAGAGCCCAAAAACACACCCCGTCAGACACACACACACACGTTATAATGTTCAGTTTCTAAGTTCAGTTTTTGCATGATTTCTGTATTATAATATTTTTATTTTATTTTTGTATTTATTATTCTTTATTTATTTTATTATTATTGTTGTATGTTATCATTATTATTTTTGCTATATCTAGCCATGAATATATATTATTGTCTTTTTAATGTTATTATTATTATTGTTTTCTGTACTAAATGTTCTAAATCATTTTCTATGTTGTTTTAATGCTTTGGCAATGCAACATGTATTAGTTCAGTTTGTCATGCCAATAAAGCTTTCTGAACACAGGGTGGCAGTAGAGAGCTACGGTCGCTCGCTTCCTGCTTAAAGAGCTGTATCTTACTGGATTTAACCCATTGAAATGAGTTTTTGACCTCTGACCTCTTGTGTCTTTACCTGCCCAGTTTCTGTCTCTGTTTGTGTAGATGAACACAGTATGTAGGTCATGTGTGTTGTGTGTGTTGTGTAACAGCAGTAAATAAGACTTTAAACACAGCCGTCCATGCACTGACTGTCCCAGCGAGGGCTTTCACTGATATCAGCTCGGCTGTTAGCTTCATTACTGCCATAGTTCTGAGTATATTTGGCTCTTTGTATTGCTAGCTTATCACATGTGATGTTAAAGTCATCATTAAACTGAAGTCATGCTGGTCTCTCCTCTATTGTGTCGTATATCGAGTGAAGCGCTTCTGGAACAAGAACAGATGTGGGCGGGGCTTGATTGTGTCTGGGGAATTGATTGGATGTTTGGATGGTTGTGGTTTGCTATTGGCTGATCTCCTGTGAGTGACAGGTTATAGCCCCGCCCTCGACATCAGAGAAGAGAAGAGATGGAACTTATTCTGATTCAAGATTATGAACACAAGAATGAT
>CM040813.1:459372-571872 GCA_022829025.1 Squalius cephalus | reverse complement strand
TATACTGTGTGTAGTCTCTGTGTATACTGTGTGTAGTCAGTGTGTAGTCTGTTTATACTGTGTGTAGTCAGTGTGTAGTCTGTTTATACTGTGTGTAGTCAGTGTGTAGTCTGTTTATACTGTGTGTAGTCAGTGTGTAGCCTGTGTGTAGTCTGTGTGTATACTGTGTGTAGTCTGTTTATACTGTGTGTAGTCAGTGTGTAGTCTGTGTGTATACTGTGTGTAGTCAGTGTGTAGTCTGTTTATACTGTGTGTAGTCAGTGTGTAGTCTGTTTATACTGTGTGTAGTCAGTGTGTATACTGTGTGTAGTCTGTGTGTATACTGTGTGTAGTCAGTGTGTATACTGTGTGTAGTCTGTGTGTAGTCAGTGTGTAGTCTGTGTGTATACTGTGCGTAGTCTGTGTGTAGTCTGTGTGTATACTGTGTGTACTCAGTGTGTGTAGTCTGTGTGTACTCAGTGTGTGTAGTCTGTGTGTATACTGTGCGTAGTCTGTGTGTAGTCTGTGTGTATACTGTGTGTACTCAGTGTGTGTAGTCTGTGTGTACTCAGTGTGAGTAGTCTGTGTGTATACTGTGTGTACTCAGTGTGTGTATACTGTATGTAGTCTGTGTGTAGTCTGTGTGTAGTCTGTGTGTATAATGTGTGTAGTCAGTGTGTTGTCTGTGTGTAGTCTGTGTGTAGTCAGTGTGTAGTCAGTGTGTACTCTGTGTGTAGTCAGTGTGTAGTCTGTGTGTAATCTGTGTGTATACTGTGTATAGTCTGTGTGTATACTGTGTGTAGTCTGTGTGTAGTCAGTGTGTAGTCTGTGTGTAGTCTGTGTGTAGTCAGTGTGTAGTCAGTGTGTATACTGTGTGTAGTCTGTGTGTAGTCAGTGTGTAGTCAGTGTGTAGTCAGTGTGTATACTGTGTGTAGTCTGTGTGTAGTCTGTGTGTATACTGTGTGTATACTGTGTGTAGTCTGTGTGTAGTCAGTGTGTAGTCTGTGTGTATACTGTGTGTAGTCTGTGTGTAGTCAGTGTGTAATCTGTGTGTATACTGTGCATAGTCTATGTGTATACTGTGTGTAGTCTGTGTGTAGTCTGTGTGTAGTCTGTGTGTATACTGTGTGTAGTCAGTGTGTAGTCTGTGTGTATACTGTGTGTAGTCTGTGTGTAGTCAGTGTGTGTATACTGTGTGTACTCTGTGTGTATACTGTGTGTAGTCTGTGTGTAGTCAGTGTGTAGTCTGTGTGTATACTGTGCGTAGTCTGTGTGTAGTCTGTGTATACTGTGTGTACTCAGTGTGTGTAGTCTGTGTGTACTCAGTGTGTGTAGTCTGTGTGTAGTCTGTGTGTATACTGTGTGTACTCAGTGTGTGTAGTCTGTGTGTATACTGTATGTAGTCTGTGTGTAGTCTGTGTGTAGTCAGTGTGTAGTCTGTGTGTATAATGTGTGTAGTCAGTGTGTAGTCTGTGTGTAGTCAGTGTGTAGTCTGTGTGTATAATGTGTGTAGTCAGTGTGTAGTCTGTGTGTAGTCAGTGTGTAGTCTGTGTGTATAATGTGTGTAGTCTGTGTGTAGTCTGTGTGTAGTCAGTGTGTAGTCTGTGTGTATACTGTGTGTAGTCAGTGTGTAGTCTGTGTGTAGTCTGTGTGTATACTGTGTGTAGTCTGTGTGTATACTGTGTGTAGTCAGTGTGTAGTCTGTGTGTATACTGTGTGTAGTCAGTGTGTAGTCTCTGTGTATACTGTGTGTAGTCAGTGTGTAGTCTGTTTATACTGTGTGTAGTCAGTGTGTAGCCTGTGTGTAGTCTGTGTGTATACTGTGTGTAGTCTGTGTGTATACTGTGTGTAGTCAGTGTGTAGTCTGTTTATACTGTGTGTAGTCTGTTTATACTGTGTGTAGTCAGTGTGTAGTCTGTGTGTATACTGTGTGTAGTCAGAGTGTAGTCTGTTTATACTGTGTGTAGTCAGTGTGTAGTCTGTTTATACTGTGTGTAGTCAGTGTGTATACTGTGTGTAGTCTGTGTGTATACTGTGTGTAGTCAGTGTGTATACTGTGTGTAGTCTGTGTGTATACTGTGTGTAGTCTGTGTGTATACTGTGTGTAGTCAGTGTGTAGTCAGTGTGTAGTCTGTGTGTATACTGTGTGTAGTCAGTGTGTAGTCTCTGTGTATACTGTGTGTAGTCAGTGTGTAGTCTGTTTATACTGTGTGTAGTCAGTGTGTAGTCTGTTTATACTGTGTGTAGTCAGTGTGTAGCCTGTGTGTAGTCTGTGTGTATACTGTGTGTAGTCTGTGTGTATACTGTGTGTAGTCAGTGTGTAGTCTGTTTATACTGTGTGTAGTCTGTTTATACTGTGTGTAGTCAGTGTGTAGTCTGTGTGTATACTGTGTGTAGTCAGTGTGTAGTCTGTTTATACTGTGTGTAGTCAGTGTGTAGTCTGTTTATACTGTGTGTAGTCAGTGTGTATACTGTGTGTAGTCTGTGTGTATACTGTGTGTAGTCAGTGTGTATACTGTGTGTAGTCTGTGTGTAGTCAGTGTGTAGTCTGTGTGTATACTGTGCGTAGTCTGTGTGTAGTCTGTGTGTATACTGTGTGTACTCAGTGTGTGTAGTCTGTGTGTATACTGTGCGTAGTCTGTGTGTAGTCTGTGTGTATACTGTGTGTACTCAGTGTGTGTAGTCTGTGTGTACTCAGTGTGAGTAGGCTGTGTGTATACTGTGTGTACTCAGTGTGTGTATACTGTATGTAGTCTGTGTGTAGTCTGTGTGTAGTCTGTGTGTATAATGTGTGTAGTCAGTGTGTTGTCTGTGTGTAGTCTGTGTGTAGTCAGTGTGTAGTCAGTGTGTACTCTGTGTGTAGTCAGTGTGTAGTCTGTGTGTAATCTGTGTGTATACTGTGTATAGTCTGTGTGTATACTGTGTGTAGTCTGTGTGTAGTCAGTGTGTAGTCTGTGTGTAGTCTGTGTGTAGTCAGTGTGTAGTCAGTGTGTATACTGTGTGTAGTCTGTGTGTAGTCAGTGTGTAGTCAGTGTGTAGTCAGTGTGTATACTGTGTGTAGTCTGTGTGTAGTCTGTGTGTATACTGTGTGTATACTGTGTGTAGTCTGTGTGTAGTCAGTGTGTAGTCTGTGTGTATACTGTGTGTAGTCTGTGTGTAGTCAGTGTGTAATCTGTGTGTATACTGTGCATAGTCTATGTGTATACTGTGTGTAGTCTGTGTGTAGTCTGTGTGTAGTCTGTGTGTAGTCTGTGTGTATACTGTGTAGTCAGTGTGTAGTCTGTGTGTATACTGTGTGTAGTCTGTGTGTAGTCAGTGTGTGTATACTGTGTGTACTCTGTGTGTATACTGTGTGTAGTCTGTGTGTAGTCAGTGTGTAGTCTGTGTGTATACTGTGCGTAGTCTGTGTGTAGTCTGTGTATACTGTGTGTACTCAGTGTGTGTAGTCTGTGTGTAGTCTGTGTGTATACTGTGTGTACTCAGTGTGTGTAGTCTGTGTGTATACTGTATGTAGTCTGTGTGTAGTCTGTGTGTAGTCAGTGTGTAGTCTGTGTGTATAATGTGTGTAGTCAGTGTGTAGTCTGTGTGTAGTCAGTGTGTAGTCTGTGTGTATAATGTGTGTAGTCAGTGTGTAGTCTGTGTGTAGTCAGTGTGTAGTCTGTGTATACTCAGTGTGTGTAGTCTGTGTGTAGTCTGTGTGTACTCAGTGTGTGTAGTCTGTGTGTAGTCTGTGTGTAGTCAGTGTGTGTAGTCTGTGTGTAGTCTGTGTGTAGTCAGTGTGTAGTCTGTGTGTATAATGTGTGTAGTCAATGTGTAGTCTGTGTGTAGTCAGTGTGTAGTCTGTGTGTAGTCTGTGTGTAGTCTGTGTGTAGTCTGTGTGTAGTCAGTGTGTAGTCTGTGTGTATAATGTGTGTAGTCAGTGTGTAGTCTGTGTGTAGTCAGTGTGTAGTCTGTGTGTATAATGTGTGTAGTCAGTGTGTAGTCTGTGTGTAGTCAGTGTGTAGTCTGTGTATACTCAGTGTGTGTAGTCTGTGTGTAGTCTGTGTATGTAGTCTGTGTGTAGTCTGTGTGTAGTCAGTGTGTAGTCTGTGTGTATAATGTGTGTAGTCAATGTGTAGTCTGTGTGTAGTCAGTGTGTAGTCTGTGTGTAGTCTGTGTGTAGTCAGTGTGTACTCAGTGTGTGTAGTCTGTGTGTAGTCTGTGTGTATAATGTGTGTAGTCAATGTGTAGTCTGTGTGTAGTCAGTGTATACTCAGTGTGTGTAGTCTGTGTGTAGTCTGTGTGTATAATGTGTGTAGTCAATGTGTAGTCTGTGTGTAGTCAGTGTATACTCAGTGTGTGTAGTCTGTGTGTAGTCTGTGTGTATAATGTGTGTAGTCAATGTGTAGTCTGTGTGTAGTCAGTGTGTAGTATGTGTGTAGTCTGTGTGTAGTCAGTGTGTTCTCAGTGTGTGTAGTCTGTGTGTAGTCTGTGTGTATAATGTGTGTGGTCAATGTGTAGTCTGTGTGTAGTCAGTGTGTACTCAGTGTGTGTAGTCAGTGTGTAGTCTGTGTGTATAATGTGTGTAGTCAATGTGTAGTCTGTGTGTAGTCAGTGTATACTCAGTGTGTGTAGTCTGTGTGTAGTCTGTGTGTACTCAGTGTGTGTAGTCTGTGTGTAGTCAGTGTGTAGTCTGTGTGTATAATGTTTGTAGTCAATGTGTAGTCTGTGTGTAGTCAGTGTGTAGTCTGTGTGTAGTCTGTGTGTAGTCAGTGTGTAGTCTGTGTGTATAATGTGTGTAGTCACTGTGTAGTCTGTGTGTAGTCAGTGTGTACTCAGTGTGTGTAGTCTGTGTGTAGTCTGTGTGTACTCAGTGTGTGTAGTCTTTGTGTATACTGTGTGTAGTCTGTGTGTAGTCAGTGTGTAGTCTGTGTGTATACTGTGTGTAGTCTGTGTGTAGTCTGTGTGTATGCTGTGTGTATACTGTGTGTAGTCTGTGTGTAGTCAGTGTGTAGTCTGTGTGTATACTGTGTGTAGTCTGTGTGTAGTCAGTTTGTAGTCTGTGTGTATACTGTGTGTAGTCTGTGTGTACTCAGTGTGTGTAGTCTGTGTGTACTCGGTGTGTGTAGTCTGTGTGTACTCTGTGTATACTGTGTGTAGTCTGTGTGTACTCTGTGTGTATACTGTGTGTAGTCTGTGTGTAGTCAGTGTGTAGTCTGTGTGTAGTCAGTGTGTAGTCAGTGTGTAGTCATTGTGTAGTCAGTGTGTAGTCTGTGTGTATACTGTGTGTAGTCTGTGTGTAGTCTGTGTGTAGTCAGTGTGTAGTCTCTGTGTATACTGTGTGTAGTATGTGTGTACACTGTGTGTAGTCTGTGTGTATTCAGTTTGTAGTCTGTGTGTATACTGTGTGTAGTCTGTGTGTAGTCTGTGTGTATACTGTGTGTAGTCTGTGTGTATTCAGTTTGTAGTCTGTGTGTATACTGTGTGTAGTCTGTGTGTATTCAGTTTGTAGTCTGTGTGTATACTGTGTGTAGTCTGTGTGTAGTCAGTGTGTAGTCATTGTGTAGTCAGTGTGTAGTCTGTGTGTATACTGTGTGTAGTCTGTGTGTAGTCAGTGTGTAGTCTGTGTGTAGTCTGTGTGTAGTCAGTGTGTAGTCTGTGTGTATACTGTGTGTAGTCTGTGTGTAGTCTGTGTGTAGTCTGTGTGTATACTGTGTGTAGTCTGTGTAGTCAGTGTGTAGTCTGTGTGTAGTCTGTGTGTAGTCAGTGTGTAGTCTGTGTGTATACTGTGTGTAGTCTGTGTGTATACTGTGTGTAATCTGTGTGTAGTCAGTGTGTAGTCAGTGTGTAGTCTGTGTGTATACTGTGTGTAGTCTGTGTGTAGTCAGTGTGTAGTCTGTGTGTAGTCTGTGTGTAGTCAGTGTGTAGTCTGTGTGTATACTGTGTGTAGTCTGTGTGTAGTCTGTGTGTAGTCTGTGTGTATACTGTGTGTAGTCTGTGTAGTCAGTGTGTAGTCTGTGTGTAGTCTGTGTGTAGTCAGTGTGTAGTCTGTGTGTATACTGTGTGTAGTCTGTGTGTATACTGTGTGTAATCTGTGTGTAGTCAGTGTGTAGTCTGTGTGTAGTCTGTGTGTAGTCAGTGTGTAGTCATACTGTGTGTAGTCTGTGTGTATACTGTGTGTAATCTGTGTGTAGTCAGTGTGTAGTCTGTGTGTATACTGTGTGTAGTCTGTGTGTATACTGTGTGTAATCTGTGTGTAGTCAGTGTGTAGTCTGTGTGTATACTGTGTGTAATCTGTGTGTAGTCAGTGTGTAGTCTGTGTGTAGTCTGTGTGTATACTGTGTGTAGTCTGTGTGTATACTGTGTGTAGTCTGTGTGTAGTCAGTGTGTAGTCTGTGTGTATACTGTGTGTAGTCTGTGTGTATACTGTGTGTAGTCTGTGTGTAGTCAGTGTGTAGTCTGTGTGTATACTGTGTGTAATCTGTGTGTAGTCAGTGTGTAGTCTGTGTGTATACTGTGTGTATACTGTGTGTAGTCTGTGTGTATACTGTGTGTAATCTGTGTGTAGTCAGTGTGTAGTCTGTGTGTATACTGTGTGTAATCTGTGTGTAGTCTGCACCAGAGCCATAGAGAGAAAGAGTTGCGACACTCTTTGATGTCGCCGCTATGGCTGTCACGTGGTTCATGTAAGCCCCAATAGTTCCAAAACACACGCTGGCTGTCATGTTCTTCTATGGGACAGACAGCAGCGATTGCATTATTGAACGGTAAATATAAAATAAAACACACACCCAAGTACTTTTTCAGCTGTTATTGCATTTTGTTAATGACAGTTTTGCATTTGGAGACAAGTTTTAGGCTATATTTTTGGAGGGAAAAGCTTAGTGTTCATGTTCGCATGGGTAGTAGCACTGGCTTTAGCGGCTCTAACTTAACTTTTCCATATCATTCATCTGATGATGGACGTCTCATGATATTTATTTTAGCACAACTGGGCTGTATTAGGCTATTGATTCCCGTGATTTTGCTTATAAATTTTGATTCAGCCATTAGCCTACCTTCGTGATCACGCAAAGAGGTCTGCCGTGGCGGTCCGTTCAGAGTTCGCTTAAGCTAGGTCACTTCTTCTGATGAAAGTGGCCACCCCAGGACCACAACGTGAAACATTATCATGTTAAGACTAAGAATATTATTTTAATATTAAGCCATACACATTATCAAAACTATAACAGATTAAAAACGAATTTAAGCATTGCTGATACAAATGAAGGTTTTCAAATAAACTATTTTTATTAAACAATGACAGACAACAAAAAATGTGTGCTTGTGTGAACAAGAAAAGCAAAAATCAGGGGCAGGTGATCCATGAAACAGACAGGACTGGTGATGGCCATAACAATCCTAGAGGTCCAGCATTGTTCTCACAAGTCGCTTCACTCAAGATAATAAAACATAATGAAAAGTTAGTATATCCCAAAAAATTACATTAAATAAAAGTTGCTATAAAGGTGGCAGCGATTCATTACCGAACTCTTAACTGACGAAGTCGCGCTAGCTACGTTAGCAGGCAGTGCTTGAAAATTGGTTGAAACAACTAACATAAAATATAAATAATTACGCTGTGCATGTACAAATGAAGACCAGTATAAGCATCGCAAAGGGCCTCTGATACAAAATAGACAGTTGACAATTCAAAAGAGGTCGATATTTCAGCAACTTAACTCTGGAACAACTCGACGCGCAGCAATGTAAGTGAATGGTGTCCAACGCCAAAATGACAGTGTTTGGAACTTTTCCGATCTTCAAATCCCGGAAGTGGGCGGTTAAAAGCGCCGCCATTATTTACAACGGAGGTCTATGGGAGTGTCGCAACTCTTTCTCTCTATGGCTCTGGTCTGCACATATTCTGCATGAATGGAAATCCCGGACTACATTCTACATTTGCTGAAATCTGAGCTATGTCTGATATCTCCCCTAAACCCTCATTCACTGTTGCCTACTTTACTCCACTAGATTACTCCACTAATATACTCCAGTACATTACTAATATACTCCACTAATATAATCCAGTAGTATACTCCACTAGATTACTCCACTAATATACTCCACTACATTACTAATATACTCCACTAATATAATCCAGTAGTATACTCCACTAGATTACTCCACTAATATACTCCACTACATTACTAATATAATCCACTAATATAATCCAGTAGTATACTCCACTAGATTACTCCACTAATATACTCCACTAATATAATCCAGTAGTATACTCCACTAGATTACTCCACTAATATACTCCACTACATTACTAATATAATCCACTAATATAATCCAGTAGTATACTCCACTACATTACTCTACTAATATACTCCACTATTATACTCCACTAATATACTCCACTAGTATACTCCACTACATTACTCCACTAGTATACTCCACTACATTAATCCACTACATTACTCCACTAATATACTCCACTAATATACTCCAGTAATATACTCCTCTAGATTACTCCACTAGTATACTCCTCTAGATTACTCCACTAGTATACTCCACTACATTACTCCACTAGTATACTCCACTACATTAATCCACTACATTACTCCACTAATATACTCCACTAATATACTCCAGTAATATACTCCACTACATTACTCCAGTAATATACTCCACTAATATACTCCAGTAATATACTCCTCTAGATTACTCCACTAGTATACTCCTCTAGATTACTCCACTAGTATACTCCACTACATTACTCCACTAATATACTCCACTAATATACTCCAGTAATATACTCCTCTAGATTACTCCACTAGTATACTCCTCTAGATTACTCCACTAGTATACTCCACTACATTACTCCACTAGTATACTCCACTACATTAATCCACTACATTACTCCACTAATATACTCCACTAATATACTCCACTAATATACTCCACTACATTACTCCAGTAATATACTCCTCTAGATTACTCCACTAATATACTCCTCTAGATTACTCCACTAGTATACTCCACTACATTACTCTACTAATATACTCCACTATTATACTCCACTAATATACTCCACTAGTATACTCCACTACATTACTCCACTAGTATACTCCACTACATTAATCCACTACATTACTCCACTAATATACTCCACTAATATACTCCACTAATATACTCCACTACATTACTCCAGTAATATACTCCTCTAGATTACTCCACTAATATACTCCTCTAGATTACTCCACTAGTATACTCCACTACATTACTCTACTAATATACTCCACTATTATACTCCACTAATATAGTCCACTAGTATACTCCACTAATATACTCCAGTAATATACTCCACTATTATACTTCACTAATATACTCCAATATACTCCACTAGTATATTCCACTAATATACTCCACAAATATACTCCACTACATTACTCCACTACATTACTCCACTAATATACTCCACTAGTATACTCCACTAGTATACTCCACTACATTACTCCACTAATATACTCCACTACATTACTAATATACTCCACTAATATAATCCACTAATATACTCCACTACATTACTCCACTAATATACTCCACTACATTACTAATTACTCCTCTAGATTACTCCACTAGTATACTCCACTACATTACTCTACTAATATACTCCACTATTATACTCCACTAATATACTCCACTAGTATACTCCACTACATTACTCCACTAGTATACTCCACTACATTACTCCACTAGTATACTCCACTACATTAATCCACTACACTACATTAATCCACTACATTACTCCACTAATATACTCCACTAATATACTCCAGTAATATACTCCACTATTATACTTCACTAATATACTCCAATATACTCCACTAGTATATTCCACTAGTATACTCCACAAATATACTCCACTACATTACTCCACTACATTACTCCACTAATATACTCCACTAGTATACTCCACTAGTATACTCCACTAAATATACTCCACTAGTATACTTCACTAGTATACTCCACTATATTACTCCACTAGTATACTCCAGAAGTATACTAGTGGAGTAATGTAGTGGAGTATACTAGTGGAGTATACTCCACTAAATATACTCCACTAGTATACTTCACTAGTATACTCCACTACATTACTCCACTAGTATACTCCACTACATTACTCCACTACATTATTCCACCTCATTACTCCACTAATATACTCCACTAGTATACTCTACTAGTATACTTCACTACATTACTCCACTAGTATACTCCACTAATATACTCCACTACATTACTCCACTACATTACTCCACTAATATACTCCACTAGTATACTCCACTAAATTACTCCACTACATTACTCCACTAGTATACTCCACTAAATTACTCCACTAGTATACTCCACTATACTCCACTAATGTACTCCACTATTATACTCCACCAATATACTCCGCTAATATACTCCACTACATTACTCCACTAGTATACTCCACTACATTACTCCACTATTATACTCCACTAATATACTCCACTAGTATACTCCACTACATTACTCCACTAGTATACTCCACTACATTACTCCACTAGTATACTCCACTACATTACTCCACTAATATACTCCACTAGTATACTCCACTACATTACTCCACTAATATACTCCACTACATTACTCCACTAATATACTCCACTAATATACTCCACTAATATACTCCAATATACTCCACTAGTATACTCCACTAGTATACTCCACTACATTACTCCACTAATATACTCCACTAGTATACTCCACTAATATACTCCACTACATTACTCCACTAGTATACTCCACTAAATTACTCCACTAATATACTCCACTAATATACTCCACTACATTACTCCACTAGTATACTCCACTACATTACTCCACTATTATACTCCACTAATATACTCCACTAGTATACTCCACTAATATACTCCAGTAATATACTCCACTATTATACTTCACTAATATACTCCACTAGTATACTCCACTACATTACTCCACTAGTATACTCCACTAGTATATTCCACTAGTATACTCCACCAATACATTCCACTTACTCCACTACATTACTCCACTAATATACTCCACTAGTATACTCCACTAATATACTCCACTAGTATACTCCAATAATATACTCCACTAGTATACTCCACTACATTACTCCACTAATATAGTCCACTAGTATACTCCACTAATATACTCCACTAGTATACTCCACTACATTACTCCTAGTATACTCCACTACATTACTCCTAGTATACTCCAATAATATACTCCACTAGTATACTCCACTAGTATACTCCACTACATTACTCCACTAATATAGTCCATTAGTATACTCCACTAATATACTCCACTAGTATACTCCACTACATTACTCCTAGTATACTCCACTACATTACTCCTAGTATACTCCAATAATATACTCCACTAATATACTCCACTAGTATACTCCACTACATTTATGAATGCTATATCCTTAACACCAAGCATATCTGCAGACTCTGTTGATTTTCTCCTTGATTCTTTTAACTCAAAAGTTAAAAGTGTAATTGATGATATTGCTCCTGTTAAAGTCAGGAAGAAGAATGGCAGACAAAAAGCACCTTGGAGAAACTCAACAGCAGTGCAAAATATGAAAAGACAATGCAGAAAAGCAGAGCGCATGTGGCGGAAGGCAAAACTTGTAGTCCATTATAACATCTACAAAGACAGCCTTCATGCTTTCAATATGGAACTAGGCAAAGCTAGACAGACTTTCTTCTCAAATATTATAAACAGCCATTTAAACAACACACGCACTCTTTTTGCTACTGTAGAGAGACTGACAAAGACGCATCTCTTCAGCCAGGCATTCATATAATACTTTTAATCTTACAGTTAAATCCGGCCTCTAGTTCATAAACGCCAGAGGAGAACTGGCCCCCGACTGAGCCCGGGTTCTCCCAAGGTTTTTTTTTCTCCATTAGGTCACCTGATGGAGTTTTTCGGTTCCTTGCCACTGTTGCCTTTGGCTTGCTCAGTTGGGGATATTTGGATATTTAATTTAACTAATCAATCAACGATACTATTGATCAGCATTACCAAACATGGACGTTCCATTAGAAACAAACATTGATGTATTGTTTTAATTTATTACTGTGAAGCTGCTTTGATACAACCTATGTTGTGAAAAGCGCTATATAAATAAACTTGACTTGACTTGACTTGACAAACCCCCCAAGCCAGATTCCCAGTGAAATGCTCTCAGACAACAAGTGCAGTGAGTTTGCTTCTTTCTTCTCTGAGAAAATCAATAATATCAGAAAGGTGATCAGCACATCCTTGAGTTGCGCTGCGGTCAGACAGATCAGACCACCTGAGAAAGTAGTTACTATGTCTGATTTCAAAGAAATTGATGGCAAAAACCATACAGCACCTTAAAACATCAACGGCTCCCGTCCCTCCCTGGTCACCTAAGTCTTTCTGACCCACGGGTTGCCCTCTCTCCCCTCCCAGTCTTTATGTTTTGATCTGTCTGTCTGGTCTGTTGTTGTTTGGGTCCTTGTTTACCTGAGTGTGTTCACCTGTTCCTTGTCTGAGTGTGCTCACCTGTTCCTCTTGTTTTTAGCTCCCTTATCGATGATTACAATTGCCAGGTAGGCTCTCCTGGGAGTGCCAGGAGGCATTCTTAGGGGAGGGGGTACTGTCACGGTTCATCGATCCATGTGTTCATTTTGTGTATCTGTTGGTTGTTGTGGGTGTGGGCTCTGAGTGTGTAGTGCTTGTTTATTGCTTAGTAACCAGCTGATCACTTAATCAGTCCGCAGCTGCAGCTAGTTACTTCTGTTGTTAGCTGCCTATATCTAGCGGGAGTGATTACTGATGGGTGTCGGTTCGTCACTCTTGTTTGTGCTCTCTTACCCAGTTCCGGTGTCTGAGTTTCCTTACGGAGTTATTTCTGCAGTTAGGAATAATGGAATAGGATCGATCTCGTCTGTGTTTCCAGACTTCTGGAGATCGTTTGGAGTTCCCTTCATCCAGTTCCAGTTTGGCATCCACGCTGGGTTTATTCATATCACTCATCCTCTCCTGTGAATTTGTATCCTGGTCGCCCGCCTGCTATACGTGGTGTTTTGAGTATTATCCCTGTTTCAACCTGTCTTCAATAAACTGCTTGCTTGCACTTGGATCTACAACTCTCGTTCTGACACCACTAGTATACTCCACTACATTACTCCACTAATATAGTCCACTAGTATACTCCACTAATATAGTCCACTAGTATACTCCACTAATATAGTCCACTAGTATACTCCACTAATATACTCCACTAATATAGTCCACTAATATACTCCACTAATATAGTCCACTAATATACTCCACTAATATAGTCCACTAGTATACTCCACTAATATAGTCCACTAGTATACTCCACTAGTATACTCCACTAATATAGTCCACTAATATACTCCACTAATATAGTCCACTAATATACTCCACTAATATAGTCCACTAGTATACTCCACTAGTATACTCCACTAATATAGTCCACTAGTATACTCCACTAATATAGTCCACTAGTATACTCCACTAATATAGTCCACTAGTATACTCCACTAGTATACTCCACTAATATAGTCCACTAATATACTCCACTAATATAGTCCACTAATATAGTCCACTAGTATAATCCACTAATATAGTCCACTAGTATACTCCACTAATATACTCCACTAATATACTCCACTAGTATACTCCACTAGTATACTCCACTAATATAGTCCACTAGTATACTCCATTACATTACTCCATTAGTATACTCCACTAATATAGTCCACTAGTATACTCCAATAATATAGTCCACTAGTATACTCCACTAATATACTCCACTAATATACTCCATTAGTATACTCCACTAATATAGTCCACTAGTATACTCCACTAATATAGTCCACTAGTATACTCCACTAATATACTCCACTAATATACTCCACTAGTATACTCCACTAGTATACTCCACTAATATAGTCCACTAGTATACTCCATTACATTACTCCATTAGTATACTCCACTAATATAGTCCACTAGTATACTCCACTACATTACTCCATTAGTATACTCCATTAGTATACTCCACTAATATAGTCCACTAGTATACTCCACTAATATACTCCATTAGTATACTCTACTAATATACTCCACTAATATACTCCACTAATATAGTCCACTAGTATACTCCATTACATTACTCCATTAGTATACTCCACTAATATACTCCACTAATATAGTCCACTAGTATACTCCATTACATTACTCCATTAGTATACTCCACTAATATAGTCCACTAGTATACTCCACTAATATAGTCCACTAGTATACTCCACTAATATACTCCATTAGTATACTCCACTAATATACTCCACTAATATACTCCACTAATATAGTCCACTAGTATACTCCACTAATATAGTCCACTAGTATACTCCACTAATATAGTCCACTAGTATACTCCACTAATATACTCCATTAGTATACTCCACTAATATACTCCACTAATATACTCCACTAATATAGTCCACTAGTATACTCCACTAATATAGTCCACTAGTATACTCCACTAATATACTCCATTAGTATACTCCACTAATATACTCCACTAATATACTCCACTAATATAGTCCACTAGTATACTCCACTAATATAGTCCACTAGTATACTCCACTAATATACTCCATTAGTATACTCCACTAATATAGTCCACTAGTATACTCCACTAATATAGTCCACTAGAATACTCCACTAATATACTCCACTACATTACTCCACTAATATAGTCCACTAGTATACTCCATTACATTACTCCACTAATATAGTCCACTAGTATACTCCACTAATATAGTCCACTAGTATACTCCACTAATATACTCCATTAGTATACTCCACTAATATACTCCACTAATATACTCCACTAATATAGTCCACTAGTATACTCCACTAATATAGTCCACTAGTATACTCCACTAATATATTCCCCTAGTATACTCCACTAATATAGTCCACTAGTATACTCCACTAATATAGTCCACTAGTATACTCCACTAATATACTCCACTAATATACTCCACTAATATAGTCCATTAGTATACTCCACTAATATAGTCCACTAGTATACTCCACTAATATAGTCCACTAGTATACTCCACTAGTATACTCCACTAATATAGTCCACTAGTATACTCCATTACATTACTCCATTAGTATACTCCACTAATATAGTCCACTAGTATACTCCACTAGTATACTCCACTAATATAGTCCACTAGTATACTCCACTAATATAGTCCACTAGTATACTCCACTAATATACTCCACTAATATACTCCACTAATATAGTCCATTAGTATACTCCACTAATATAGTCCACTAGTATACTCCACTAATATACTCCATTAGTATACTCCACTAATATACTCCACTAATATAGTCCACTAGTATACTCCACTAATATAGTCCACTAGTATACTCCACTAATATACTCCATTAGTATACTCCACTAATATACTCCACTAATATAGTCCACTAGTATACTCCACTAATATACTCCATTAGTATACTCCACTAATATACTCCCCTAGTATACTCCACTAATATAGTCCACTAGTATACTCCACTAATATAGTCCACTAGTATACTCCACTAATATAGTCCACTAGTATACTCCACTAATATAGTCCACTAGTATACTCCACTAATATACTCCATTAGTATACTCCACTAATATAGTCCACTAGTATACTCCACTAATATACTCCACTACATTACTCCACTAATATACTCCACTACATTACTCCACTAATATACTCCCCTAGTATACTCCACTAATATACTCCACTAATATACTCCACTAATATAGTCCATTAGTATACTCCACTAATATAGTCCACTAGTATACTCCACTAATATAGTCCACTAGTATACTCCACTAGTATACTCCACTAATATAGTCCACTAGTATACTCCATTACATTACTCCATTAGTATACTCCACTAATATAGTCCACTAGTATACTCCACTAGTATACTCCACTAATATACTCCATTAGTATACTCCATTAATATAGTCCACTAGTATACTCCACTAATATAGTGTGCCGCTTATGTTTATGTTTGCTGTTTAATAATCATTTGAAACTTAGCAAACTACCCAGCCAACAACTTTGCATGTAAAAGACGTCTAATCACTGTCCAAACACGGGTTTGTCACGGTGTGATTTTGTGTATTGTACGAACACAATCTAAAACATGCTAAAATGTTTGAAAAAAGTCCACTTTTGATAATCTGTTGTGATTAAATAGTGCCAAAGCGAATAAAAAACCCTGTAATTTACATGTTAATTTACATGTAACTACATTAAGCACATTGTGTAGATGTTTTGTGTAGCAGCGGCTGTTGTTGAGCAACACTCAGTTCCTGAGAAACTCTTCAGTGCGTGGAAGATCGTGATGGATAGTCTGATAATCTGAGAGGCTTTACCTGATATATTACAGGTGTTCAGAGAAACAGGTAAAGGTCACCGCAAACACAAGTCAACACTAGTCTAATACACAGTTTTACTCTCTGATGTCTTTAACTTTTTATTTCATTTGTGAGGTTTTAAATTTAATCTGAATAGTTTGGTAAATATCTACTGAGTAAAATGTGTTCTTAATCTTGTACTCATCATAATAAACATTGTGATTTGTAATTGATTCTATAATACAGCGCAGAAACCTTTAAAGCATTGTTTTGATGACAATCTTCTATATTTATTAGTAGTGGTTCTTTATCTCAGATCCCCTAAACTGTTGACTAAACACAATAAAGAAACAACAATTGGGTACATTTTAAAGGGATGGTTTGTTAAATCTAAATTCTGCCGCCCTCGTGTTGTTTAAAGCTGTGTGACTCATTCTTCTGTGGAAGTTTTCATTTTTCTGAGGAAATTTCAGAATATCTGTGTTCTTTAGAAGAAAAGAAGTTATTCTGGTTTTAAACGGGGGAATGAATGATGACAGAGTTTTCATTTAATTCTATGTCTTTATTCTATTATCTATTCCTGAACAGGTGTGTGTGGAAAGATTGTGATGATTGCTTTGTTAAATAAACTAAAATATGTGACGGATAAAAGTAAATGTGCATTTACTTCGTAACTTTAATGCTGATTCTTCATGATATTCAGTGTAATAAGAGAAACAGGAGGTTTGGTGTTGGTAAAGCTGAGCTTCACTGATGGAGGCTGTAGAACGCTGAACACACACACACACACACACACACACACACACACACACACACACACACACACTTCATTCCTGCACAGATCCAGTTGTAGAGGTTTATTTCAGGCCTCATTCTCAACTCTCACTCTATGATCACTGAAGGCTACGAATCAGACTAAAGTTACATCTAAAACCTCACAACTGGAATAATTAAAGCTAAAGCAAACAAAGAGTAAAAACTGATTATTACACAGTCGTGTGATGAATCAAATGATTAATTTAATTGTTAGTGTATACTGTAGTTAAAGACACACTTCATATAAGCCGTGACTCGAACAGGTAAAGCTATTGTTTTTCAAGCACGGGTCAATTTTGAGATTTTGTTCAGTTTTGCTTCCATAACAGTCTTTGCTTCTTCAGAAAACATCCAAAACACACATTTAAGTGTTTATTTCATTGCACTTGATCTCTTCACGTCTGTAGAAATCATGATTTTGAGTCAGAAATCTCTTTACACACAGTTTTATTCATATCTATATTCTGATGGGTTATTCATATTTCATCGCCTGATTTATACAACATGTTATTCCTAAACACACGGTGAAAATGTATTAGTTTCAGTCGTCGTGAAATGAAAATGAAACAAAGTGTAGTGAATTATAAATCTGACTTCATCCAATGTTCAGAATCTGTTCTGCAAATGAGTGCATATTTAAATACATAATACCTCATTTGCATATTTCAACATTTTAGAAAGCAGTTGTGTAAATGTGCTGTGATTGATCAGTTGGGAAAGTTTGGTGAAATCTAGTTATTTTCCCTCAGTAATGTGTTAATGATGGATGTTTCTCACAGTCGATCATCTGCCATACATTACAGTTATTATAGCAGAATAACTCTCGTGTAACACAGTAACACCAGCGGCGAAACAGCTCATGAGAAAACCTTGATCTTACATTAGTTCAGTTATAACACACTGTTCCTCAGTACTGTACGTGTCTTCATGAACACACAGCATGTCCACTTCATAACTGTGTTTTATTAGATGATCATGACAGATCTATAACTGATGTGTGTGTTTGACCCTTCTCCTCATGATCCTCTCAGACGAGGCGTCTCATGTCTGACCTCACATTAGTGACGGTTAATAACGTTCGTTTCACTGTTCAAGACGACGGGAAACTTTATGATGCAAACAATAAGAGATGATGTGTTTAAAACTGGTTATGAGTCACATGATCACATTCCAGAGGCTTTAATAATCTGTGGCTCCTTCACAGAGTGTGTGTGTGTGTGTGTGTGTGTGTGTGTGTGTGTGTGTGTGTGTGTGTGTGTGTGTGTGTGTGTGTGTGTGTGCGCCTGCTTGTTCTCGGTCAGATCAGAGGAGTTTCACCTGAAGTGATGAATAAAGCGAGTGTTTCTGTCACTGATGTTGAGTGAGAGTTCGGCCTCTCAAACCTGTCCTGAACACCTGCAGATTCACACACACACACACACACACACACACACACACACACACACACACACACACACACACACACACACACTATTACTGTGAATAACACACTTCAATTGTAAAGCATTACATCATTCTGTAGTTTCACTGTCTAGAACTCATGCTAATTTGAGCAATAATCACGTATTAGTCATTTCTCCTGTAGATTTTGCTGCTGTAAGACATAAAGAAAAACTATGTTTTAATTGCTGTAATGCATACTCATTTTCATGTGGACAATAATGATGTATTGTTTCAATTATTTCTACACTACTATTCAAAAGTTTAGGGTCATGAGATGTTTAATGTTTGTGAAAGAGTCTCTTCTGCTCATCAAAGCTACATTTATTTGATAAAAAATACAGTAAAAACAGTGGAATATTATTCCAGTTTAAATCATCTGTTTTCTATGTGAATATATAGTAAAGTGTAATTTATTCCTGTGATCAAAGCTGAATGTTCAGCATCATTACTCCAGTCTTCAGTGTCACATGATCCTTCAGAAATCACTCTAATATGATGATTTGATGCTCAAGACACAGTTTTGATTATTATCAGTGTTGAAAACAGCTTCATATTTCTGTGGAAACCGTCATACATTTCTTTAGGACTCTGATGAATAGAAAGTTAAAAAGTTTAGCATTTATTTGAAATACAATCTTTTGTAACATTATAAATATCTTTACTGTCACTTTTGATCAATTTAATGCGTACTTCATACTGTAAAAAATTTCTAACCCTCCCAAATCAAAAATTTCAAGTGACCGATAACATCTAAATTTTTCAATTGGCCCAAGTGAAATTCTGTAAATTTAATTTTATAATTTACAGAATTTCACTTGGGCCAAGTGAAAAAATTAGATGTTATCGGTCACTTGAAATTTTTGATTTGGGAGGGTTAGAATTTTTTTACAGTGCATTAATGATACTAATTTCTTAATTATTTTTTAAGGGTTAGGGTTAGGTCCTGGTCATGACGTTAAACTGATCCAATAGGGTCTAGCTCGGGTAACCTACCAGAAGATCATAGAAGATCATAGATCAATATGGTTATGGGGACCGACCTAGTGTAACTATTGAAGTACCTGGGCAGCAGCAGTGCTACTTTAACTCCACTGTGGCAAGTACAGAGTTCAGCTCTGGAAAGGCTGGTGGGGAGGAGACGTAGGCGAGTAAAGGGAGACCCTTGAAAGGCGAAATCTACTGCGCTCCACGCTTGTGAACCTGCGACCCCTCGTGGAGTAACTTAGCAAAGAATACAATATGGAACCACAACACAATTCAAAAGATGCTGGCACGGTCGTCGCCCAGTTGAAAAAGGACCGCGGTGGTAGGTCGGCCACTTTGCCCACCACTGGTTACATCAAATCAGCAAAGAGTGGCAACATCAAGCAGCTCAACGTTGCTACTTACAACGTTAGAACCCTAAATGACACCATCTGCAGCGAAACAGGTGAGCTCATCACGCACAAAGTTGATCGAATCATAACCGGCTGCGAGAAACATCACATTGACCTTGTAGCACTTCAAGAGCACCGACTCCGAACACCCGACTCGGTGGGCTACAAGAAATACAGCAGCTGGACGATGGCACATACAGATTCATCGGAAAGCCACGGATCAGCCCTGCTATACAACACCAGAATCACTCAGTCTATCATCTCCGTCATCACTAAATCAGAGCGTATAATTGCCATGCATTTAGAAGGCAATCCTAAAATATGCTTTGTGTCTGCAAACGCCCCGACGGAGACATCAGATTCTTCAGCAAAAGACACGTTCTACGACGATCTCAATGAGCTGATAAAGTCAATCCCGCCACACACGGTCACCATTCTTGCCGGTGACTTGAACGCAAGAATTGGTAAGGACAGTCACGACACCAATCCTAGAGTGGTAGGCAACTTCAGCTACCACGCAATCTCGAACAACAATGGTCGAAGGCTAATCAGCATGTGCGAGTTTTTAAGCCTGCGCCCAGCGAACTCTTGGTTCCGAAATCGACTGACGAGACTGCGCACATATAAGAGCCCAAAAGGAGACTTCGCTCAATTAGACCACATTGTCTTCAACACCAAGTGGTGGAAATCAGTCAAAAACTGTCGCGCTTACAACACCTGCGCCATTGGATCAGACCACAAGATGGTGAGCGCCAAATTCAAACTGGCGCTGAGAACAACAAGAAGCCCATCCATCGCCAGGTGCACCTTTCAGAACGATAAGCTGAAAGATGTGAATATCCAAGCAAACTTTGACCTGGAACTCAGCAATCAATTCGCCACTCTTTTTGACGAGTCGAGTCAAACCGAAAACGCCCAGTGCCTAATACAGCAAAGAGCAGACGCACTCAACACTGCGCTGGTAGAAACGAGTGAAAAGGTCCTGGGCAAAAGACCAAAGTCAAAACAGCCGAGCTGGGTCAGCAGTTCAACGTTGCAGCTCATCGCAGAAGAAGAAGTGGCGAAGGACGATTTCAAGCGAAATCAAACGAGAGAAAAGAGAGATCAGTGGAGAAACAAGCAGTCGAGTGTCAAGACAGCTTTCGAAACTGACAAAGAGGCATATTTTAACACTCAACTAGAAGCTCTCGAACTGGCAAACCAAAAACACGAGCATCGCAAAATGTGGACTCTAATCGATAAAATCTCAGATAAGCCGCAAAATGCTGCTGCAAGCAAAGTCCAAATGCTCGATGGCTCTCAACCAAACTCGAAGACCGAGCTCATCAGCGATTGGGGCAAGTACTTCTGCAAACTCTTCAACAACAAGAGTGCGAAGGTGGAAACAGTCAACTTTCCAGAACCAAGCCCAGACATCGCTATTTCAATAACGATTCCAACGCGAGAGGAAGTGGTGAAAGCGATCAAACAGCTTAAGCGGAACAAGTCACCAGGACCCGATTATGCAATGACTGCAGAAGTCCTGAAAGACGGCGGCAAATTCATAGTAAATGAATTGCACAAACTCTGCAAGCTTGTTTTTAAGCATTGCTGTGCACCGAAACAATGGACGTCGAGCCTGATCATCCCACTGCCAAAGAAGGGCAACCTGCAGCTGATGAAAAACTTCAGAGGAATCAGCTTGACGTCCATCGCAGCAAAAAAGTATAATCGCATTCTCCTAAACCGCATCCAGAATCCCATCGACAAGCTGCTCAGAAACAATCAGGCAGGCTTCAGGAGCGGGCGCAGCTGCGCACAGCAGATCCACATCCTGCGAAGAGTCATCGAAGGAGCAAGAGCACAATTACTACCCTTGTACATCACTTTCATCAATTTCAAGAAGGCATTTGACTCGATAGATAGGCCTATGATGTTCGCAATCCTGCGACACTACGGCATCCCACAAAAGATCGTTGATGCTATCCGAGTCTTGTACGACGAATCGACGAGCCAGGTGTATTTGGAGGGCCAGCTCTCAGAGCCTTTCGCTGTCACAACTGGAGTATTACAAGGCGATGTTCTAGCTCCGTTACTATTCATCATAGTAATAGACTACGTCTCCAGGCAATCTGCTGGAAGCTTTGGATACCCTACACATAAAGGTCCTCCGCCCAGGAGTAATACGAGACCGCAACGTGGTACAGCAATAGCCAAAGAATCTAGAACCGAACGCAAGCTTAACGATTTAGCATTTGCCGACGATATTTCACTCCTGGAAAATGATCTCAGCAGGGCACAACAACAGCTCACCCAGCTACAACAAAAAGCTGGTGCAGTCGGACTAGAATTAAATGAGGAGAAGACGGTCCAAGTCCAAATGAATGCTTCCAGCGACAATGAACAACATCTACTAATTAACGGAAAGGACATTGAAATCGTAGACGAATTCAAGTATCTTGGATCCTACATCATATCGACGGAGAAAGATGTCAAAAATCGTATCTCTCTTGCATGGGTTGCCTTTACTAAGTTAAAGAAGCTGCTCACCGCTCCACCACCCAAGCCAAATATAGAATTCAGGACTCGGCTCTTTAATGTAACTTGTCTATCTGTGTTGCTTCATGGCTGCGAGACATGGGTTCTAACAAAGGCTCTAGAGGAAGAACTGGATGTGTTTGCGAGAAAGTGCTACCGAACCATGCTGGGAATTAGTCAAGCAGACGCCCATATGACAAACGAGGAACTCTACAGACTGACTAAACAACATCCAGTCAGCGCGACCATCCGCAAGCGACAGCTAGAGTTCGTAGGCCACTGTCTTCGCATGGAAGAAAATGAACCAGCTCACATCTACGCCATCTATCACTCAGAAGTCAGTGATAAGAACAAGTGAGGAGCACCTCGCCTAACCTTCAGACACAAAATCCGAAGCTACATCGACGAGTACAACAAAAACCAAAAAGTCCGGAATCCAATAGCTCTCCCCGCAGCGAAGAGCAGTCAGTCACTCACCCATGTCGAAAGGGAAGAGGAAACAAAAGTGATCATCAGCATCGCCAAGAATAGAGAATTGTGGAAACGTATTGTCGAGCTCCATACCAGGGGACCCGACCGATGATGATTTTTTAAGAATTAATTTCTTATTATTCAAAATAAAATCTTTCTGACCCCAAACATTTGGATGGTAGAATTTCTTATCCTTTAATTTCTGTATTTAATTTCCTTCAGTGAAGAGCCTGTTCCTTATATGCAAATATAGTTTCTTAATTTTTGGTTCAGCTGTGCGTGTGTGTGTGTGTGTGTGTGTGTGTGTGTGTGTGTGTGTGTGTGCCCTTGTTTATATTACATTGTGGGGACCAAATGTCCCCATAAGAATAGTAATACCTGAGATCACCTACATTGTGGGGACCAGCCAAAATCCCCACTTTTCAAAAGGCTTATAAATCACACAGGATGAGTTGTTTTGAGAAAGTAAAAATGCAGAATGTCTCCTGTGATGGGCAGGTTTAGGGGCAGTGTGTGTGTGTGTGTGATGGGTAGGTTTAGGGGCAGTGTGTGTGTGTGTGTGTGTGTGTGTGTGTGTGATGGGCAGGTTTAGGGGCAGTGTGTGTGTGTGTGTGATGGGTAGGTTTAGGGGCAGTGTGTGTGTGTGTGTGATGGGCAGGTTTAGGGGCAGTGTGTGTGTGTGTGTGTGTGTGTGTGTGTGTGATGGGCAGGTTTAGGGGCAGGGGCAGTGTAAGGGGATAGAATGTACAGTTTGTACGGTATAAAAACCATTACGCCTATGGAGAGTCCCCACAAAGATAGTGAACCAGACATGTGTGAGTGTGTGTGTGTGTGTGTGAGTGAGTGTGTGTGTGTGTGTGTGTGTGTGTGTGTGTGTGTGAGTGAGTGAGTGTGTGTGTGTGTGTGTGTGTGTGTGTGTGTGTGTGTGTGTGTGTGTGTGTGTGTGAGTGAGTGAGTGAGTGAGTGTGTGTGTGTGTGTGTGTGTGTGTGTGTGAGTGTGTGTGTGTGTGTGTGTGTGTGTGTGTGTGTGTGTGTGTGTGTGTGTGTGTGTGTGTTGTGTGTGTGAGTGAGTGAGTGAGTGTGTGTGTGTGTGTGTGTGTGTGTGTGTGTGTGTGTGTGTGTGTGTATGAGAGAGTGAGTGTGTGTGTGTGTGTGTGTGTGTGTGTGTGTGTGTGTTGTGTGTGAGTGTGTGTGTGTGTGTGTGTGTGTGTGTGTGTGTGTGTGTGTGTGTGTGTGTGATAGAGAGTGTGTTAGCGTGTGCGTATTAGTGTGAAAAACTGCACATTATTTCCTCAGCTTTAGTTTCTCTGTGTGTGAACTGGAACAGTTGTATACAGTAGTGTGTGTGTTGTAATAAAGCAGGGTTCCCACGCTGATGTTACTGATGTGATCATGATCATTCACTGCTAAAACTACAGTTCCTCTTTCTGGGAACCAGCGACTGGAAATCCCTGTCAAGTGTTCTGGAGACTCTCTCTCTCACACACACACACACACACACACACACACACACACACACACACACACACACGCACATACACACCTCAAGCATCATGTGAGTCAGACTGCAGATCTGCATCAGCACACACACACTCCTCTGGAAGTGTATGTGTGTGTGTGTGTGTGTGTGTGTGTGTGTGTGTGTGTGTGTGTGTGTGTGTGTGTGTGTGTGTGTGTGTGTGTGTGTGTGTGTGTGTGTGTGTGTGTGTGTGTGTGTGAATCTGCAGGTGTTCAGGACAGGTTTGAGAGGCCGACCTCTCACTCAACATCAGTGACAGAAACACTTTTTTTATTTTTTTTATTTTTATGAGGTTAGGATCACCTGTTCTTTATATTTTTTCTTAACGTAATGATTTGTTCATTATTTAATGTAGGCTATGTTTTAAAAAAAAATCTGATTGTATCAAATACTTGTTCTCCCCACTGTATATTTCACCAACAAATTGGAGTATAAACATAATTCTATTATTAAAAAGTTGATATAAATACCCAATGAACTTTACACAGTTATTAAACAGAACTGAATCATGACACTCTTGTCTTATTTTTGTGAGTTAGATGAAGTTAAAATAGACCTTGAAATTACAAATGCGAGTGATCTCTTCAGTGTGTGTGTTTTAGTGTCCATCATGACTCTGTCTGAAACCTGTCAAACCTGTCCTGTGAAGAGCCGATGCAGCGTCACACACACACACACACACACACGCACGCACGCACGCACGCACACACTATTACTGTGAATAACACACTTCAATTGTAAAGTATTACATCATTCTGTAGTTTCACTGTCTAGAACTCATGCTAATTTGAGCAATAATCACGTATTAGTCATTTCTCCTGTAGATTTTGCTGCTGTAAGACATAAAGAAAAACTGTAATGTAAAAGAGCAAAAAAATTGCTGTAATGCATACTCATTTTCATGTGGACAATAATGATGTATTGTTTCAATTATGTGTACACTACTATTCAAAAGTTTCATATTAAAAGTTTAAAAGAACAAAGGCTGTTGTGATTGTTTGGTGTCAGGTGCTACAGATAATGTTCAGCGAAGTTCCCTTTCGACTGCGTCTGCTAGACACGATGGGGAACCAATCCAATCGAGCCGTGCCGTGTTCAGGCAGAACGAGCTGTTCTGCGACCCGAGCCTGGGACGCCTGGACAAGGCCCGAGGGCAGAGGGATAGAGGTCAATAGGGTCAGAACCCTTGAGAGTAATGCTGGGCTCACACAGAGGCCGGCTCCAGCTACACAGAAGGATCTGTGCCTGAAGCGTGTGCTAGAGCGATAGCATCCACCAGCCATCGGAATAATCTTCGCTTCAGGAGCGCTTTGGTGCGGCGCCGAAGCTTCTGAAGAGCTGCTCCGACTCCTGGGCGGAGGACTCTATATATGCCCTCAGGGCCCGAACCGCAGAGGAGGAGAGACTGTTGTCATATAATTGTTACTCTGTAATTTATAGTAATATCTTCAGAATTACTAAGAAGTCTAGTTTCAAATATAATTCTTTTGAAGTGTTGGTGCTTAATGTAATGCTATCTAGTGTAAGTGATAAATCACGTTTGAGATTTGTGCTGGCTACTGTATACAGGCCACCAGGGCACCATACAGACTTTATCAAAGAATTTGCTGATTTTCTATCAGAGTTAGTACTGGCTGCAGATAAAGTACTAATTGTTGGTGATTTTAATTTACATGTAGATAATGAAAAAGACGCATTGGGTTTGGCATTTAAAGACATTCTGAACTCTACTGGAGTTAGACAACACGTGTCAGGACCTACTCATCGTCGTAATCATACTCTAGATCTAATATTATCACATGGAATAGATGTTGATGCCGTTGAAATTCTGCAGCAGAGCGATGACATCTCAGATCATTATCTAGTCTCGTGTAAACTTCATTTAGCCAAGGCTGCAAAGCCGACTCCGTGTTTCAAATATGTTAGACCCATCACTTCTGCTCCTAAAGATTGCTTTATTAATAATCTTCCTGATCAGTTTCATCATCTCAGCATCCCGGATAGCTCCCGGAAACTAGAGGTATTTCGCATTTCATGGAAGGAGAGCTCTATTACTTACAGAGAGGCTTTAAAAGCTGCTAGATCTGCTTATTTTTCAACCCTATTAGAAGAAAATAAACATAACCCTAGGTATTTATTTGAAACAGTGGCTAAACTAACGAAAAATAAAGCTTCAACTTCTGAAGTTTCCAAGCAGCACAGCAGTAATGACTTTATGAACTTCTTCACTTATAAGATTGATTATATCAGGGAGAAAATTATAACTATGCAACCGTCTACTACAGTATCGCATCAGGCAGTGCATTGTAGTCTCCCTGAGGAAAGACTTGATTCATTCGTTGCTATAGGAGAGGAAGAATTTACTAAACTCGTTAAATCATCTAAATCTACAACATGTATGTTAGACCCTATACCGACTAAGCTCCTGAAAGAGATGCTCCCAGAGGTCATAGATCCTCTTCTTAATATCATTAATTCAACTTTGTTATTTGGATATTTGCCTAAAACCTTTAAGCTGGCTATGATTAAACCGCTTATTAAAAAAACGCAACTTGATCCTACAGAATCTCGAATCTACCCTTTCTGTCAAAGATACTAGAAAAGGCAGTATCCTCACAACTGTGTTCATTTCTTGAAAGAAATGATATCTGGAGGATTTCCAGTCAGGATTTAGACCGTACCATAGTACCGAGACTGCTCTCGTTAGAGTCACACATGATTTGCTCTTATCATCCGATCGTGGTTGTGTCTCTCTATTAGTGTTACTCGATCTTAGTGCTGCGTTTGACACCGTTGACCACAACATTCTTTTAAATAGATTAGAAAATTATGTTGGCATTAGTGGAATTGCACTAGCATGGTTTAAATCATACTTATCTGACCGTTATCAGTTTGTAGCAGTAAATGAAGAGATGTCTCATCGATCACAAGTTCAGTATGGCGTACCACAAGGCTCAGTACTAGGACCGCTGCTGTTCACTCTGTACATGCTACACACACACACACACACACACACTCACACTCACACACTCACACACACACACACTCACACACTCACACACACACACACACACACACTCTGTACATGCTACCATTAGGAGATATCATTAGGAATTAGCTTTCACTGTTATGCTGACGATACTCAGCTCTATATTTCTTCACACACAGACGAAACTTACCAATTCACAAAATTAACGGAATGCATAGCGGATATAAAAAACTGGATGACTCGTAATTTCCTACTTCTAAATTCTGAAAAAACACAGATTCTAATTATTGGACAAAAAACTTCCTCACGTAATAATCTAGAATACTGTCTAACACTTAATGGCTGCTCTGTTAAGTCTTTGTCATCGGTTAGGAACCTGAGTGTGTGTGTGTATGTGTGTGTGTGTGTGTGAGTGTGTGTGTGTGAGTGTGTGTGTGTGTGTGTGTGCTCTTTGATACCAATCTCTCATTTGAAAGTCACGTGTCTAGTATCTGTAAAACCGCATTCTTCCATCTTAAAAATATATCTAAATTACGCCATATGCTCTCATTGACAAATGCGGAACAGTTAGTTCATGCGTTCATGACCTCAAGGCTAGATTACTGTAATGCTCTACTGGGTGGTTGCCCTGCACGCTTAATAAACAAACTACAGCTGGTCCAAAACGCAGCAGCTCGAGTTCTTACCAGAACCAGGAAGTATGACCATATTAGCCCAGTTCTGTCAACACTGCACTGGCTCCCTATTAAACATCGCATACATTTTAAAATATTGCTGATCACTTACAAAGCACTGAATGGTTTAGCTCCGCAGTGCTTGAGCGAGCTCTTAACGCATTATAGTCCGTCACGTCTATTGCGATCTCAAAATTCCGGCCAGTTGATAATACCTAGAATATCTAAATCGACTGCTGGCGGTAGATCCTTCTCCTATTTAGCACCAAAACTCTGGAACAGTCTTCCTAACATTATCCGGGAAGCAGACACACTCTGTCAGTTCAAAGCTAGACTAAAGACACATCTCTTTGACCTAGCATACACATAACACATTATAGACTTCTATAATTCAATGTTAGTTTGCATAGATTAGGTCAGCCGAAACCGGGAACACTCCCCATAAATCCTGATGTACTCGTTACATCATAAGAAGGATGGCATCTACGCTAATTTTAGTCTCTCTGTTTATCCCGAGGTTTACCGCAGCCTGCCAGATCCAGATCTGATGAAGGACCTGCGCCTGGACACACACACACACACACACACACACACACACACCAGATCTGATGAAGGACCTGCGCCTGGACGCGACGACAGCGCAGTGCTGAAGTGTCACTAGTCTCTCCCCTGTGAAGGTCTCCCTCCCTTTACCTCTCTACAGATAAACGTTGTCGTTTTATCTGTACACCAAGTGGATACGTGGACACAATAAATAATTTCTGTTTATTTATAATTTTTAAGGCCAGACAAGTATTTAGTTGAGGGTTGATTTGTAAAAACGCGCATTCCTATGGACTGAACACGTGATGCGCATGTGAGTGACATCGGTGTTTGCGCAGAGATAACTGATAATCGTTTGCAGCTTGGATCTCGAGACACCAGGCACTGTTGTTGTGCGGATGAGCGGCCGGAGTGTGTTAAGGGTTTTCTGTAGAGCAGTGTGTGTTGGCGGCCCCTAAGTTAATAACTAATGATCGTTGCGACGGAAGTGAATCAATCTAAACTAACTTTAGCTGGACAATAACTTTATTCTAGATCTGCTGTAAAGCCTAAACACTCTCTGTTACTGTAATCTCCTGTTATCACTGTAAAGCCGCTTTGGAACAATATTGTTAAAGGCGCTATAAATGAAGGAGACTCGACTTGTGAGACTAAAGCTACAAAATTAATGTCTTTTACAAGGGAAAAAACATGGTGAAATATATATATATACAAGGGAAGGGTTTACTTGCGAGTTTTGTCCGTTACGTCACGTAAGCGATCCTCACGTGACGCGAACACTGGGCGGAGCTTAAGGAAATCCTCAAATAACAGAAGCTAATTCTCTGCACAAAATATACTGTCATTGTAATATAATATGTGCCGATAAAGTTTACAGTGGCTTCTTTAACTAAAAAACATTAAAGAGCAAAACACACCTGATGCACATTCTTTGTTCTCCATTTTCTGGGAGTTTAAAACCTTGCTGTATTTCTGTGTAGTTCATTAAGGGAAGTGCACCTCCATCTTGCTGTGGTAAACACACTTCCCACCTCTTACATCTTTCTCTTACGCCACATGTGGGTCAGATGGAGATGTCACACACACCTGCTCTCCGAGCTCGTCTGGACGGTGTCGTTCTCCACATGACCCCCCACAGATGTAGGTTAGTGTGGCAGCTTCGGTTATGAACACGACTCATAACAGTCACATTCACTTCCCTATTCTGTGCGCGCAGGAAACAGGGCAGTTGCACAAGACTAATCTGGACTAGCATTCAGCTAGTGGTACTGTTCCCATTCAAATTAAACCAGTCTGCCTTTCTACATAACTGACTTAAAGTTATGACCAGTTTAGAAGAAAAAAAACGATTAGATGACTATCATGTAAGGCGAGTCTGGGCAGTTTATGCGACCGACCCAGCGGAGATCCAACAGAAGCACAAACACACACAGCAAACATGAGATCTGAGCATTATCAGTTTATTTAACCCTGTGAAGTACATCAGAGTAATGCTTGAGTGATTGGTGGATCAAATATGAATAAAAACTGGCCTACACTAGTTAAACATCTTTAAATATAAAATACTTTAGATTTACTTCATTAACAAAATACATTAATACACAAATCAAGTGGTCTAAATAAGTTTTCTCTGGATTGGATGGATGATAGTCAGCCGAGGGCCGATACGGGCTGACCGAGGTGTGTGTGTGTGGGTGTGTGTGTGTGTGTGGGTGTGTGTGTGTGTGTGTGTGTGTGTGTGTGTGTGTGTGTGTGTCAGCCGCGGGCCGATATGGGCTGGCTGAGGTGTGTGTGTGTGTGTGTGTGTGTGTGTGTGTGTGTGTGTGTGTGTGTGTGTGTCAGCCGTGGGCCGATACGGGCTGGCTGAGGTGTGTGTGTGTGTGTGTGTGTGTGTGTGTGTGTGTGTGTGTGTCAGCCGCGGGCCGACACGGGCTGGCTGAGGCCGCTGAAGAAGGACTTCTCCCCGTCGCTCATCAGCTGGAGGTGCAGCGGCTGATGGCAGAGGTTACACTGAGCGGAAGAGATCGGCTTGAGCTCCAGACCCGCCTCCGTCCACGTGTGCCTCAGCTTATCTGTACACAACAACACACACACACACACACAATTACAACACTGACACGTGTGCCTCAGCTTATGTGCACAACAACACACACACACACACAATTACAACACTGACACGTGTGCCTCAGCTTATGTGCACAACAACACACACACACACACACTTACAACACTGACACGTGTGCCTCAGCTTATGTGCACAACAACACACACACACACACAATTACAACACGTTATATGGCTGACTTCACTCACTCACTCACTCACTCACTCACTCACTCACTCACTCACTCACTCACTCACTCACACACACACACACACACACTCACTCACTGACACTCACTCACTCACTCACTCACTCACTCACTCACACACTCACACACACACTCTCACTCTCACACTCACACACTCACTCACTCACACACTCACACTCTCACTCACTCACTCACTCACTCACTCACTCACTCACTCACTCTCACACTCACTCACACTCACTCTCACACACTCACTCACACACTCACTCTCACACACTCACTCACACACACACTCACACACTCACACACACTCACTCACTCACTCACTCACTCACTCACTCACTCACTCACTCACTCACTCACTCACTCACACACACACTCACACACACACTCACACACTCACACACACACTCACACACTCACACACACTCACTCACTCACTCACACACACTCACCCACGAAGTACTGCATCATCTGCGGCGTGTGGTGTGGCGTGGGCGCGATGCGCAGGAGCTCCTCTCCGCGGGACACCGTCGGGTAGTTGATGGCCTGGACGTAGATGTTGTAGCGGCTCATCATGAGGTCACAGATCTCCGTGTTCTTCTCAGCGTCTGCAACCTGAAGCACAGATGTGTGTGTGAGCGCTCAGTCAGCACACGTGTGTGTGTGTGTGTGTGTGAGTGTTCAGTCAGCACACGTGTGTGTGTGTGTGTGTGTGTGTGTGTGAGAGAGAGAGCGTACACACCTGCACAGGGATGATGTGGCTAGGGCAGTGTGTGTGTGTGTGCGTGCGTGCGTGCGTGTGTGTGTGTGTGTGTGTGTGCGTGTACGCACCTGCACAGGGATGATGTGGCTAGAGCAGTGTGTGTGTGTGTGTGTGTGTGTACGCACCCGCACTGGGATGATGTGGCTAGAGCAGTGTGTGTGTGTGTGTGTGTACGCACCTGCACAGGGATGATGTGGCTAGAGCAGTGTGTGTGTGTGTGTGTGTGTGTGTGTGTGTACGCACCCGCACTGGGATGATGTGGCTCGGGCAGGGCACCACAGGGAGGCCGGTGTCCATTAGCATCTGGCGCAGGAGCTTGACGTTGCGCTGGTGTTTGAGGCGTAGCGATCGGCCCTCCTCGCTCTTCAGGATCTGGATGGACTGGCGCGCGCCGGCGAGGAGCATGGGAGGAAGTGATGTCGTGAAGATGAAGCCCGCGGCGTACGAGCGCACCGTGTCCACCAGCGCGTTAGTGCTAGCGATGTAGCCGCCCACACACCCGAACGCTTTCCCTGCGCACACACACCAGAACACACTCAGCACTCAGGAAGAGGATAACACACGGATCTTAACAAGCGCTGCTGTCGTCAAACACGGGATCATCCAGGATCTTTTTAATGGAGCATTCATCGAAAGTTCGAAACTAAACCGGCTCAGTGAGATGATCCACAAAGCCTGTGATTAAACATGTTTTAGAGCCAAGAAATAAAGCCATAAATATTGGAATTAATTTTACAGTTATAATGTAAAAAATGATTAACTTATTATATTTTTCTTAAATACTCAATTGTTATAATTTATAGTGAAATATTAAAATAGTAGAATACATTTTATTGTTTTCATTTAGTAATTGTTATAATTTTATAATGTAATAACAACAACAATCATAATAGTTGTTATATAGCAATAACGATTTATAAAATCACAATCCTGGCCGAATAGTGCAGCTCTACTGACAAATACAGGAAACATGGGCTTTATTTAAAATTGTATATTGATGTTGTTCTCAGACATGAGGTGTGTTCTCTCCGTGTTCCCTCCGTGTTCCCCCGTGCTCTCTCCGTGTTCTCCCGGTGTTCCCCCGTGTTCTCCTGTGTTCTCCCGTGTTCTCCCTGTGTTCCCCCGTGTTCTCTCCGTGTTCCCTCCGTGTTCTCTCCGTGTTCCCTCCGTGTTCTCCCCGTGTTCTCTTGTGTTCTCTCCGTGTTCCCTCCGTGTTCTCCCCGTGTTCTCTTGTGTTCTCTCCGTGTTCTCCCGGTGTTCCCCCGTGTTCTCTCCGTGTTCTCCTGTGTTCTCCTGTGTTTTCTCCGTGTTCTCTCCGTGTTCTCTCCGTGTTCCCCCGTGTTCTCTCCGTGTTCTCCTGTGTTCTCCTGTGTTCTCTCCGTGTTCTCCCGGTGTTCCCCCGTGTTCTCTCCGTGTTCTCCCCGTGTTCTCTCCGTGTTCCCCCGTGTTCTCTCCGTGTTCTCCTGTGTTCTCTTGTGTTCTCTCCGTGTTCTCCCGGTGTTCCCCCGTGTTCTCTCCGTGTTCTCCTGTGTTTTCTCCGTGTTCTCTCCGTGTTCTCCCCGTGTTCTCTCCGTGTTCTCCCCGTGTTCTCTCCGTGTTCTCTCCGTGTTCTCCCGGTGTTCCCCCGTGTTCTCTCCGTGTTCTCCCTGTGTTCCCTCCGTGTTCTCCCCGTGTTCTCTTGTGTTCTCTCCGTGTTCTCCCGGTGTTCCCCCGTGTTCTCTCCGTGTTCCCTCCGTGTTCCCTCCGTGTTCTCCCCGTGTTCTCTTGTGTTCTCTCCGTGTTCTCCCGGTGTTCCCCCGTGTTCTCTCCGTGTTCTCCTGTGTTTTCTCCGTGTTCTCCCGGTGTTCCCCCGTGTTCTCCCCGTGTTCTCTCCGTGTTCTCTCCGTGTTCTCCCTGTGTTCCCCCGTGTTCTCTCCGTGTTCTCCTGTGTTCTCTCCGTGTTCTCCCTGTGTTCCCCCGTGTTCTCTCCGTGTTCTCCTGTGTTCTCTCCGTGTTCTCCCTGTGTTCCCCCGTGTTCTCTCTTCGTTCTCTCCGTGTTCTCCTGTGTTCTCCTGTGTTCTCTCCGTGTTCCCTCCGTGTTCTCTCCGTGTTCCCTCCGTGCTCTCCCTGTGTTCCCTCCGTGTTCTCCCTGTGTTCTCCCATGTTCTCTCCGTGTTCTCCCTGTGTTCCCCCGTGTTCTCTCTTCGTTCTCTCCGTGTTCTCCTGTGTTCTCTCCGTGTTCTCCCTGTGTTCCCCCGTGTTCTCTCTTCGTTCTCTCCGTGTTCTCCTGTGTTCTCCTGTGTTCTCTCCGTGTTCCCTCCGTGTTCTCTCCATGTTCTCCGTGTTCCCTCCGTGCTCTCCCTGTGTTCCCCCATGTTCTCTCCGTGTTCTCCCTGTGTTCTCCCATGTTCTCTCCGTGTTCTCCTGTGTTCCCCCGTGTTCTCTCTTCATTCCCCCTGTGCTCTCTGCGTTCTCTCTTCGTTCTTTGTGTTCTCTCCGTGTTCTCCCTGTGTTCTCTCCGTGTTCTCTCTTCGTTCTCCCTGTGTTCCCCCGTGTTCTCTCCGTGTTCTCTCTTCTTTCCCCCGTGCTCTCTGCGTTCTCTCTTCGTTCTTTGCATTCTCTCCGTGTCCTCTCTGCGTTCTCCCTGTGTTCTCTCCGTTCCCTGTGCTCTCTGCATTCTCTCTTCATTCTCCCTGTTCCCCCTGTGCTCTCTGCGTTCTCTCTTCATTCTCCCTGTTCCCCCTGTGCTCTCTGTGTTCTCTCCGTGTTCCCCCTGTGCTCTCTGCGTTCTCTCTTCATTCTCCCTATTCCCCCTGTGCTCTCTGTGTTCTCTCCGTGTTCCCCCTGTGCTCTCTCCGCGTTCTCTCTGCATTCTTTGCATTCTCTCCATGTTCCCCGTGTTCCCCCTGTGTTCTCTCTTCATTCCCCCTGTGCTCTCTGTGTTCTCCCTGCATTCTCTCCGTGTTCCCCCTGTGCTCTCTGCGTTCACTCTTCTTTGTGTTCTCTCCGTGTTCCCCCTGTGCTCTCTGTGTTCTCCCCGCGTTCTCTCTTCGTTCTTTGCGTTCTCTCCATGTTCCCCATGTTCTCTCTACGTTCTCTCTGCGTTCTCCCTTCATTCTTTGCATTCTCTCCGTGTTCCCAGTGTTCTCTCTGCTTTCTCTCTGCGTTCTCTCCGTGTTCCCCCTGTGTTCCCCCTGTGTTCTCCCTGTGTTCCCCCTGTGTTCCCCGTGTTCCCCTGTGTTCCCCCTGTGTTCCCCCTGTGTTCTCCCTGTGTTCCCCCTGTGTTCCCCGTGTTCCCCTGTGTTCCCCCTGTGTTCCCCGTGTTCCCCCTGTGTTCCCCGTGTTCCCCCTGTGTTCTCCCTGTGTTCTCTCTTCATTCTTTGCGTTCTCTCTTCATTCTTTGCGTTCTCTCTTCATTCTTTGCGTTCTCTCTTCATTCTTTGCGTTCTCCATGTGTTCTCTCTTCGTTCTCTCTGCGTTCTCTCTGTACGTTCTCCCTGTGTTGTCTGTGTGTTCTCTGTGTTCTCTCTTCATTCTTTGTGTTCTCCATGTTCTCTCTGTGCGTTCTCCCTGTGTTCTCCATGTGTTCTCTGTGCGTTCTCCATGTGTTCTCTCTTCGTTCTGTGTTCTCCCTGTTCTCTCTTCATTCTTTGTGTTCTCTCTGTGCTCTCTGTGTGTTCTCCCTGTGTTCTCCCTGTGTTCTCTCTTCGTTCTGTGTTCTCTCTGTGCTCTCTGTGTGTTCTCTCTGTGCTCTCTGTGTGTTCTCTCTGTGCTCTCTGTGTGTTCTCTCTGTGCTCTCTGTGTTCTCCATGTGTTCTCTCTGTGTGTTCTCCATGTGTTCTGTGTTCTCCCTGTTCTCTCTTCATTCTTTGTGTTCTCTCTGTGCTCTCTGTGTGTTCTCCATGTGTTCTCTCTGTGTGTTCTCCATGTGTTCTGTGTTCTCCCTGTTCTCTCTTCATTCTTTGTGTTCTCTCTGTGCTCTCTGTGTGTTATCCATGTGTGCTCTCTGTGTTCTGTGTTCTCCCTGTTCTCCCTTCGTTCTTTGTGTTCTCTCTGTGCTCTCTGTGTGTTCTCTCTGTGTGTTCTCCCTGTGTTCTCCCTTCGTTCTTTGTGTTCTCTCTGTGCGTTCTCTCTGTGTTCTCCCTGTTCTCTCTTCATTCTTTGTGTTCTCTCTGTGCTCTCTGTGTGTTCTCCATGTGTTCTCTCTGTGTGTTCTGTGTTCTCCCTGTTCTCTCTTCATTCTTTGTGTTCTCTCTGTGTGTTCTCTCTGTGTGTTCTCCATGTGTTCTCTCTTCGTTCTGTGTTCTCCCTGTTCTCTCTTCATTCTTTGTGTTCTCTCTGTGCTCTCTGTGTGTTCTCCATGTGTTCTCTCTGTGTGTTCTGTGTTCTCCCTGTTCTCTCTTCATTCTTTGTGTTCTCTGTGTGTTCTCTGTGCTCTCTGTGTGTTCTCCATGTGTTCTCTCTGTGTGTTCTCCATGTGTTCTGTGTTCTCCCTGTTCTCTCTTCATTCTTTGTGTTCTCTCTGTGCTCTCTGTGTGTTATCCATGTGTGCTCTCTGTGTGTTATCCATGTGTGCTCTCTGTGTTCTGTGTTCTCCCTGTTCTCCATTCATTCTTTGTTCTCTCTGTGCTCTGTGTGTTCTCTCTGTGTTCTCCCTTCGTTCTTTGTGTTCTCTCTGTGCTCTCTGTGTGTTCTCCCTGTGTTCTCCCTTCGTTCTTTGTGTTCTCTCTGTGCGTTCTCTCTGTGTTCTCTCTTCGTTCTGTGTTCTCCCTGTTCTCTCTTCATTCTTTGTGTTCTCTCTGTGCTCTCTGTGTGTTCTCTCTGCGTTCTCTCTGTGTTCCCCCTGTGTTCTCCATGTGTTCTCTCTGTGCATTCTCCGTGTTCTCTCTGCGTTCTTCATCTTGTTCTCCCTGGGTGTGTGTGTGTGTGTGTGTTTTTTTTCTCTCCGTGTTCTCTCTGCGTTCTCTCTGCGTTCTTCATCTTGTTCTCCCTGGGTTCTCCATGTTCTCTCTGTGTGTTCTCCCTGTGTGTGTGTGTGTGTGTGTGTGTGTTCTCTCTGACACACATTTCACAGACTTCCCACCGTAAACAGCAGAACACACAGACTCCACACACTGCTGATCGTCTAACATGTTTCTAGGCCACGTCTAGATTCTGCACTACAGATTACAGGAAGAAAGGGTTTCCCGAGCTCTACGTGCCGATCGTGACACTCAGCCTTCAGGGAAACTCAGCCGAAGCAGCACAACAGCGCTGGTTTCCAGGCAACAAGAGATCAGAGGATCCACAGGAGCATTGAGTGGCCGTTACACACACACACACACACCCCCAGCGCTCATGCTTCTCCTGCGGGAGCCGTTACTAGGGTCGGGAACCGAACTCGGTACTTAATGGCACCAACCGAATTATGTCAGTACTCTCATACCGATTCACATTAAATCAGTCAGTGCCTGAGAAGCATCTGTGCGCGAGAGTAAGACTATTTACATCCGGATCCTGCATGTTCTGCGTGTCTCTGTGTGAATGAGCGGAGCAGACGCGCGGATTCATTTACACCACACACACTCACACTCACACTGAAGCATGCGTGACACTCAGTGTTTTTCAGTCTCTGCAGTCTCATATATATAATAATAATAATAATAATAAGCTATCAAAACTGTATTTCAAGGAATAATCACACGTTTTCTTCTATGTTGTCATTTTAACAGTATAAAGCTGAGTTGCGCCACATGTTGTTTGACAAAAAAAAAAGTTTAATTTCATATAAAAGATCAATTAAGTTAATGTTTTACGTCTTCATTTGATTACTAGAAAATTTACAACACAGAATTTGTGGAAAACAAAAACATTTCATAGAAAAAAAATGTATTACTAAAATGGTTGTTTTAATTAATTTTCAAACATCCCAGACAAAGGCAAGGCAGCTCCGGCATAGTGCCAATAACACTTCTACAAATGACTTAGTGTCTTTACAGTTAACATGCCTAGTACCGAAAAAAGGTACGGTTGGGTACCGGCAGCGAATTCCAGGTACTGGTAAAAATGTAAACAGTACCCAACCCTAGCCGTAACAAACACACACACACACACACACACTCACCCAGCGTGCCGGAGATGATGTCCATCTTGTGCATCACCCCGTCCCGGTCTCCGATGCCTCCTCCTCGGGGCCCGTACAGTCCCACCGCATGAACCTCGTCCACGAACGTGATGGCGCCGAACTCATGAGCGACATCACACATCTCCTCCAGCGGACACACAGCACCTGACACACACACACACACACACACTCCGTGAGCTCCTGAAGCGCTGACCCGTAACCAGATCCCCAGAGGCTCTCACTGACCGTCCATCGAGTGCACCGTCTCGAACGCCACGATCTTCGGGCTCGAGGGGTCCGACTGCTCCAGGAGCCGGCGCAGGTGCGCCGCGTCGTTGTGCCGGAAGATGAACTTCTTGGCGCCGCTGTTCCGGATGCCCTGGATCATCGAGGCGTGGTTCCCTGCGTCCGAATAGATCTCGCAGCCTGAGGACAGAACAGCTGATTAGAGAGGACAAGTTACTTCCTGCAAATAAGAAGGGATGAACGGATCGCAGTTGGTCGTGACGCGTACGGGTCGGCACGCATGTCCTCTGTCGGCGAGGGTTCTCTCGGTTCTGTCATGAGTCAACAGTTGAGGAAGAAAGCGGGTGTGTGTCGGTTTATTCGGTCTTAAAGTGACAGTAGCCTAATATTCCTGCTGTCGTCTGTCATCAATGCTAATAAAACAACTAAATACAGCTTTAAAGGAGAACTCCGGTCAATTTTAACATTGAGCTCATTTTTTGTACATTTGGAGTGCTGTCAGTACAGAGAACAACGACACAAATCGGTGCTGCCTACACCGAGTTATTCTATTTTTAAAATTTGCACCCTGTTGACTTCAATGGGGCAAGTACTAAACCTGCTTTTAGCCTCTTAACATCCTTGATGTGTAATTACAAGTGCACAGAAAATGTGAGTGATTCCTTCAGAGTGAACACGGTGAATCTGACTGCAGTAGATGTGAAAGATATGTAAAAAATTGATGTTATTTAAGCCAGCGCAAATACCTGTTTACATCCTGTTTTTCGGTTGAAGTCCAAAGTAGTCGATTGCCGAGTTCACGCGCGTGATCATTGGTAACGAAACCTATGCGCGTGAACTCGGTAATCGACTACTTTGGACTTCAACCGAAAAACAGGATGTAAATACAGGTATGTGCGCTGGCTTAAATAACATCAATTTTTTACATATCTTTCACATCTACTGCAGTCAGATTCACCGTGTTCACTCTGAAGGAATCACTCACATTTTCTGTGCACTTGTAATGACACATCAAGGATGTTAAGAGGCTAAAAGCAGGTTTAAAACTTGCCCCATTGAAGTCAACAGGGTGCAAATTTTAAAAATAGAATAACTCGGTGTAGGCAACACAGATTTCTGTTGTTGTTCTCTGTATTGACAGCACTCCAAATGTACAAAAAAATGAGCTCAATGTTAAAATTGACCGGAGTTCTCCTTTAACAAAGATGAAACTATATTCAATTTTTACAGTGAATAAACAGTGTTAGTTTACATTTAAGCTTAATTATTAATTTCTGTACCTGAATATTACAGTTAGACTTTGTAACTGTTATTTAGTATTAATCTCTGCTTGTAATGTGTGTATTTGTTCTTATTTTATTTCTGACTGTTCACTTGTTTTTAATAATGTGTGAAGTCTATCAGTTAGTCTAGTAGTTTTTGATGTAGTATCGAAGAACTTCAAGGGAACTTTAAGTAATAAATGAAAAGCAAAGTTACCCCCCCCCCGCCCCCCGCCCCAATATATATATATATATATATATATATATTAAATAATACTTTTGCTGATCCGAAAGATGATTTAATCCGTGGCTCAACAACCGTAAATGATCCGAACTGTGAATTTTGTGATCCGTTCCACCACTACAAATAAACACGTCCATGATGTGCATATTTAAAGGGATATTCCACTTTTTTTGGAAATAGTCCCCAGCTCGGTAACTTCCAACGTGACCGGGACTAAGTTTGTCTAACCTATTAGACCTATTTTCAGGCGCTGCGTCATATCATTACGCCTGCTGGACCCATGGTACGACAGCAAAGTTTCCTGATTATTACGCAGGAATGAGAGTATAGATCCTAGCCATATCAGCCTAGAAAATCGCAACTCTACATTTTCTGTCGGTCTTAGTACACGATGTAAATACAGAAGAGTCAAGTTTTAAATAGGAAAAATATCGAAACTCTTTGGTCATTTTTTTGAGAGAGATGCAAATGGTCCTGTCCGATTCAATGATCTATGCTAAGCCATGCTAAAAGTGGGACCGACAGACCCAGAGTTCGGCTGAATGGATTCCAAAATGGTAAAACTCAACTGTTTAACTCTGGGGGAGTTGTAAAATGAGCCTATTTCCAAAAAAAGTGGAGTATCCCTTTAAGAATGTGAGTGTGTGTGCTTCAGTGTGTGTGTTTGTGGAGTTACCGGGCAGCATCTTGGCGAGCGTGAAGAGCGTGGAGTCATTGGCCACGAAGCAGGAGGTGAAGAGCAGCGCGGCGTCTTTCCCGTGCAGATCCGCCAGCTCCAGCTCCAGGTCCACGTGGAACTTGCTCGTCCCCGAGATGTTGCGAGTCCCTCCGGCGCCGGAGCCGTGCTTCGCTAGAGTGTCCCTGTCAGAGAGAGCAGCACAGGCCTTCGTCAACACACACACACACCTCAGCACAGGCCTTCGTCAACACACACACACCTCAGCACACACACCTCAGCACAGGCCTTCGTCAACACACACACACCTCAGCACAGGCCTTCGTCAACACACACACACCTCAGCACACACACCTCAGCACAGGCCTTCGTCAACACACACACACCTCAGCACAGGCCTTCGTCAACACACACACACCTCAGCACAGGCCTTCGTCAACACACACACACCTCAGCACACACACCTCAGCACAGGCCTTCGTCAACACACACACACCTCAGCACAGGCCTTCGTCAACACACACACCTCAACACACACACCTCAGCACAGGCCTTCGTCAACACACACACCTCAGCACACACACCTCAGCACAGGCCTTCGTCAACACACACACCTCAGCACACACACCTCAGCACAGGCCTTCGTCAACACACACACCTCAGCACAAAAACAACATTAGATTTGCATGAACAACATTCTATTCCAGGATCATTTCATTAGCTGAAAATGTCCCAATGCGACGTTATCCACAGTAGCGCGGGCGACTCACGTGATGGTCTGCAGCACCCGCGGGTGGCGGCTCATGCCCAGGTAGTCGTTGCTGCACCACACGGACACGTGTCTCCTGAAGGACTGGCACTCGGAGTAATCGTCCGCCATCGGGAACTCCGTCGCTCGCCGGTTCACCGTCTTGAACACGCGGTACGTGTGATCGTCCTTCTTCTCCTCGATCTTCTTCTCAAAGAACTCGTCGTAGCGGAAGTTGGACACGGCTGAAAGAGAAGAGCACTGCGTTTCAGAACAGGGTTACAGCACAGGAAGTGGTTTACAGGACAGGAAGTGGTTTACAGGACAGGAAGTGGTTTACAGGACAGGAAGTGGTTTAAAGCACAGGAAGTGGTTTACAGGACAGGAAGTGGTTTACAGGACAGGAAGTGGTTTACAGCACAGGAAGTGGTTTACAGCACAGGAAGTGGTTTACAGCACAGGAAGTGGTTTACAGGAAGTGGCCAGTATGGGACAGAAGCACGTACTCTTGGGCATGTTCTCCTGCAGCAGATGCGAGACTCGAGCGGGTCGCTGCCTCATCAGCTTCTTCATGAGGTCTCCTCCCATCTTAGAGTTCAGCTCAGAGGCAGACACGTCTGTGAAACAGCAACAGTCAGACCAGCAAACCGCTCGAACACAACGCATGAACTCAGTCAGACCAATGATTAAATGTAAACCTATATATATATATACACATACATACATACATACATACATATACACTCACCTAAAGGATTATTAGGAACACCATACTAATACTGTGTTTGACCCCCTTTCACCTTCAGAACTGCCTTAATTCTACGTGGCATTGATTCAACAAGGTGCTGAAAGCATTCTTTAGAAATGTTGGCCCATATTGATAGGATAGCATCTTGCAGTTGATGGAGATTTGTGGGATGCACATCCAGGGCACGAAGCTCCCGTTCCACCACATCCCAAAGATGCTCTATTGGGTTGAGATCTGGTGACTGTGGGGGCCATTTTAGTACAGTGAACTCATTGTCATGTTCAAGAAACCAATTTGAAATGATTCGAGCTTTGTGACATGGTGCATTATCCTGCTGGAAGTAGCCATCAGAGGATGGGTACATGGTGGCCATAAAGGGATGGTCATGGTCAGAAACAATGCTCAGGTAGCCCGTGGCATTTAAACGATGCCCAATTGGCACTAAGGGGCCTAAAGTGTGCCAAGAAAACATCCCCCACACCATTACACCACCACCACCAGCCTGCACAGTGGTAACAAGGCATGATGGATCCATGTTCTCATTCTGTTTACGCCAAATTCTGACTCTACCATCTGAAGGTCTCAACAGAAATCGAGACTCATCAGACCAGGCAACATTTTTCCAGTCTTCAACTGTCCAATTTTGGTGAGCTCGTGCAAATTGTAGCCTCTTTTTCCTATGTGTAGTGGAGATGAGTGGTACCCGGTGGGGTCTTCTGCTGTTGTAGCCCATCCGCCTCAAGGTTGTGCGTGTTGTGGCTTCACAAATGCTTTGCTGCATACCTCGGTTGTAACGAGTGGTTATTTCAGTCAAAGTTGCTCTTCTATCAGCTTGAATCAGTCGGCCCATTCTCCTCTGACCTCTAGCATCAACAAGGCATTTTCGCCCACAGGACTGCCGCATACTGGATGTTTTTCCCTTTTCACACCATTCTTTGTAAACCCTAGAAATGGTTGTGCGTGAAAATCCCAGTAACTGAGCAGATTGTGAAATACTCAGACCGGCCCGTCTGGCACCAACAACCATGCCACGCTCAAAATTGCTTAAATCACCTTTCTTTCCCATTCTGACATTCAGTTTGGAGTTCAGGAGATTGTCTTGACCAGGACCACACCCCTAAATGCATTGAAGCAACTGCCATGTGATTGGTTGATTAGATAATTGCATTAATGAGAAATTGAACAGGTGTTCCTAATAATCCTTTAGGTGAGTGTAGATATATATATAAATTTACCTTAAAGGAATAGTTCACTTTAAAATGAAAATATTGTCATCATATACTCACCCTCATGTTGTTTCAAACCTGTATGAATTTCTTTCTTCTGCTGAACAGAAAGGAAGATATTTAGAAGAATATCAGTAACCAGACCGTTTCTGGGTCCCATTGACTTCCATAGTATATTTTTTTCCTACTATGGAAGTCAATGGGACCCAGAAACGGTCTGGTTACTGACATTCTTCTAAATATCTTCCTTTCTGCTCAGCAGAAGAAAGAAATTCATACAGGTTTGAAACAACATGAGGGTGAGTATATGATGACAATATTTTCATTTTAAAGTGAACTATTCCTTTAAGGTAAATTTACAGTTTTTGGAAGTGAAAAAGAACAGGTCATTGAATAACTTACAGTGAAACACCGTAAATTGACATTCCCACAATTCCCTGCGTGACACTTCACATTTGATGCATTTTGTTGCAATAACTGTTTCTTCATAGTTTTTCTTATTTTTTTATAATCGGTGATGTACATTAGGGTTTTATGTTACATTTAATGTTGTTAAATTGATGTTTCTTGCATTTTTTTCATTTTATGAGTTACCATGACGGTGTTCAGTGTGTGTGTGAAAGAGTCTGCAGCTTCTCTATATTAGTATTAACTCTCTAGTGGAAAAGCTGTTTGTGATGAGCTATGATTGATCATGTGACTCATCTCCACTGTGATTGGTGGTTGTCAGTGTATTAAATTGGTACAAAACAGATATTAATACTTCAATAGTTCGGTAAATTAACATTATATCAGATGAAGAAATACATTTAATACTGTAAATTTAAGTCTGTAAAACCTAAAATATTGCTACCATATTTTTTACTGTAAATTTCTGGCAACCACAGCTGACGTTTTTTACCGTAAATTTAAAGATTTTTTTTTTTTTACAGTCAACATACCTTATTATTCTACATTTGACCTTTGCATTGGTCTGAACTAAAACGACAGACGCGCTGAATGAAAACGCACGTTCCCTCTCTGCCAGTAGGTGGCGCTGATGGAAGAGCATGAAAACACACGTGCTCACAAACCTTTGCACACGGTGCGAACCTCAGACACGTCCTCCTGTAGAGCCAGGCTGGCCTGCCGCACCACAGCACTGTTGCCCTGGCCCATCTCTGCCGCCAGGAACGGGCACTTGGAGGAGGAGCCGGTGGAGCCGGCGGGAGGGTGTGCCTGGGGGGGAGCGGGGCCGGCGGAGGGGCCCTCAGGGGCCGCGGGCACATCTACAGCACAGAGAACACACTTCAGCAAACACACCTCACTCACACACACACACACACTCACTGACCGTGACCGCTGGAGGTCATGGACCCGAGTGAGCGCACCAGTGGCCTCGAGGCGAGGTCCATCATGACGGGACACTTCACTCACACACACACACACTCACACACACCAGGGCTCGACATTAAGCCTTTTCATGTGCTTGTCCTTTGGACAAGTAAATCTGTCATTCACTTGTCTGAGTAAAAAAGTTGCTTGTCCGGAATTTTTTTTGGTGTGTGTGTGCTGTAAATATCATTTATTCTGAAGAGATATCCTCATCTGTGTTCAGTCAGCTCTGATATATTTAAATCTGCATATTGTCAAAATGTTAAAAATATTAAAACACATTTTGAATGTTGGCACTGGCAGTGTGTTGTTAACTGAGTTTAATCTGAGTTTACATTTGTCTGGATTCCTCAACAGCACAACCTTGTTACCGTCAGTAATACATTTATTATTTGGTCCCCACAATGTAATATAAACAAGGGCACACATTACACACACACACACACACACACACACACTTGGGGCCCTCAGGGGCCGCGGGCACATCTGAAGCACAGAGAACACACTTCAGCAAACACACCTCACACACACACACACACACACTTGGGGCCCTCAGGGGCCGCGGGCACATCTGAAGCACAGAGAACACACTTCAGCAAACACACCTCACTCACACACACACACACACACTCACTGACCGTGACCGCTGGAGGTCGTGGACCCGAGTGAGCGCACCAGTGGCCTCGAGGCGAGGTCCATCATGACGGGACACTTCACGGCGTACGCCACCAGGCTCTTGCGGGTCTGCTGGAGGAAGGCCTGGGGGACGCGGGACAGGAACGGGCAGCGCATGAGGGCGTCCATGATGATCCTGCAGAGTCTGAAACACAAGCGGCTCGTTAGATCCGGCAGTCTCCGAGGTCGCGAGTGTGAGCGTGTTCCTGTAACTCTCACACGATTGGCTCAGAGCCACGGCCTGAATCACATGATCACGGCTCACAGGGATCAAACCACTGTAATGCTGAACTCCTACAGTAATCTGACCCCAAACACACCTTCAACTGTAGAGGTGCTCAACACACACACACACACACACACACACACAGTTAGACCATTACATCTGATGATTTCCTCATTCAGATCACTGTGATTAGGAGGAAAGCCTGTCAGGTGATGATCTCTGCTCAGTGTGTGTGTGTGTGTGTGTGTGTGTGTGTCACCTCTCCTGTGTGAAAAGAGACGTGTGTATAAATGTATAAATATATATATACATACATAAACAAACAAAAAATGATTAATTGGAACTATGAATAGTATTTATTAAATGAGCAATTGTCTTGTTCCCTATTGAACTCTCACTTCACTTCACGCGGTTTTCAGACACATCATGAAATAACTTCTAGATTTGAAGATAATCTACCGCTAAAGTAAAAGACTTAGACAAGTATTTGCTCTGACAGGGGTTTAGTTACCCTTTAAAGCTCGTTTAGAAGCGCGACGCGTCCTTCGATGAAGCCGCGACTCTTTAATAAACAAACCACTAAAGTAACTCACCTTACTGATGTCCAAGATTATCACTCCTTTCTGTAACTGAGTCGCGCTGTCGATGAAAAGAGTTTTTTCGCCGGTTAGTGTGTGTTATGTGTGCGATGAGCGCGTTGTGTCGTTATCCTGCACTGAGGACGAACGAGAGGGCGAGCGGCGCACAGGGATTATATCAGACATCAAATATCGCGAGACTTGCGTAACACTGCGCACCGGAATTGTATAAAACCATCAAATATCGCGAGACTTACGTCACACTGGCCGTCAGCGCACGCACGCCTATTTCCTTCCTTGAATTCATCATATCATAAACCATTTACAGTATAAAAACACTTTAATATTTCCTGTTAGGGTTGTGCCTCTAATATGTGTTTATGCTGTTAAATGGGAGTGTACAGGTAGAAAGTTGAGCAATACCAGATACTTTAAGGGCGTTTGACGATAAGCCGTACGATCTTACAGAAATATTTCACATCGAAAATGAAAATTCCTACTTTAAAAGGCACGTATGATGACTCTTTCCTTCGCGGAACACAAAAGACAGAGTACTATTCACTGTCATTGTACTATTGTTATTGTATTCTTTTAAAGCGCTTTGAGAGGAAACTTATAAACGCGCCATAAAAAATAAAGTTTATTATTATAGTTTATTATTTCCGCGTTTCGCAATGCACTTAGTTTCAAAGCAGATTTCCAAGAATGTATTATGTTACTGTTTATGACACCTAATTGTTCACATTATTGAATAGTTTATGATGACAACAGTGTGATTTGCAATATTTTTTTACCATATGAACGTGTAAAAACAAGCTATAAAAGTGAATGATGCATGAAACTGACATTTCCCAAATTTATGTTTAATATCTTGTGTTCCACGGAAGAAAAAAGTAACTGAGTCATTGCAGTGACATGTGGTGAGGAATGGACAATTTTCATTATTGGATTAAAAATACATTTATTGAGAAACATGTTCACAGCCAAAAGTGTAATTGTGATGGTATGTATGTATATTATTATTTTCTTTTTCCTCACCATTATATGCTGGAAGTTATCTTCATTGTACTTAAGTATACAGTCACGTGTGACCATGCCGTGGGTGTCATCGGATTAAAAATGATCGGATTAAACATTAAAAATGTTGATTCTGTACATATATTGTGTTGTATTCTGGAAAGTTTCTGAGAATCAATAAAACTGTGAATCATTAAAAAAAAAAAAAAAAACATTTATTGAAGTGTTAATGAATGTAAGACATGTAGTCTATAACAAATATATAGGAAATAGAGTTCATTCGATCACGATAAATGAGTAGTTTAAACATGAGCTGGAGGAGGAGGATATAGAACATCTGTAGACATTAAAGTCACCATGAACTCTAAATGGGCAGTTCTGTTGCAGAATGATGCGATATGTTTCTGGATAAAGGACATTCAAATTATAACATGATCAGAGAGAATAAAGAGAGCCTCGTTAAAGAAATAGAGCGAGCTTTAGTGATTACAAACATTTAATTACTACAATATTGTAGTACGTTGGACAAAAACTTACATTTACACGCAAACTGACCACCAGCTGCAACTTTCAGACGCTCCGCTCTCTCGCACAGCATTCTGGGATATCAAGCCTGCGCATCATCATCAGATGAAGGCATCATGGGACACGGTCACTGGACGGGTCTTGTCTTCCTGCTTTCAGACACATCATATAGATGGATATGACAAAATTAATGTATGCATTATATGAATTGTTTTAATCTTAAGTCTGAGATCTGTAACTTGAGGTCAGTCTCATTTTCCTATTATATTCCTATTACTGTTTTTAATGGCAAACTATAGGAGCAAAATCTGAATAGCAACTGCTGCGTTTCTGTGTCTCCAGCGAGCAGAGTTCGCAACACACAGGGCACGGGTTCGAGTCCCAGGAGACGCATGGACTGGTGGAACTAAAGCATCTGTGTAACTGTGATGAAGTGTAAATCATAGCAGGAGAGAATAGGGTTATTCTGTTATTCTGAGTTACTGAAGCTTTTCTACATGTTGCAGGAATAAGACATGGACTTCCTTACACATTGTTTGAAGTCTGTTAAATCATTACCAGGCCATGCTGTGTGTGTGTGTGTGTGTGTGTGTGTGTGTGAGCGCCCTCTGCTGACAGCAGCAGGTCCAGTGGCGTGCGTGTGTGTGTGTGTGTGTGTGTGTGTGTGAGCGCCCTCTGCTGACAGCAGTCGGTCCAGTGGCGTGTGTGTGTGTGTGTGTGTGTGTGTGTGTGTGAGAGCGCCCTCTGCTGACAGCAGCAGGTCCAGCAGTGTGTGTGTGTGTGTGTGTGTGTCCAGTGTGTCTGAACTCTCGCTGTCAGAATCACCTGCAGCAGAGGCTCTTGAAGAGCAGCAGAACAGCCTGATGGAGCCACCGATCGACTGACAAACAGGCATTATAAAGTCACCATGAAATCAAAATTGACTTGCTTTTTTTGGTCACTCTTTAGATTAGGGTCCAGTTCTCACTAACTAACTATTAACAACTTATATACAACTTTTTCCTCAATAAACTCCTGATAACTGCTTATTAATAGTTAGTAAGGTAGTTGTTAAGAGGTGAATTAGTTGCATTAGGTGATTAAGGGATGTACTAGAATATGGTCATGCAGAAATAAGGCATTAATATGTGCTTTATAAGTACTAATAAACAGCCAATATCCTAGTAATATGCATGAAAATCCGCAACTAGTTCACAGTGAGAATTTGACCCTATTTTTATGGAATATTTCAGTGTTTATTCTAAATGATTTATGGGTGCACATCATTCTTGTGTTAATAATCTTGAATAAGAATAAGTTCCTCTGGCAGCATCTCTTCTCTGATGATGTGGGCGGGGCAACCTGTCACTCACATGAGATCCACCAATAGCAAACCACAACCATCCAAACATCCAATCAATTCCCCAGAGACACAATCAAGCCCCGCCCACATTTGTTCTTGTTCCAGAAGCGTTTCACTCAGATATACAGAACAATAGAGCGGATCAGGTAAGATGTATCAGGTATGACATCACTATGAAGGATCAGGTATGACATCACTATGAAGGATCAGGAATGACATCACTATGAAGGATCAGGAATGACATCACTATGACGGATCAGGAATGACATCACTATGACGGATCAGGAATTACATCACTATGAAGGATCAGGTATGACATCACTATGAACGATCAGGTATGACATCACTATGACGGATCAGGAATGACATCACTATGAAGGATCAGGAATGAAGGATCAGGTATGACATCACTATGACGGATCAGGAATGACATCACTATGAAGGATCAGGTATGACATCACTATGAACGATCAGGTATGACATCACTATGACGGATCAGGAATGACATCACTATGAAGGATCAGGAATGACATCACTATGAAGGATCAGGAATGACATCACTATGAAGGATCAGGTATGACATCACTATGAAGGATCAGGAATGACATCACTATGACGGATCAGGTATGACATCACTATGACGGATCAGGAATGACATCACTATGAAGGATCAGGAATGACATCACTATGAAGGATCAGGAATGACATCACTATGAATGATCAGGTATGACATCACTATGACATCAGGTATGACATCACGATATACAAACAACAGCATGAATCGTGATATAGCCAGAAGCTGCCTGTCTGATGGCTCTCATTGCCACGAGGATGATTTTTTTAATACTTTGGATGATTTTAAAGCAATTACTTGTGGCGTCTACCAAATGGGCAAAGTTTTTAATCATGTGGAACATAGTCAAGTCAAGTCAAGTCATCTTCATTTATATAGCGCTTTTAACAATGTAGATTGTTTCAAAGCAGCTTTACAGAGATAAGCGTATAATTTAAGGTAACAGAGATTGTTTCGGCTTTACAGCAGAGTTAAGTTATTTCCATCTAAAGTTAGTTTTGATTGATTTGCTTCCGTCGCAATGATCATTTGTTATTAAATTAGGGGCCGCTAAGACGACACCATTCTCTCTACACAGACTTTAAACGCGAACCTGTGAGAAACGCTGATGGCGTTCACATGCGCATTTAGAATGGGTTCTATAGTTATGTGCGTTTGAATATATGCAGGTTTGGAATTCCCTACAAGCCAAGCCTAAACAAAGTACTGGTCTTTCCCTATAAATTTTGATAAAGAATTTTATTTTATTTTGTTGCTTTGGGGTAGGAACGCGAAACGGATTTTCCCGACAACGCCTTTATCTGTAGAGTGGTAGTGGGATCCTCCATAGGGAGAGACTAGTTGGCACTTCAGCACTGCGTTGTCATCGGGTCCAGGCAAAGGTCCTTCGTCAGATCTGGATACGGCCTGGATCCGGCAGGCTGCAGGAAAACCTCGGGATAAACACAGACACTAAAATTAGCGTAGATGCCATTCTTCTCATGATGTAACGAGTACATCAGGATTTATGGGAAGTGTTCCCGGTTCCGACTGACCTACTATATGCAGCCTAACATTAAATTATAGAAGTCTATAATGTATTATGTGAAAGCTAGGTCAAAGAGATGTGTCTTTAATCTGGCTTTGAACTGACAGAGTGTGTCTGCTTCCCGGACAATGGTAGGAAGACTGTTCCAGAGTTTTGGTGCTAAATAGGAGAAGGATCTACCGCCAGCAGTCGATTTAGATATTCTAGGTATTATCAACTGGCCGGAATTTTGAGATCGCAATAGACGTGAAGGACTATAATGCGTTAAGAGCTCGCTCAAGCACTGCGGAGCTAAACCATTCAGTGCTTTGTAAGTAATCAGCAATATTTTAAAATTGATGCGATGTTTAATAGGGAGCCAGTGCAGTGTTGACAGAACTGGGCTAATATGGTCATACTTCCTGGTTCTGGTAAGAACTCGAGCTGCTGCGTTTTGGACCAGCTGTAGTTTGTTTATTAAGCGTGCAGGGCAACCACCCAGTAGAGCATTACAGTAATCTAGCCTTGAGGTCATGAACGCATGAACTAATTGTTCCGCATTTGTCAATGAGAGCATATGGCGTAATTTAGATATATTTTTAAGATGGAAAAATGCAGTTTTACAGATACTAGACACGTGACTTTCAAATGAAAGATTGGTATCAAAGAGCACACACACACACACACACACACACACACACACACCCAGGTTCCTAACCGACGACGAAGACTTAACAGAGCAGCCATCGAGTGTTAGACAGTATTCTAGATTATTACGTGAGGAAGTTTTTTGTCCAATAATTAGAAACTCTGTTTTTTCAGAATTTAGAAGTAGGAAATTACGAGTCATCCAATTTGTTATATCCGCTATGCATTCCGTTAATTTTGTGAATTGATAAGTTTCGTTAGGTTTTGAAGAAATATACAGCTGAGTATCGTCAGCATAACAGTGAAAGCTAATGCCATGCTTCCTAATGATATCTCCTAAGGGTAGCATGTACAGAGTGAACAGCAGCGGTCCTAGTACTGAGCCTTGTGGTACGCCATACTGAACTTGTGATCGATGAGACATCTCTTCATTTACTGCTACAAACTGATAACGGTCAGATAAGTGTGATTTAAACCATGCTAATGAGATTCCACTAATGCCAACATAATGTTCTAATCTATTTAAAAGAACGTTGTGGTCAATGGTGTCAAATGCAGCACTGAGATCGAGTAACACTAATAGAGAGATACAACCACGATCGGATGATAAGAGCAAATCATGTGTGACTCTAACGAGAGCTGTCTCGGTACTATGGTACGGTCTAAATCCTGACTGGAAATCCTCACAGATATAATTTCTTTCAAGAAAGGAACACAGTTGTGAGGATACCGCCTTTTCTAATATCTTTGACAGAAAAGGTAGATTCGAGATCGGCCTGTAATTGACTAATTCTGTAGGATCAAGTTGCGTTTTTTTAACAAGCGGTTTAATCATAGCCAGCTTAAAGTTTTTGGTACGTATCCTAGAGACAAAGACGAATTAATGATAGTAAGAAGAGGATCTATGACCTCTGGAAGCATCTCTTTCAGGAGCTTAGTCGGTATAGGGTCTAACATACATGTAGATTTAGATGATTTAATGAGTTTAGTAAATTCTTCCTCTCCTATAGCAACGAATGAATCAAATTTTTCCTCAGGGAGACTACAATGCACTGCCTGATGCGATACTGTAGTAGACGGTTGCATAGTTATAATTTTGTCCCTGATATTATCAATCTTATAATTGAAGAAGTTCATAAAGTCATTACTGCTGTGTTGCTTGGAAACTTCAGAAGTTGAAGCTTTATTTTTCGTTAGTTTAGCCACCGTTTCAAATAAATACCTAGGATTATGTTTATTTTCTTCTAATAGGGTTGAAAAATAAGCAGATCTAGCAGCTTTTAAAGCCTCTCTGTAAGCAATAGAGCTCTCCTTCCATGAAATGCGAAATACCTCTAGTTTTGTTTTCTTCCAGTTGCGCTCCATTTTAGCCCAATTGCCATTGGGCAAACATTTATTTGTGAGAACTGCAAACGCATCGCTGAACTACAAGAATTGGTAATTGGGCTACAGGAAAAGATATGAGAAAGAGACATTATAATTTCAAAACTTCGAGGAAATCAGAAACAACTGCTTACTATTAATTCTACGCTGGTTGAAGATGATGATTCACCTCCGGAGGAGATTGTCTCTTCCACTCCGTTGGTCAGCAGCTGGACGAACGTTACAAGGAGAAAACGTAAAGCTGGTAAATCTCTTTTAATACCCCCGGGAAAGTCCCTGTTTCGTCCATCTGCAATAGCGGAGGTTGCAGATCCTGTCCCAGTTCAAAACCGCTTTGCTTCGCTGTGCGATACTCAGGAAGTGATCATGGGTCCATTGGATCCTACCTCGGCCATATCCAGGGAAAACACTTTGTGCAGTGGAGAGCGAGAGCGAGATGACCCAGCAGCTGGATTGCCTCGTCGCACTCAACTTACACCAAGCACAGTTATTGTTGGAAGTTCAGTAGTTCGCAAAGTTAAAGTCCACAATGCAAGAATTCTCTGTTATCCTGGAGCGAAGGTAAAGGATTTAATTGCAGTATTTCCTACAATCAACAAGCAACTCCCTAACATCGAACGATTTGTTATTCATATTGGCTCTAATGACGTCATGGACAGAAATTCACAGATTCTAAAGAAAGACTTTATAAATCTACTTGGCCTAATCCAAGAAGTAGGGATGCTACCTGTTGTTTCCGGTCCTATTCCTTCTCTTCGTACAGAAGGTGAGAAATTCAGCCGTTTGTGGTCTCTCCATGTATGGTTACAAAATTATTGTCAGGATAATGGATTTCCCTTTGTTGATAATTTTGATTATTTTTGGGGAAAATACGAACTTTTTAGTCGTGATAGGTGTCATCCAAATGAAAAAGGGGCTCACCTACTGTCTTCTCATATTGACTTCCTTCTGAACAATATCAGTTGAAGGGACATTGTTAGGACATCTAAATCAAAGGTGGATATTGACAATATTAGCTGCTCATTAATCAATACACAAATGGTCAGATGTGGTACCACAATGGATAACACCTCAAGTCCTGTGCAAGTAATCCCTACCATAATTTCAAAGCGCTTTTCACATAGACCCTCAGATACATTTGGGCTTTCTAGTTATGCTATGCATAATAATCTCATACGTATTAATTTATTTAGCAATGTGAGCACTTGTAATTTGCCTATAGCTCCCTTACAAACATCATATCGCCCCTCTGATTTTAAAACAAGACAAGGTCTTGGGCTTATGCACATTAATGTTCGAAGCATTATCCCTAAACTTGACATGCTAGACTTGTGGGTAAATGATTCTAAACCTGACATTTTAGTGTGCTCTGAAACCTGGCTTAAATCATCTGATGGTGATGATGTCATTGCAATTAATGATTATAATGTCTTTAGATGTGATAGAGAAAAAAAGGGTGGAGGTGTTTGTATGTATGTACATAAAGATTTTAAGGCCACAAAATCTTTTAGTAGGTCTGTTTCTAAACAATTTGAGCTTCTAGTTATTAATGTTGAAATCTTTTGTAATGTGTTTGTCTCTGTTGTTGGAGTTTATCGCCCTCCATCTGCTATACATGAAGCAGTCACTTCTATCTTTGAATTACTTATCCCTTTCTTAGAAAATGAGATTGTGATACTTGGTGATTTTAATTTAAATTGGTTATCCCCTTCTTCTGCCTATTTTAGAACCGCTTGTGTTGATATGAACTTGTCACAATTAATCATGGAACCTACTCGAGTTAATTTAAAAGACCCTTCAAGATCAACTCTGATAGATTTAATCCTTACGAATAATCCTCATAAATACCCTCAGAGTGGTGTCTTTGCTATGGACCTTAGTGATCACTCTCCTATAGTCTGTGTTAGAAATACTAAATTAATTAAAACCAAACCCCGACTCGTTACAAAAAGGAGTTTAAAAAATCTAGATAATGAAGGATTTCTCTGTGATCTTTATTATTCTGATTTAACAAGTGTTTTTAATATTTTAGATGTGGAATTGGCCGTTGAAACATTTAAAAGTATTTTTAATTCAGTGGCAGACAAATATGCTCCTATGAAGACATATAGAACCAAAGACAGGATAAACCCATGGTTCACTACAGAACTTTCAGAATTATTGCAGTTAAGAAATAAAGCTTGGTCTAAAGCCAGGCAAACTGGACTATGTAGTGACTGGCTCACATTTAAACAACTCAGAAATAAGTGCACCATCTCTGTGAAAAAGGCTAAATCAAATTATTATTTAAATACAATTTCTAGTAGTCAAGGTGATCCGACTAAATTTTGGAAAGCCATAAAATATCTAAAACGAAGTTGCCACTCCTCTCTGCCTAATACGATTACATTTCATTCTGAAACTGTAATTGACAAAATTGAAATATGTGATGCATTTAATCAACATTTTGTTACATCTAGTAATTTGTCTGAGGGTGGAACTTGTAATGATGTGGTGCTCCCAGAAAGGTCTGATTGTGTAGCTAGGACCAAGTTAAGAGAAACAGCTCTCTCTTCCAATATTTTGTCAGATGAAGTTTTAAACCCATCTTTTTCATTTCGACGGGTTAGCTCTGAGGAAGTTTTCAAAGCTCTTTTAACTATTGATATAAAAACTGCTACTGGAGCAGATGATCTTAATCCCTGTCTTTTGAAACTTGCTGCAACTATTATTGCTGAGCCACTTGCTCACATTTTTAATTTATCCTTGTTAACAGGAATAATTCCTAAGGTTTGGAAGACGGCCCTGGTACGTCCACTTTTTAAATGTGGTGATCCCAAAGATTTAAACAATTATAGACCTATTTCAAGGCTTTCATGTCTTGCGAAAATATTTGAGAAAATAGTAAATTTGCAGTTGCGCTCCTTTTTAGACGAACATTGCATTTTGAAAACATATCAGTCAGGTTTCAGACCTGGTCATAGCACCACCTCTGCTGTTACTCGGGTACTGGATGATATTATAAGTGGTATAGATAAAAAGAAGCATTGTGCAGCCCTGTTTATAGATCTATCCAAGGCCTTCGATACTGTGGATCATTCTTTACTTCTAAACAGACTGTCATCAATTGGACTAGATTTGGTGGCCTGTAGATGGTTTGAAAATTATCTGACAAATAGAACTCAGTGTGTTTCCACTGATGGTGTCAAATCTGGTTTTCTTGAGCATTTGAAGGGCGTTCCGCAGGGATCGATTTTAGGTCCAGTTCTTTTTTCTATTTATATTAATAATGTTGGTTCAGCTATAAAAAATTGCCAACTCCACCTCTATGCTGATGATACAGTTATTTATGCTATTGCCCCTACAGCTGACCAGGCCCATTTAGAGCTACAATCTGCCTTTACAGCTATACAGAAGGTCTTTGTTGAATTGAAACTGGTAGTTAACGAAGGTAAAACCAAGTACATGCTTTTTTCAAATAAACAACAGAAAATAAGTGATGATTTATGTTTTTCCACATTGGATGGTGCCTCTATTGACCGTGTTTATGTTTATAAATATTTGGGGATTTGGATTGATGACAGGCTCTCATTTAAAACGCATGTTGATGAGTTGGTAAAGAAGCTAAGAGTTAGAGTAGGTTTCTTTTATAGAAATAAATCTTGTTTGACTCTAAATAATAGAAAAAAATTAGTTGAGTCCACTTTTTTTACCTGTCATTGATTATGGAGACACAATCTATATGCATGCCCCTGCTTCTGTTCTAAAACCTCTCGATGCTGTATATCATAGTGCCATTCGTTTTATTACAGGGGACAGGTTTAGTACCCACCATTGCATACTTTATAAGAAAGTAAATTGGCTGCCCTTAAAATCTCGTAGAGAAATGCATTTTGCACTTTTTGTATACAAAGCTCTTTTGCACAAATTACCATCTTATATTAATTCACTTTTATCTGTTAGAAGGTCTGGTTATCAGACCAGAGCTCAGGGATGGCTATTATTACAGATCCCAAAGATCTCCTCTGAATTGGGTAGGTCTGCTTTCAGTTTTTATGCCCCTCACACTTGGAATGAATTACAGTGTACTTTTAAACTGGATGATCTGATGCCTGTACGCCATTTTAGACGTCTGCTTAAGGATCATTTTATTACTGACTGTGTTTGTTCCCTGTGATTGTTTTTGCTTTCCTTTTAATTGCTCTTAATTTATTTAGCTTGTTTTACTGTATATTGCACTTTTGGCTGTATTTCTCTTTTTTTCTGTGTTGACCTACACAGGTCGTTGCTGTAAATGAGAACTCGTTCTCAGTCAACTTACCTGTATAAATAAATAAATAAACTATGAAGGATCAGGAATGACATCACTATGACGGATCAGGAATGACATCACTATGAAGGATCAGGAATGACATCACTATGAATGATCAGGTATGACATCACTATGAAGGATCAGGAATGACATCACTATGAAGGATCAGGAATGACATCACTATGAAGGATCAGGAATGATATCACTATGACGGATCAGGTATGACATCACTATGACGGATCAGGAATGACATCATTGTGACGGATCAGGAATGACATCACTATGACGGATCAGGAATGAAATCACTATGACGGATCAGGAATGACATCACTATGAAGGATCAGGTATGACATCACTATGACATATCAGGTATGACATCACTATGACGGATCAGGTATGACATCACTATGAAGGATCAGGTATGACATCACTATGAAGGATCAGGAATGACATCACTATGACATATCAGGTATGACATCACTATGACGGATCAGGTATGACATCACTATGACGGATCAGGTATGACATCACTATGACGGATCAGGAATGACATCATTGTGACGGATCAGGAATGACATCACTATGACGGATCAGGTATGACATCACTATGACGGATCAGGAATGACATCACTATGACGGATCAGGAATGACATCATTGTGACGGATCAGGAATGACATCACTCATAGGCCACACACAGAGGCGAGTTGCATTTTAGCACTTCCGGTCCCATCGTCCCGAAGTCAGTGGGTTTGAGTAGGGTTTTGGGTAAATGGCTGAAATAAGGTCTGTGACGAACACAAGCTCAAGACACTCACCTTTTATTCTACGACATAAAATACATCAGTATTACCCAGTTGAGGGTCTTGAAAAAGATAAGTATCATAAACCCTTGTTGATCACACAGCTTGTTTTTTAGCGATTATCCAAAAGCCTCTGGGAAAATCCTGTTGGGTGTTTGTCGAAGGAGCCGGTGCGATGGGAACTGATGATTGGCCTGCCGTGACTCTATAGGGAGGAAAAGACCAGCTGTAACGTTCTGGTAGTGGTTGAAAGCACAGGACGAAGATGAGGGTTAAACACAAACTTTACTGGTTAAGCTCAAGCAGGACAGACACAACCACGTCCAACATCAAGAGAACCGACACGCAACTGAACAGAGCAGGGAGAACAGGGAACCTAACCAGACACAGGTGAAGGAAGATAAACTAATCAGGACTAACGGGTGCAGACTAGACAGAACATAATTGTGACACCAACACAACTTGCATTTCATGACAAATTTAAATGGTTAATATGGATGAACTGATCATTTAATTTTCAGCCTTTCATTAGTGTTTTAATCAGTGTTTTATTTAGCTTTCACTCCATATTTGATTTTTGATAATCAGCATTCACTCTTAAAAATAATGGTTCCAAAATAAAGGGTTTTTGCAGTGATGCCATTTCTTCCCTCAACGAACCTTTCAGCCATCAGTTCTTTCTTAGTGTGAAAAATATTTTAATAATCTGAGGAACCTAAAGCAGCAGAAGACACACCGGTGACTCACACACCTGTACACTGTAAAAAATTTCTAACCCTCCCAAATCAAAAATTTCAAGTGACCGATAACATCTAAATTTTTCAATTGGCCCAAGTGAAAATCTGTGAATTTAATTTTATAATTTACAGAATTTCACTTGGGCCAAGTGAAAAAATTAGATGTTATCGGTCACTTGAAATTTTTGATTTGGGAGGGTTAGAAATTTTTTACAGTGTAAGATGAGAACAGCGAACTGAGACTACAATTCACACACACACACACACACCAGAGCCGCTCCTGTCACCTGAGGACAGGAAACTAAGGCTATAATTCACAGGCTCACAGAAACTGGACAATAGAAGATTGGGGAAAAACTGGTCGGATGAGTCTGGATTTCAGATGAAGAGCCAGAATCTGGAGTGAGCAACATGAAGCGTGGATCATCTTGCCCTGTGTCAGCGGTTCAGGCTGATGCTGGTGTAATGGTGTTTTCTTGCCTCACTTTAGGCCTCTTTACCAGACCTGAGTATTGCTGACCATGACCTTCCCTTTATGACCACAGTGGACCATCAAGCTCAAATCATCTCAAACTGGTTTCTTGAACAAGACAGTGAGTTCACTAAACTCAGACGACTCCACAGTCAGCAGATCTCTTCGGATGTGGAGGAACGGGAGATCTGCATCATGGATCTGCAGCAACTAATATCATGACAATATGGACCAGAATCTCAGGGGAATGTTTCCAGTAGCTAGTTGAATCTCTGCCATGAAGAATTAAGGCAGTTCAGAAGGCAAAAGGGTGTCGAGCAGTGTGTACCTAATAAAGTGGCCAGTGCTTTAAGTAAAGTGTTACAACCATAATTTCTATTTACCTCAGATTATAACGAAATTGTTGTTTGGTTTCCAAAGTAGCATGGACTGAGATCATTGCCACTCCTGAATCTCAATGGCCTTCAGCGAAGCTTGATGACGAGATATGCAGCTTTCCGTTCGAGAAACACCCAGAGCGTTACTGACAGACTGGGAAGAGAGGAGCCGCAACAACGGAGAATATGAGGAGAATAATCAACATTCAAGCAGGAAAACCTGTTCTAGTAGAGCCTGAAACAACAAGACTGTGTAAAAGGGCAGAATATGGCCTCTTTAAAATAATACAGAAACAGCAGATGTAATAGAGTAACTTACTGTTATTGTCCACAATCACTGTGAAATATTACAGTATATCACTAGAGTAAGAATCTAATCTCATCAGATTAATCTAATACTGATTTTAATTTGCAAGTGTGAGAAGAATCAATGTGGAGCATTCATTCATTAACAACAAAATAATATTATATACCAGTTAATAATATGTTGTGTGAGTCTTTGATGCAGGAGTGTATTAAGATATGTTTTGATGTGAATTTGCTTGTTTCATTTTTTTAAAAGTTTTAATATAGTTCTTACACTCGTTTCAGAAGTAACTTTAGGATAAAACTTAATTTGCATGTATAGTTCATGAACGATTATTTGAAGATTGAAGATATTATATTGAAGATATTTCTTCAGTTTCACAGTTTTCATTGATGTTTAGTAAATGTAGAATTGACATGTAGAATGAATTTCATAGAAATGAAATCATATGAATTAAAAACTTATTGTATCACTCAGTTCTGCTGTGCATATTTTAAATGTAAAAAAACCTTGAATAATCTATTATATGTCTCTTGCATAACATTGCATGTTACGTTCAACCATGTACACAACCACAACGCATGGCGTAGTCAGCCGGATCGGGGCCGTGTCCAGATCAGATGGAGGACCTGCGCCTGGACACGACCACATCCCTGAAGTTGTTGTGTTCTCTCAAGTGGGGTTTAATAATGCATTGAGTTAGTGTTAGTGATGCATAGAGTTTGATTGTGCTGAATCATTCTGTTATGCCTGACGAATGCATGCGTTCATTTACTTGGGTGTGAAAAGACGTGTGGAAGTAAAAAAGTGAGATGGAAGTAAAAGTTACGATAAGTTGATGCTACTCCCTGTGTCAGTGTGATCCTTAGCAAACACAACAGAAGTGTCCGCAGAGATTGAGTCAACTAGACTCTCCCCTGTGAAGGCTCATCGGCACGTCACATCGACTCATCTAACTCTTCTCCGTACCGGCGTCGTGAGTTCGATCTTAAACCAGATGGAACTGGATAATATTCTGAAAGTGTCGATCCAATCTGACTTCTGGCCTGTAACGCTGCCTGAATCATAATCACACACTGTTGGTTCGTTGGCCAGAGGAGAACTGAGCGACTGAGTCTGGCTTCTCCCAAGGGTTTTCCTCCATCCTGTCACTGATGGAGTTTTAGTTCCTTCACTGTCGCCTTTGGCTTTTGTCTTGCTTAGTTGGGGACATTTAATATTCAGCAAAATTATTGATCTCCTGCACTGACACCATTGAACTGAGCTGGACGATGACATCACTGTTTTCTCCAGAGCCGCTATATACATAAATTAACTAAATTATTAACTTTTTTTACAACAAAAATGAACCATTACTGAACTTACTTAGGCTGGACTATGATGCCATTTTCTTCTAGATCTGCTGTACAGCAGAAACAAACTTGCATTATTTTCCTGTTTTCACTGTAAAGCTGCTTTAAAACACTCTGTATTATAAATAGCGCTGTATAAATAAAGGTGACTTGACTTGACTTACGTTTCAGAGAGATCATGTTGATTCTTCAGCATATTGGGGTTGTTTAACATGTGCACCAGACTAAATGAGGTTACCTTGTCTTGAATCACAGATGAAATAGAGCTTGATCTACTCCTTCTCCTTTGTGATTACAATTACCTGCATTGCATAAAAATAAAATAAATAAAAAGCTCAACCAACACTGTTGACAAAACGTCAAGAACAAGAACCACCAGAAATGTCTCTCGACAAGCAGAGCTGATCATTTATTTATACACAGAAAATACACTACACAACACATTCAACGATTATGAAGTACAATGGATTCAAAATCAGAACATGCCCTCACACTTATACAGAACTTATTAAACAATTACTACACTTAAATATTATTGTTTTGATGTGTTATAATTACTATCACATTTTTCATGAAATGCAAAGAAGAGCTGACTTTTATTTTGGAATGTAGTGGAGACAGAAATTAATGAAATGCTTTTAGATGTTTCTGATCAAATAATTCACCTTTCTATTTATACAATACTCTGAAGACATCACTCAATTTTTATGATGGCTTGGTGTTATTTTTTGCCAAATCTTTGTGGCACAGCCATGCTCCATATCTGCCCGGGAGCCGTCTCCCAGTCCCGAGACTGTATCCTTTCCTCTGTGGACGAGCCACTCCGAGCCCCCCGACCAAACCTGGAAAGCAGAAGAATAATGCCAGCGTTGACTCAATGTGAATATTTTTGTCTCTTTAATGCCAGAGAATATTATGGACCACAATCTTCAACACTCATTAACATGTTAAAACTGGTGTAGAATATTAAAGAACAGCTGAGCAAGCGATGCACTTTTGCTGTCTAACGCCGCCTAACCGCTGGGGTACCTCAGGGTTCGGTCTCGGGCCCCTTCCTCTTCATCACTGACACCTTCCTGCATGTTTTCCTGCCTCCGCTACATCAATAAAGCGGTTGCATTCCTCATGTTATTGCCTCTTTTTGAATCACTAATACTGTGGCAAGTCTAAAATCATTTACTAATGAATAAATCTACAAATTTGTAGTCAGAATACATAAATTATGACTGTTTGTGTAACAACATATAATATTATTCAGTATTTGACCAGTATGACAAGAATAGAATGTTTCACAGTTACACAAAAAACAGCTCATGAGTTTTTACCTGGTTGACATTCATCATCATAATTTAATCGGACAGTATGTAATTTTTTCGCCACTAGGGGTCGCTAACCTCTTTACAATAACAAAGGCGTAGTTTGATGACGCAACATTTGCTAAGAATTATGGATGTTGTCGTCAACGTCAAGCCGACCGATCTAATAATGTTTATGGATGAGTAAATACATCGATGCTTTTATCATGACTGTGATATGAAGCCGGTCGGGATTGCTAAGAGACAGCTATCAGCTCCACACGCGAGTCCCGCGGATATAAAAGGAATACGGGCATTTCATTCTACCGAACTACACGCAAGTGCAGAATTACTCACAGGTCAGTTTATTAGACAAATTAAACTTGTGAGGTAACGCAGCGCTGTTTCACTTGGTCTAACGTTACACTATCACACTAAACTGCATTTCAATGTGTTGAAATGTATGTGTTAGTCTGTCTGTATGAGACTAGCAGTAAGCTAGATCAACATTAGATCTTATTCTAACATTTTATCATTGTTGAACTATATAACATTGATTAGTTTTATGTAAATGTGCTCACCTGTTTAATAAAGTACATGTAGGAGCGGTCGAAGTCTCGGCCGTGGAGCTCTCGTTTATATACTGTCTATGGGAGCTCTCGGCATCTCGAAAACACCGCGCTGATATTGATTCTCGTTTTAGTTCTCCTTTTTTACCCAAAGTCTGCTTGCCATGGTCCGTAATGTTTGAACGAAACAACAACAGCGTGCAGATAGACATTGCGAACTACACAGTTGTCCACGTCTGTCGCCTTGGTTACTATCAGAGGGCTCTGGTTGCTATGGCAGCACGAGCGGAAACCAGGGACACGCGGATATGACGCCATTGACTGCGACAAAACGGAAATAAAGAAACGGGACGTGTCTTCGAATTAAATTAAAATTTCTCCTGGTTTGAAAGTTGTTGGAAACAGTCGGGATAATGTAAGTACACAACTAAAAAAAATATATAACATAGATATAGTGATTTTTGCTATTTTTAAAGCAAAAAAGTTACATATTGTGCCTTTAAGATGGTTACTTTAAAGATTATAATGTGCTGTGGCTGGTTGAAATATACGCACCGCTGGGGCTGGTGCAGCACTGAAGGGTTGCGCTCATATCTCTGGGAGTCGTGGAGTAAAGACCGCAACATTTCTACCAGAAGACGATCCTCCAGTAGATGATCCATCTGCTCCTCAGTGGCCTGATACATATCAATAACACCGTCATCATCACCATCTCGGTTTCTTCACAAACACTGATGTTACACAGTATTTCAGATTGACCAGGTGCTCTTTTACTTGAATGTCGGTCAAACATGCTACAGAAACGAGCTGTGGAGAACGTCCTTTAATTTAGAGACTTTGCAGACCACATGTCATAGCCATAAGACTCTATCGGCTGCTTCTGATGATTCAAACAGTATTTGAATAGGTTTCAAACGACCAACAAGGTTATACCATCCAACAAGAAACAAGATGTCTTGGTACTTTTATTGGTTTGATTGGTTCTTTTAAAGGTATTGTGGTAAAAGTTATTTTTTCATTTAAAATAATAAAGTTAATATAATACTAACAAATTACTATAACATTAAAATTTAAAAGTGCACTTTGTAATAGTCAAAATAAAATTTTACATTTAAGTACATTTTTAATCATTGTTTAAATAACGTTTTGTCATGCTTTAAAGAAGTACACTTATTTTGCTGTGTTGACTAACATACTCAAGCACATGTAAAGTACTTGATTATAATTTTAGCATGTTATATGACTAAACTTCATCATTACATACAAGACTTCTTTTTTTGAGTTACTGCCCTAAAAATAGCAGTACAGTGTGGCACTACTGAACTTTTACAGCAGGATTAGATGAACAGATCATCACTGAATGTTGTGCGTGTCTTTTACCCCTCGACTCTCCAGCATGTTCCCGTCGGAGTCCTCACGTGATTCCAGCGGGTGTTTGCTCTGCTCCAGCACGTCATCCTTCGGGATGGACTGGCTCATATCAGTCATCACCAGCAGTACGCCCATCACCAACCACACACCTGCATCCATCACTGCAGTTCGACTAGTTCAGGCTCTGCTCATGTGGATCTGCACTAGTTTTATGGTGTACGTGGAGCCAATCTGGCCAAGCTTTCGAACGGCCGTGGCAACTGTCCTTATATACAGCGAGTGTGTGACTCCAGAGACTAATGAGTGTTCGACGGTCCATCTGTTATGCTGGGGATTTGGTGATGGTCTGTATTATGGATCCCACAGGAACTCAGGGATGAACATACTTATTAAATCTAGATCAGCAAACACACTCCCAATACATTGGCCAGCTCTTTCTTTGCTCATATCAATCAATGACACTGCCAGTTCTCAATGACACAAAATCATTTCATTAAAGACATCAGAGAGTCATAATATACTATAGTAATTACTATTTAATTACTATATAATTACTGACATGAACCAAGAGAAAACATTACCATCTACAGCCGTGAGAGTACAGATGCTGCTCCTGTAGCCTAGCCCTGAACAAATTAACTGAAAACAACTAAAAAACTGTTAAATGAAACATTAACCTAAAGACAACTGAGAAAGCCTGAACACAAACAAAATGCCCCCAAAAAGAAAAAAAAATCTCCTGTTTTCGGTGCTGATGCAGTGCTGACGCGCTCATGTAACATGTGAGGGTGGCGCTGCCAATAAAGCACCTAAAAGCTGTCACAAAGAACTGGCAAAAGTAATGATATGAATATGTCAAATATAGCAAGGAGACATTTTAATTTTTTACTAATAAACAAGTGTTTTCTGTGTCGGCTGCAAAGATGAATTTGACGATGCTGACTCGCGATCTTCGCAGTATTGAACGCGCCACATTTCATACGGATTACATAAGCAGAGAACAGTCTGTTTTCTTTCGTTTTGAATTGTTCTGTTTAAAAGTAGACATTTCAAGCTTTCTATATATGTCTCAGGTCTGTGAGGCGAGTAGGCTACCTTATACGCTGAGTTTCGGTTCATTTATGAGACAAACTCCAGTTCACGCGCCGGCGCCTCTGTGTCGTGATTAAATATTTTCTACTTCTTATTTATTAAATCCATGCAATTGGTTGATGAAACATTGATTAAAATTAAGATACAATTAATACAAAACGAAATTAAATTTAAAGACAGGCTTTGTGCTTTCTGTTTGAGGTCTCTGTGAAAGTTTTAAAGCAGTCTTTTAGTGCCGCTTTCAGAGCGGTCACGTCTGTAGCGGAGAACTGTCCCGTCCGTAACATTGTTTTTTTTTGTGAAATAAATTTCTAAATAAATGCGACTTATAGTCCAGTGCAACTTATATATGTTTTTTTCCTCTTCATGATGCATTTTTTGACTGATGCGACTTATACTCCGGAGCGACTTATAGTCCGGAAAATACGGTAACCGTTAAAGATAAGGTAGTTCGCCGAATTTGCAAAAAATGGTTTACTTACGCATCCTCGACATCCAATCTTCGCGCTCACCTGTCAAGTTACCATCCAAATGAGGCAGCGGAGTCAGAGACAGCAGACGACCAGGCGTCCAACATCGTATGACTGCATACTTTCCTGCACAACTGGTCAGCACCTTTTTTTCCATGTAACGTTAGCCTAATTTTGTGATTGGCTATGCATAGTGCATAGTGGCACTTCATATAGATTAAGTTGATAACCTGCTGTTTCAAACATTAGGTCAAAAATAATTTTTCAGACAGGCTATGGCCTGAGTCCTGTTTATGACTGTCAGACTGTGATTGAATCTCCATTACGGTGTTTTTTTTGTTTTTTTCTGAGGGGGTGGAACCGGGAGGGGGGGGGGGGGGGGGGCTCGTAGATATTCTAATATATTCGAATACATTGCTTGATATTTGATACCCGTTAGAATTTGATTTTTCTCAAAAGTGACAGCCCTAGAATACACGCCAACTTTTGAATGGCTATGGGTGAAAAAAACTAAGGACTTAAATACTCATGGAAAGATCATTAACAGAACAGGGAACAGGTGTGTGACTCAATTAGAAACTTAGCAACTAACAAGGAACGAGAACTCAGGCAAACAGGAACACGGAAAAGAATGAAAATGAAACCAAAACAGAATAAACGAGACCATTACAGAAACTTCGGAGGAGGATGCGATCCTGAAACACTGTGACAGAGGAGAGGCTAGCAGAGGGAAACCCCACGGATGAGACAATGAAGGGAGGAGATGATGGAACGTGAAGACCCAGAGCACAGCCAGGACGAAAGGCCGAGACAGAACCAATGGAAGAAGAAGCCTAGGTGGAGCTCGGCCACTCACTTTTAAGCTGGCTATGATTAAACCGCTTGTTAAAAAAAACGCAACTTGATCCTACAGAATTAGTCAATTACAGGCCGATCTCGAATCTACCTTTTCTGTCAAAGATATTAGAAAAAGCAGTATCTTCACAACTATGTTCCTTTTTAGAAAGAAATGATATCTGTGAGGATTTCCAGTCAGGATTTAGACCGTACCATAGTACTGAGACTGCTCTCATTAGAGTCGCACATGATTTGCTCTTATCATCCGATCGTGGTTGTCTCTATTAGTGTTACTCGATCTTAGTGCTGTATTTGACACCATTGACCACAACATTCTTTTAAATAGAATGTTTCATTAATTAATTAATTAATTAAATATTCAACATTATAATTGATCTGCCTGCACTGACACCATTATATGAGAACTGAACTGGACAATGACATACGTACTACGCATGTGTATGACGTCACCGTTTTCACAGTAGTTTACACAGAGATGATAAAAGTGTCGCTTTCAAAAGTTTGTGTTTTCATGCCACCAAAATGCCGTTGTCGTGTAAATGAACGGCCAAAACGCACAAAAAGTCTTCCATTTTTAGTTGAAAACAGTGGAGTGTAAACGGCCCCTAAGACTTAAATACACAAGGGAAGATCATTAACAGAACAGGGAACAGATGTGTAACTCAATTAGTAAACTCCTCGCAATTCTGAATTTCTGTTAATTTACAGTAGATATACACTCAGAATTGTGAGAAAAAAAGTCAGAATGACTTCAGAATGTCATCAGAATTCAGAATGTCATCAGAATTATTTTTTTTCTCAGAATTTTGAGATTTAAACATGCCATTGTAAGAAAAAAGTCATCATTTTGAGATAAAAAGCAATTACCTTTTCATGTGGAAACCAGCACACAAACAAAAAATTCTGAGAATGTTTTGCTACCGTTCCCATTAAGTTATGAAACCGCTATTTCTGAATGTTCTCTGAATGGTCTGAAACAAGGAGCAACATTTAAAAAACGTTACATGAACGTCCAACTACATGTTTCAGAATTTTTTTTCCATGAACAATGTTTAAATAATGTTTTAGTGCTAACGTTTTGAGAACATTATTAAAGACCAGATAACTTTGGAAGTACATTTGTTCATAACTTTGAGAGAATCTTGCCGGAACGTTACAGCTAAAGTACTGAGAACGGTCCCTTTTAGCTGTGAAACAAGCTTCCATAATAAGTTTCCATACTAGCTAAACCAACACACACACACACACACACACAGGGATAAAACACAAATCTGCCATTAAAGTGCTGGTCATGTCATCAGGGACGAACCTACGCAACACATCCATTAACCACCATGACAACTAATAGGCTTACAGACTAAAGCATTGATGAGTATTTGAGGTGACTGAGATACGGTTTCTGTCTTATTACAGCTTAATTCTCATGTCCAGTGATGATTCACAGCAAGATTACTAAAACAGCACAAAACAGACAATGGCCATGCCGGAAATCTTGATGAAGTGCAAACTGTGCAGAGTCGAGTCTGAAATGCTCTGTTGATACTACGGTTAGCGCTCATCTAGACATCTGCCAGACATCATGAGGCAGCTTTACGGCAGCGATGCTGAACGTCAAAGACTCTTTAGATAAAAGCATCTGCCAAACGTGTGTGGATGAGTGAACATGATGGAGATTCAGTGAGTCTGACGCTGAAGCGTTCGAGAGATCCACTGTTCCTGACGAGGCTTTACACCAGACCGGACTCTTGCTCATCATGATCGCTTGCTGAACTACTGACTGCTAGATCTCACAGGCATCAGGGAGGCTTATATACACCACCCTTGTGAAAAAGAAGTGCACTTAACTCTTAAATGTGCACTTCTAACCCATGTTACTTAAAGGGGGGGTACAATGGTGTTTCATGTATTCAGAGTTGTTTACAGTGTTAAAGAGATAGATTCTCATGCTAAATATGGGCAAAGTTTTAAAAAAATATTTTGGACGAATAACGGAGAATTTCTATGCTGAAAATCTTACTTCCGGGTTGGTACAAGTTTCGGCTGGTTTTTTTTAGATCGTGGATCTAATGACGTAGATAAGAGTGGAACTCCTTATCCGGTTGTTAAGTCGTGACGTAACCACTCTCCGATAATACTGTTTCCGGGTCCAAAGTCCGCGTCCTCTCTACCTACCTACCGCTTTCGCTAGTGTTTTTACAATGCCGCAGTGCTGTGTCCCGTGTTGTTTCAACAGATCTGAGTTAAAAAAGACAAGTGAAATTCAGCTTTCATTTTACCGATTTCCCTGTGAGGACAAAGAGAAGAGGAAATGGCTGCAGTTGATAAGGTAAGTTACAAATCTTAAACGAATGAAGACATTTTGGCGCCAGTGGGTGCTAACGTTAGCACCCACTGGCGCCAAAGCAAAACCAGTGCTTTGAGAAAAAGTCTTATGTAGTCTATGGTTTTTATGTGTTGTTTGTTGCTATAAACACAAATCTTGCATCAAATTTCGGTTGTCATGCATTGTTCTGTGCCGTCTAGTTAAGATGAAACTAGCTAGCTAAGATTAGCTTTGGCAATAGTCAAATATAAGCTGAAGCACGAAGATGTGTGTAACGTTAGCCTACGTAGCAAGAAAAAAACATTAGACCAGTTTAAGTATGATAATCTGCTAACGTTTCTCATTTCAATAATATATCTAGGACATTATTAATATAACTCCGATTGTATTCGTCTGAAAGAAGAATGTCATGTAACGTTACACTTAGGGTGGCTTCAGAGTGAGTAAATCATGGGGTAATTTTCACTTTAGCATGTTTTTATTAAAATTATTCACTTTAATTTATGTTAGCATATTATCATACTTTAACTGGTTTAATGTTTTTTCTCGCTATAATTAAGTATTGTTGGAGGGAGTCTGAGATATAAGATGAGAATCATGATTAATGGCCTGGTATGTTTACATATTTGACTCTGATCTTACATAGCACTCAGTGTACATACACAGAACAAGCATAAACTAACAGGACAACAAGCTAAATAAAAACGGACACAAACTACAGTGTACAGTACACACATGCACACACTTGAAACAAAACATTTGTAGACAGCAATTATTGCCAATGACTGCTTTAATGTTATTGTAGTGTGTTCACATGACAAATAATTTAAGTAATATTAAAATTTATTTTGTTTATAATTTTTACAGACGTGAAAACTTCACCCCAAACTGCAACTCTAGGGTGTGCAGTTGGCATTTCCCCAGTGGGAAAGCTGCTGGGCCATCGCGATTTGCTTGGAATGAGGGGAAGACTTTCCAATTCCCTGAGCACCTCAGCCATCTCCCTAAACGGAAGAAACAAATGGTCCCAAGCAGTGGTGAGGATGAGGGAACGGATGCTGACATGGTAACTGCAGAGACCCCATGTACTTCAAAAAGTCTTGTGGCACTTGAGGTGGAGAATGACATGCTGAGGAAAGAGAATGACCAATTGAAAAAACAATTGGAGAAACAGAAGCAAACTTTTTCCTTTAGTCAGATTTCTTCCAGCCCTGACAGAGTTCAGTATTTTACTGGATTGCCTGATGCTGCCACTGTCCTGTTTTTGGAAGCACTTCTTTCTAAATTTGAACTACAATATCATTCTGATTGGACTGTCCAAATTATGCCCCTAATTGATCAATTGCTCCTGACCTTAATGAAGCTTAGACTAAATTGCGGCCACGTAGACCTAGCAACCAGGTTTAATTGTAGCACAGCTACAGTAACTAACATCTTCACCACCATCATTAGTGCCCTGTATGATGTTTTGTATGTCGGTTTGCTTGAGAACAACATCCCCTCAACAGCCAAGAATCAGACATCACTGCCATACTGCTTCCAGCCCTTCCCCAACTGTAGGATCGTGCTCGACTGCACAGAGGTTGCCGTCTCTAACACAGAGAGGCTTGACGCACAGTGTAATTTGTACAGCCAGTACAAAGGACGAACCACACTTAAGGCTTTAATTGGTGTTGCGCCTAACGGAGTTATCACTTTTGCCAGTGACCTGTACGGTGGGAGTGCCTCAGACAAGGCAATAACAGCTGACTGTGGAGTTCTCCAACATTTAAATCCTGGTGATATGGTAATGGCAGACAAGGGCTTCACAATTCGGGACATTTTGCCAGAAGGAGTTTCCCTGAACATCCCGTCTTTTCTCGTCAATGGACAGTTTACCCAGGAGGAAGTGAACAATAACAGACTCATCTCAAAAGCTAGGATACACGTGGAGCGTTCAATTCAGCGACTGAAATTGTTTCATATTTTGGACCACATTCCGTACCAGTTCAAACAAAATATTAACAAAATTCTTAAAGTGTGTGTGTGTCTTACAAATTTACAAACACCCATTCTCCGTGAAATTGGATGAGTTAAAGGTATTGAGCTTAAAGGGATGGTGCACCCAAAAATAAAAATTAGCCCATGATTTACTCACCCTGAAGCCATCGTCATTATATTGTGCGTCAAGTTCAAGGGTTACTCTTTTAGCATAAGCTTATAAAGCTTAGAGCCAGGAAATGTTTTAATATAACTCCGATTGTATTCATCTGAAAGAAGAATGTCATATACACCTAGGATGACTTGAGGGGGGAGTAAATCATGGGCTAATTTTCATTTTTGGGTGAACTATCCCTTTAACTACTGTACATACATTCGTTCCTGCATATTTGCTTGCAGAAATCAGATAAATAACTGTATAGATAGTTTTATTTGGTTACTCTATATTTTAAGGTGTCAATATTACAGTATAATTATATATTGAAGTACTGAGTATTATTAGGGTAGGATTGGTTGAGGGTTAGTTGCATGTATTTATGCTTAATGTACTGTTATTGCTATGATAAGTACATGTAACATGTAAAAGGGACACTGTAAAATAAAATGTTACATTTAAAAGTTTTGTGTGTAGCATGAAGGTCCTACAAACGTGTATAATAAATAAATGCCTTGCTTGTGTGAAATGCCAAATTCTCATTTATTTTCAAATTGAACAGTACTTACAACTGTGAGAGAATGTATGGTAGGAAAACATCTTTATAAAATTCTTCCAGAATGTTAATGTTAACAGCCCATGTTGGGTCTTTGAGCACTGGTAGAAGGACAAGGTCAAGAGGAGTCCACACAAGCAGGTGACCGCTGTTAGCTCCGGTCAGGTGCAGGTTTCCCTGGATCTGATGCCAGTAGTTGTGAGTTTGTTTTAGTGTCAGGGAACCAACTGCTTCATCAAACTCCAGGAAAAAGTCCCTATTCTCTGCAGCCTGCCGGATAGTCTTGGTTCTGGCTGACCACGGACACTTGACTTCAATCACGCAGTTTCCAGACACCGTCCCATCCGGAGATCCACCAAGCAGGCCGCTATCAGATAGGAACAGTCCCCTCTCTTGTATAACAACACCAGTGCGCTCAGTGTATTCCTGCTTCGCCCTTGGCTCATGGAGGATTCCCCAATCACATGCCTTGGGGGGGAGGGGACAAATACCACTTAGTCTTAATAAGTGTATTCATAGACACAGATGCCTTCATTTTAAATATTCACTTAACTACAACTTACTTTAGATCCTTCTTTGAGGTTGTACTGGCCAAGCAGGGTTTTGAATAAGGAAGGCGGGTAAGACTTCCGCTTGACTGCTGCCAAGACCAAACCAAAATTACTTGCGGTTATCCTTTTCTTGCGATACGCAAACCTGTTAAAGAAACCAGCCACAAGAGAGGCCATTGTTGCGCAACAATTGGCATTACAGTTTCATGTACGAAAAAACATTTGGCATGTGCATTTTCTAAATTCTGAGCAAAAATAAGCTTTCTTACCATGATGCGTTCTTAGCCTGGCCAACTGTTGCTTCCTCAATCTGCTGCTTCTCCTGATCATTGACAGCAAGCATTGACAGCACATATAGAGCCTTGTCCTCAGCTTGGACAAAACCTGGACTGGTCACCAGCCCATCAAATGTCTTGATTGGGAGAGTCTAGATTTAAAATTAGGCACAAGTTGTAAAGTCAGTGAGGTGTCCACATACTTAGCCACATTGTGTTTACAAAATACATTTGAAATGAAAGCAATGGTTTACATACATACATACATGTGTGTAGTTTACCACATTTTTCATGAGCCTAAATTATGTAATGTTAGTTATTAACTATAATAAATGATTCAAGAAATGATTAAACATAACATTGTACAAAATTATGTGTTGGATGACAAAATCCTAGCTGAATTGTCATTGGTTTAATGTAGTGTTATTGTAATGTTTCTACTAATTTTAAGGGAACATTAAAGTACAAAAGTAAAAAAAAAAAATTACCTGAGGCGTCTCTGGACTCAAAATCCACCCCATCCCTGTAAAACGCCCAAGTTGCAATAAGGACACCCGAGCCCATTCTTTGTCCTCCTGGGTGACAGGTCTTTTGATGCCAGCTGAAATAATGGTATAAAACTGGTTATAAAAATGAATAGTAGTATTTAAGATCGTTTCAAGTGATGATTATTTCTCAATTTAACAGCCTTTTATTATGATCATTCATTTATAGCACAAAATCTAAGCTTTAAAAAAAAAAAAAAAAAATTTCACAGTGTACATCTCAGCCTCTTGCAACTATATTTCAATGTGGTGATAAAGCTCATGGTCATGATTTCTAGCTGAATTACAACACACCGTGAGTGTATGTCAGAAGAGTTTCATAAATATGATTAATCTTATTAGCAATAGCCAATAGCTTTAAAGCACATTACGTATTTAAGAAAATAATTCAAACCAGGCAACATCAACAAACTTATTACAAACCTCGTGTTGTGGTTGGTGTCATCTCAGACACTCTCTTGGATGTAATTTCGTCCCCCTTCGGAGTGCTGGCCTTCTTCCACACACATTCCACGTCGGTGCGGGACACATTTTTCTCAACCCAAATCAACAAAGCTGCCATATGATGGCACTTATCTCTGCCGATTGGGCACTCGCATGTGCTGTACCTGACTGCCTGGCCCTCAACGTGAACCTGTATTGAAAACAATTTAACCCTGACCCTAACACTTCTAAAACACATTGCCGCCAGCACCATGTTTATCCTTATACTTCTGTAGCCATCCCGGGGCTGTCAGATCATACTAACATTACTAAATTGACTAGCCTAAGTTCACTAACTTAACCCTCTAAAACCTGGCAGTCACATATTTGCCATTTCATCTTCGTTTACATCCACAGTTATAGCAGTCCTGAACATGTTTTCTTTTGAAATACCTCATCCAGGAATATCAAATTCTGTCAACTAGCTTAGCTAGCTAGCTTACGTTACAGCTAACTCACCTCAACCTCGTAAATCTTCTTTTTCATTGATGCCTGGACTCTACCCTTAATTATGCCACCTGAGTGATGAGCTACACTAAGCACTCTGTTGGAGTTAAAAGAATTTAATCCCTTTTTGACCGCCAAGGGTGCCTCACTAAAGAAGGACGTGATCGTAAATAAATTTACAGGCTCCGCCATTGTCATTTCTGGACGACGAGCGGAGCGCTTGGACCCGGAAAAGGCTAAACGTCACGCGTGACGTCAGACTTAACGGAAAAGCGCGCCCGCGAGCACGTCGACCAGAGGAAAACGAGACCGCGCACATCAACGCGCTTCAACATGAAATCATCGGCAGCGCTGCATAGGATTTGTTCAAGAATGTCTCCAAAAAAGTGTGTATTTGGATGTGAGGGAAAGCTTACCGTGTTCAGTTTTCCAAAGAACCCAGTGTTACAGGAACAGTGGATGCAGTTTGTTTTTCCGGGGCAGCAACGGAGTGTAGGAAGTGCGGTTGTGTGTTCTGGTCGTTTCAGTGACGAATGTTTTATTAACAAGGCTCAGGTCGACGCTGGATTTGCAAATCGTTTGCTATTAAAACTTGGAGCGGTCCCAGTGATAAAAGACCCCATTCATGTAAGTACAACTGGATCAGATTTCTGTCTTTTGCTGGAAATCAAGCACTACCGCTTGACTCTATAGCTCCGCCTCCAGGACCTCGGCTTTTTCCGGAGAGAATCGGAAAGCTGTATTTTTCTTTTCTAAATATAATAAAACTAAACACTTTTTTGAGATATTAAGGATGCACTACTACTCTATAGGTACTCAAGATTAACATGAGATTAGGTGAAACTGTGCATGTTATGTACCCTTTAAACTGTACTTATATCAATTAAATAAAAGGCCTTTTAGCTGTACATGTTCATTACTGTTTCTTAACACACCTTTAAATAATGTCTAATTAAATTAAGTTTTACTTTCAAGTACTTTTTAATTCATGTCTTAATAATCATTTGTAGTGCTTTAAAGAAGGGCACGTGTTTCGATGTGTTGACTAACGCACTAAAGCACATGTAAAGTACTAAACTACCAGGGGCCTGTACCATGAAGGTAGCTGAACAAACTCGGGGTTACAGGATAAGTTTTGAGTTGACAAAACCAAACCGATGCAATCAGGCTTTATTGGTACCATGATGCAGCTCATCAACTTTCTCTGTCAACTCAGGCTTTGATCCTCAAGCTATGATTACTCCACGCGCGCGTACACATAAAAGAGTGACGTCGACACTGAACAACCAATCGCGGGTCGCGATTTTTCCGCGGAGGAGCAAGAGATAATCATTCATAATTACGATGAATTTAAATATGTATTTCAAGCTCGAAACAATACGGTCTCTGCTGCCAAAGCAAGAGAAGACTGTTGGAGAAAGATTGCTGATTGTTAATGTGTAAGTTAAACAAATACGTTCTATATTTATGTAAAATTATGTATGTATGTGTAGCCTATACGTGTAATATAGCCTATAGCCTATTTTCATAATATATAAAAATGTGCATGTACCGGTACTAAGAAAAATTAATATTCATTGATTTTTAGATGCAACCCCAACTCCAAATGTTCTTGGCAGCAGATAAAGACAAAATATAAAAATATAATTCAAAGTGGTGAGTATTTACCACAACCTTTTATTCTTTTTGTGAACATTTTATCACAAACACTTGTTTGCAGAAAACAGAAATAAAGAATTAAATTCAGAAAACCAGAATACACTGGCGGAGGAGTTGGCTCTGAGTAGGCAATAAGGGACGGACGATTATGGATGGGATTACAGGTGCTACAATCTGACCCTGGTGCTGGCTCCTCTAAGCAAGTAACACTGGGTACGTGTGCAATACATTACTACTTTTTTAAGTTTTAAATATGGCTGACTGTTCTGCAGTAGAGGGAAATACAGTGTCCCTGTTGAAGCCAGCACACACACAGTCTCCAACACAGAGGTCAGTATGCAGCAGACAGAACACCAAACATAACCTGCTTTACAACAGTTATGCTTTACATTGGCCTATTTTTATTTATTAGGGTGGAGGAAATGATGAAGACACTCTGTCTGTGTGTTCTCAGACAGTTGCTGATGTGAATGCACTGGGCTTTTTATTATGGAAAACATTTGAATGTGTGGCATAAAGGGACTGGCCCTTACACATCTCTTTTATTGTAGGATTTTTCACAACCTGCCCCAGAAACTGAAGCCTCTACCTCAATGGGCTTCAGAAGAAATGTGTAAGGATTTAAAACCCTTGACATAAATTACAGTCAGTCCTGTGTTTGTAGGAAGTCAAGGAACTTTTTGTGATTTGATGAGCCTCCAGAAAACTTGTAATGATCATGTTTGTGGTGGAATTATGTTTCAGGTGGAAACAGACTCAGTCAGGGCCCTGTACAAAAGGAGACTCGAACTAGACTGCACACTAAAGGAGCTGACTGTGAGCTGAGGAGGCTCCAAACAAAATCAAACAGCTGGATAAAACTGATCTCAGTATGTATATATATATATTAGTATAACTTATTTAACCAAGTAACACTTTAGTATGAATATTTATTAATGCAACTTTCTCTTGCTCTCTTTCTCCCTCCCATCCCACAAAACCAATAAAACTTTTATTAAGTGTAATATTGTATGGTGATTGCATCTACGTCTGCACCAGCTGGGTGGTCAAGTGTGATCGGGTCAGTTTCATCGGGGAGAAGCTGGTTTTGTGGTGTTTCTCGCTCCTTTCTACTGGTGGCTATATTGTGCAGAATGGCACATGCAGCCACTATCTGTGATGCCCGCTCTGGTGACTCTTAAGGGCCGAACACCATTGAAACGTGCATTTAGGATGCCAAAGGTCATCTCTATCTTCACTCTGGTTTTACTGACGGCCACATTGAAGCGGTGCTGTGGCCCTGTGTCTGAGGGTCATGATAGGGGGTTATTGTGTAGGTTTTTCTAGCTCAGTTCAAATTAACAATGTTTTGTATTGTACCAAATTTAACTTGCTTTCCTCAAAGTGCTGACACAACACAGACTCACGGAAAATTCGTGAGACAAGCACTGGAGCCAGGCCATTTGGCATCCAAACTTGATCATATATGTTCATGACCACAAGTCATCTGCAGACTGCACACGAAATGTTTAGTAAATCATTGTTATATCTGTTAATGTTACTATTAATTTAAAGATTCATCTCACAGAAAATAATCATCTCACATATTCACATCATCTCTACCTGAACATTATGGCTGTGATAGGACTTCCTATTAACATAATCTGCCTCATGTTCCCCTAGAGCAGTGGAGATTGGAGCAATAGACTGCATGCAATGACTTGGGAATCCTATCAAAAGATTAACAGAAGTTTAATAAAAAAAAAAAATTCAAAATAATTCTTAACATGTATTATATTGTATACACTTGTGAAATTTGCTTTAAAAAAAAAAGTGTTCATGTGATGTCACCCTATCAATATATCTTACTGGCAATTTTATAAAAGCCCTCTTTTATGGACATGCGTGTCAATAAATGTCCGGGGAGCACTATTAATGAAACTTTTCATGTACTCCTGCAGAGCGAGGACCACCTTACGAATGGTTTGACAAACCGTGTTTTCCCCTAGCTTCTGTGCGTCACCCACCGTGCAAGAATGTACCACTTGCAAAAAAAAAAAAAAAAAAAAAAAAAACGCAACGCAATATTTGCGGAACAGTAAGTGCATGAATTCGACGTGTTAAATTCTTTATGTGCGGCTCAAGAGGTTCTCAAAGATAAGACATTCCTTCCGCGGAAAATCTGTATCTTTCATACAAGTAACTTTTAGGAAAGGCAAGGGGATTTTGTCTGGCTAAAAATTCTTTCTAGTGCTCGTCAAACAATTTGCGCTGAGATGTCCACCGGATTTGGAAGAAAAGGTGAAGTCATTGCAACAGACACTTGGAATAAGTTACGTCACCTATATGTTTCTTTGCTCTCAGCTGATTGGTCAAACTTCAGTCTGAGATCTTGAATCCAGAACATAACCTGCCCCGGAGCAGGTTAGCCGTGCAGCGTAAGATACCATGGCAACGAACACAGATTAAAGCCGAGCTACTTTCATAGTACCTAAAACCCAGGGTTGGCGGAAACTAAGCTGAAACATAGCTGGCTAGCCACCTAATCCGGCTTCATGGTACAGGCCCCAGGTTTATTTATGGTATAAACATCATGTGAAGTGATGATGCGTTTGACAGGTCAGTACCTGAGGTCCGTGTAACTCACACTCTCGTCTCCGAGCCACAGCAAACACAACCTTATGCACACATCACTGTATTAGCATCTCATTAATGTATGCATACTTGCTTATGAAGGCAGATCTGAGAGACAAACAGACTAACAAAGCTTATTTTATTATTACTATTATATATACTTATTTAGTTGACGGTGGACTTCATATTGTCAGGTACTTGTATGTAAAGGCTATATTTGTTTAATTGAAACATGATTTCCCCCTTCATTGCTGTACATTTACTGCACAATCTTCTGTTTGCACACAATGTTATTTTCTGCAGATTCACACAGTTCGTGAGTTGTTTCTGCAGCAATAAAACATCTGATATCAGACTTGAAGCTGGTGACATTTTGGACTTTTATTCGTTTGTCAGCATGTACAGTGTCAATAATGTACATCAGGGCATACGGACCATGTCTCGCAAACATAAATACATCTCAGCCATTCTTCATGTTTTACAGCATGGAATGCGTTTAAAACAAACACCAGAACGAAACACGGCTTACGCCACAATAACTCACATCTGTTATTACGAGAGAAACAGTAAATTAAAGTCATCACGACTGGCATTTCAGAGCACAAACATGAATGAGACGAAACTTCAGAAGATCAATGACAAGAATGTAGAATATGACATGGAGAGGAGCCGTTTGTCGAATTGATTTAAAGGCACTTTTGTGGCTTCTTGAAAGGTTTTAGAAAAGCGGAATCAACTGCGTTACGCCTCACTGGTGTTATATTGTCAAATGAAGGCAGAAAATCTGTTGACTAAACAGATGAAGGTTTGTAGTATTCATGCACAATCAGCATGGATGTGAAATGATTCAATGAAAATGATGATGGATGAATGATTTATTAACGGAAACGAGAAGCAGAACGTTTGAGTTCAGCCCAGATAAAGACCGTCAGACGACAGGATTCATGAGCCGACGCGTCTGATGCCGTTTCTGCCGTTCCTTCTATAGAATAAATACTCATTCTTCCTTGATTCAGCTATTTACTTAAAACACACGTTTTAGTGTGAAAATATGACTACAGGTCATTAAACACTTCATCGGTGTATTCATGTTAACAAAAACAACAAATATGTAAGACCCTTTAAATAACTGTTGAAATCATCCAGTCTGCCCTTCATCATTAGTAAGTTAGTGAGTCATAAACTGACTTTGAATCATCTTCACAGACTGTTCTTTTGTCATTTCAGTAATTAATTATTTTAAATGCATATTTATGCAACTGTTGCAGTAAATAACTTATTTCAGTAGATCTACTCTATCGGTTCTGCCAGACCTACAATAGTAGATCTATAAAACGTGGCAAAGGAAAAGAGCCACGGATCAGGAAAGGAAACACAGGAAAAGAAACAAATATTTGGATTGTACTGTTTGTCACAGTATGGACGTTCCTCACATTAGAAGAACAAACGTTCATACTTTGGACGCGATCATGCGTTTGGTTCAGGAATCGAGCTCCGGCTGTTCGTCGATCAGAACGGCTGGTGGAAACTGAACCGTTCCTCTGAAGTCCAGACGGGAGACGCCGAGAGCGATCAGACAGATCCAGACCTGAGGACAGAAGAAACGGCACACATGACCACGGCTCCCACACACTAATAGCTGATCATCCATGCGCACAGGAGAGACCCCCACCTGACTCACAACATGCACGTACGCAAATGAATTACTTCTTAGTGAATTTGTAGTATTTTAAATGAGCGATGCGTGTCATAAGAGACGCCCATATGAGGGAATTCTGACAACATTCCTGACTCTCAGCAAATGAGACGTACAGCAAAAAGCCTAGTGTGTCAAAACCAGTTCAAACTCAAACAACTTTAATACTAGGGCAGGGACAATAAATCGATTTGGAAAGAATCAAGAAATGATTCTGGATCGATTCCAATTTTCTCCGAATGCATCGCGATTCTCTCTCGAGTCGATTCTGAGCTTCAGTTTTAACAGCAAAAATGATTTTAGTTTTTAGCTTTCCTGTAGCTCAAACAGCAGAGCATTGGCGCTTGCAACGCTGAGGTCATGAGTTCGAGTCCCAGGGAAAGCAAGAATTGTTAAGAATGTGAATGTGTGAACCTTGAAATGCAATGCAAGTTAAGTTTTAATTTTTGGTAAGTTTTGGATAAAAGCATCATGTAAACAGCAGATGAAGTGTGTGCGCGTTAGAAACAGCCGTAATCTGCTGACTTACACACACACACACCACTGAAACCTTCTATAAAATAATCATTCATAAAGTTCGAAAAGGTTGAAGTGAATAACAAGTGTATTACCCCAGCCTAGAACGCAGTCTGCTGTTAAACACTAGTCTAGAGCGCGCCGTTAAACACTAGCCTAGAGCGCCGTCTGCCGTTAAACACTAGCCTAGAGCGCCCTCTGCCGTTAAACACTAGCCTAGAGCGCCCTCTGCCGTTAAACACTAGTCTAGAGCGCCCTCTGCCGTTAAACACTAGCCTAGAGCGCCGTCTGCCGTTAAACACTAGCCTAGAGCGCCCTCTGCCGTTAAACACTAGTCTAGAGCGCCCTCTGCCGTTAAACACTAGCCTAGAGCGCCCTCTGCCGTTAAACACTAGCCTAGAGCGCCCTCTGCCGTTAAACACTAGCCTAGAGCGCCCTCTGCCGTTAAACACTAGCCTAGAGCGCGCCGTTAAACACTAGCCTAGAGCGCCCTCTGCCGTTAAACACTAGTCTAGAGCGCCCTCTGCCGTTAAACACTAGCCTAGAGCGCCCTCTGCCGTTAAACACTAGCCTAGAGCGCCGTCTGCCGTTAAACACTAGCCTAGAGCGCCCTCTGCCGTTAAACACTAGCCTAGAGCGCCGTCTGCCGTTAAACACTAGCCTAGAACGCCCTCTGCCGTTAAACACTAGCCTAGAGCGCACTCTGCTGTTAAACACTAGCCTAGAGCGCGCCGTTAAACACTAGCCTAGAGCGCCCTCTGCCGTTAAACACTAGCCTAGAGCGCCCTCTGCCGTTAAACACTAGCCTAGAGCGCCGTCTGCCGTTAAACACTAGCCTAGAGCGCCCTCTGCCGTTAAACACTAGCCTAGAGCGCCATCTGCCGTTAAACACTAGCCTAGAGCGCGCCGTTAAACACTAGCCTAGAGCGCCCTCTGCCGTTAAACACTAGCCTAGAGCGCCCTCTGCCGTTAAACACTAGCCTAGAGCGCCGTCTGCCGTTAAACACTAGCCTAGAGCGCACTCTGCTGTTAAACACTAGCCTAGAGCGCGCCGTTAAACACTAGCCTAGAGCGCCCTCTGCCGTTAAACACTAGCCTAGAGCGCCCTCTGCCGTTAAACACTAGCCTAGAGCGCCGTCTGCCGTTAAACACTAGCCTAGAGCGCCCTCTGCCGTTAAACACTAGCCTAGAACGCCCTCTGCCTTTAAACACTAGCCTAGAGCGCCCTCTGCCGTTAAACACTAGCCTAGAGCGCCCTCTGCCGTTAAACACTAGCCTAGAGCGCACTCTGCTGTTAAACACTAGCCTAGAGCGCGCCGTTAAACACTAGCCTAGAGCGCCCTCTGCTGTTAAACACTAGCCTAGAGCGCCCTCTGCCGTTAAACACTAGCCTAGAGCGCCGTCTGCCGTTAAACACTAGCCTAGAGTGCCCTCTGCCGTTAAACACTAGCCTAGAGCGCCGTCTGCCGTTAAACACTAGCCTAGAGTGCCCTCTGCCGTTAAACACTAGCCTAGAGCGCCCTCTGCTGTTAAACACTAGCCTAGAGCGCCCTCTGCCGTTAAACACTAGCCTAGAGTGCCCTCTGCCGTTAAACACTAGCCTAGAGCGCCGTCTGCCGTTAAACACTAGCCTAGAGTGCCCTCTGCCGTTAAACACTAGCCTAGAGCGCCCTCTGCTGTTAAACACTAGCCTAGAGCGCCCTCTGCCGTTAAACACTAGCCTAGAGCGCCCTCTGCCGTTAAACACTAGCCTAGAGTGCCCTCTGCCGTTAAACACTAGCCTAGAGCGCCGTCTGCTGTTAAACACTAGCCTAGAGCGCCGTCTGCTGTTAAACACTAGCCTAGAGCGCCGTCTGCTGTTAAACACTAGCCTAGAGCGCCGTCTGCTGTTAAACACTAGCCTAGAGCGCCCTCTGCTGTTAAACACTAGCCTAGAGCGCCCTCTGCCGTTAAACACTAGCCTAGAGCGCCGTCTGCCGTTAAACACTAGCCTAGAGCGCCCTCTGCCGTTAAACACTAGCCTAGAGCGCCGTCTGCTGTTAAACACTAGCCTAGAGCGCACTCTGCTGTTAAACACTAGCCTAGAGCGCCGTCTGCTGTTAAACACTAGCCTAGAGCGCCCTCTGCTGTTAAACACTAGCCTAGAGCGCCGTCTGCTGTTAAACACTAGCCTAGAGCGCACTCTGCTGTTAAACACTAGCCTAGAGCGCCCTCTGCTGTTAAACACTAGCCTAGAGCGCCGTCTGCTGTTAAACACTAGCCTAGAGCGCCCTCTGCTGTTAAACACTAGCCTAGAGCGCCGTCTGCTGTTAAACACTAGCCTAGAGCGCCCTCTGCCGTTAAACACTAGCCTAGAGCGCCCTCTGCCGTTAAACACTAGCCTAGAGCGCCCTCTGCCGTTAAACACTAGCCTAGAGCGCCCTCTGCCGTTAAACACTAGCCTAGAGCGCCGTCTGCTGTTAAACACTAGCCTAGAGCGCACTCTGCTGTTAAACACTAGCCTAGAGCGCCGTCTGCTGTTAAACACTAGCCTAGAGCGCCCTCTGCTGTTAAACACTAGCCTAGAGCGCCGTCTGCTGTTAAACACTAGCCTAGAGCGCACTCTGCTGTTAAACACTAGCCTAGAGCGCCCTCTGCTGTTAAACACTAGCCTAGAGCGCCGTCTGCTGTTAAACACTAGCCTAGAGCGCCCTCTGCTGTTAAACACTAGCCTAGAGCGCCGTCTGCCGTTAAACACTAGCCTAGAGCGCCGTCTGCCGTTAAACACTAGCCTAGAGCGCCGTCTGCCGTTAAACACTAGCCTAGAGCGCCCTCTGCCGTTAAACACTAGCCTAGAGCGCCGTCTGCCGTTAAACACTAGCCTAGAGCGCCGTCTGCCGTTAAACACTAGCCTAGAGCGCCCTCTGCCGTTAAACACTAGCCTAGAGCGCCGCCTGCCGTTAAACACTAGCCTAGAGCGCCGCCTGCCGTTAAACACTAGCCTAGAGCGCCGTCTGCCGTTAAACACTAGCCTAGAGCGCCGTCTGCCGTTAAACACTAGCCTAGAGCGCCGCCTGCAGCGCCCTCTGCTGTTAAACACTAGCCTAGAGCGCCGTCTGCCGTTAAACACTAGCCTAGAGCGCCGTCTGCCGTTAAACACTAGCCTAGAGCGCCGCCTGCAGCGCCCTCTGCCGTTAAACACTAGCCTAGAGCGCCGTCTGCCGTTAAACACTAGCCTAGAGCGCCGCCTGCCGTTAAACACTAGCCTAGAGCGCCCTCTGCCGTTAAACACTAGCCTAGAGCGCCCTCTGCCGTTAAACACTAGCCTAGAGCGCCGTCTGCCGTTAAACACTAGCCTAGAGCGCCCTCTGCCGTTAAACACTAGCCTAGAGCGCCCTCTGCCGTTAAACACTAGCCTAGAGCGCCCTCTGCCGTTAAACACTAGCCTAGAGCGCCGTCTGCCGTTAAACACTAGCCTAGAGCGCCGTCTGCCGTTAAACACTAGCCTAGAGCGCCCTCTGCCGTTAAACACTAGCCTAGAGCGCCCTCTGCCGTTAAACACTAGCCTAGAGCGCCCTCTGCTGTTAAACACTAGCCTAGAGCGCCCTCTGCCGTTAAACACTAGCCTAGAGCGCCCTCTGCCGTTAAACACTAGCCTAGAGCGCCCTCTGCCGTTAAACACTAGCCTAGAGCGCCGTCTGCCGTTAAACACTAGCCTAGAGCGCCCTCTGCCGTTAAACACTAGCCTAGAGCGCCGTCTGCCGTTAAACACTAGCCTAGAGCGCCGTCTGCCGTTAAACACTAGCCTAGAGCGCCCTCTGCCGTTAAACACTAGCCTAGAGCGCCGTCTGCCGTTAAACACTAGCCTAGAGCGCCGTCTGCTGTTAAACACTAGCCTAGAGCGCCCTCTGCTGTTAAACACTAGCCTAGAGCGCCCTCTGCTGTTAGGGTTAGGTTATAAAGAGAAACCTCGCAGCTCCAGCTGTTCTTACTCTGTCACTGGATATGATGGAATATTGATGTCTAAAACTTCATCTGACGAACTGCTGACCTGATCTGCACAACTGAGCCATTCAAATGAAGGATGCATTGAGTCTAGAGTTCAGACACTGCGCATGATCTCACCAGGTAGATGACGAAGCTCAGATATGCGATGGAGAGGAGGGCAGAGAAGACGTAGAGGATGGTGCTGTTGAGAGCTGTCACGTACACCACCACGAAGTACATGTTGATGGCACACACCACCAGGATGAGCACACCACCGCTGATCTTCCACACGCTGCAAACACAGAACAATCCTCAGTCCACTGGACAACACGACAGGACTGGAACTGTTGATCAGATCTACTGAAACAGCTGCCTGATTTGAAGTTTACCTCACTGATCGTTATTTTCCTACTGTGAAGCTGCTTTGTATAAAGTGCGGTTCATAGTTTTCAAGTGACGTCACACCCTTATATTGGAGGGCAAAGCAAGGCTTTCCTCCATCGGTCACCAGTCATTTTTTACATTTCACATACACGCTTTTCACGCTAGTGTAAATTGGCGGAGGAAAGCAAAACACAAAAGCGAGTAATAAAAAAAATGCACTCACTATTTCAGGGTTCCCACACCTTGGTTAACTTCAAATTCAAGGACCTTTCAAGCACTTTCCAGGTCTAATATCCTCAAATTCAAGGACTTAATGTGGGGACACATTTCAAGTGAGAGCAAGGTCACATCGTGTTACCTTGTAAGATACATTGTTATAGTTTTTACGTGTCAAACACAACTATGCAAAAAAGCTTATTCTTGCATTTATTTTTGGCCATATGACAGAGATCTGATATTCTATTTGTCGTATTTCTGTTTTGCATAAAACTGAAGAATATTTGGTACATCCTTTACTGTATTCTAAAATGATCAGATGTTAACTGTTGCATGGATTTTATTGAAAAGAGCTTAGGCTCATGTAACCAGCCTATTTTTGCAATGTTTGCAACGTTGAGGTACCATCGTAGTTGTTTTGTGCACGCGTGAACGCCATGGCAATGTACAACACAGGGTTATCAAGCAAGTAAGTAAAGAAAGTTACAAAGCAAGCTAGTATGCATAAGTGTTGGCGAAATAACTCATTAGCGCACCGGAGGGAATAATATGGAATTTTTTCCAGAAAACGTCTTGCACAAAATAAATTCAACACTTCAAGGACCTGTATCTATGTATGCTTATTTTCAAAAACTTCCAGGGCCTTGAATTTTTTTATTTCAGATTTACAAACATCCAAGGATTTCAAGGACCCATGGGAACCCTGCTATTTTAACATTTAGAGCGTGTGCGCAAGTGTGTGTGCGCATGCGACTGTGTGTGTGTGTGTGTGTGTGTGTGTGTGTGTGTGTGCATGCATGCATGCAACTGTGTGTGTGTGCGCGTTGACATAATCGTAATGGAGAATTGTGAGACCAGTGACAATTCACACCCCTAACAGGGATATTAAAAGACCAAATACAGTATACAGATTACTGAAGAAGCATATACAGGCGAACAGATGAACCCAGAATATAAACACAGCCCATTGTTTCTCGGGTTTCCAGTCCAGTACAGTATAGATACTCACAGTCCGTTAGCGAAATCGTTCATTAGTGACGTCAGACTGGTGAAGGTCAGGATGGGGATCAGAGCAAACGGCAGCTGTTGGAAACAGAGCAGAAGATCAGAAGAGCTGCACGGGTCAGGAGTGTCTACGGCGTCAGGAGTGTCTACAGAATCAGGAGTGTCTATAGAATCAGGAGTGTCTACAGCGTCAGGAGTGTCTACAGAATCAGGAGTGTCTATAGAATCAGGAGTGTCTACAGCGTCAGGAGTGTCTACAGAATCAGGAGTGTCTACAGAGTCAGGAGTGTCTACAGAATCAGGAGTGTCTACAGAATCAGGAGTGTCTACAGAATCAGGAGTGTCTACAGCGTCAGGAGTGTCTACAGAATCAGGAGTGTCTACGGCGTCAGGAGTGTCTACGGCGTCAGGAGTGTCTACAGCGTCAGGAGTGTCTACAGCGCCAGGAGTGTCTACAGAATCAGGAGTGTCTACGGCGTCAGGAGTGTCTACGGCGTCAGGAGTGTCTACAGAATCAGGAGTGTCTACAGAGTCAGGAGTGTCTACAGAGTCAGGAGTGTCTACAGCGTCAGGAGTGTCTACAGCATCAGGAGTGTCTACAGCATCAGGAGTGTCTACAGAATCAGGAGTGTCTACAGAATCAGGAGTGTCTACGGCGTCAGGAGTGTCTACGGCGTCAGGAGTGTCTACGGCGTCAGGAGTGTCTACGGCGTCAGGAGTGTCTACGGCGTCAGGAGTGTCTACGGCGTCAGGAGTGTCTACGGCGTCAGGAGTGTCTACGGCTTCAGGAGTGTCTACGGCGTCAGGAGTGTCTACGGCGTCAGGAGTGTCTACGGCGTCAGGAGTGTCTACGGCGTCAGGAGTGTCTACGGCGTCAGGAGTGTCTACGGCGTCAGGAGTGTCTACAGCGTCAGGAGTGTCTACAGCGTCAGGAGTGTCTACAGAGTCAGGAGTGTCTACGGCGTCAGGAGTGTCTACAGCATCAGGAGTGTCTACAGCGCCAGGAGTGTCTACGGCGTCAGGAGTGTCTACAGAGTCAGGAGTGTCTACAGAGTCAGGAGTGTCTACAGCATCAGGAGTGTCTACAGCATCAGGAGTGTCTACAGCGTCAGGAGTGTCTACAGAGTCAGGAGTGTCTACAGCGTCAGGAGTGTCTACAGAGTCAGGAGTGTCTACAGAGTCAGGAGTGTCTACAGAGTCAGGAGTGTCTACAGCGTCAGGAGTGTCTACAGCGTCAGGAGTGTCTACAGAGTCAGGAGTGTCTACAGCGTCAGGAGTGTCTACAGCGTCAGGAGTGTCTACAGCGTCAGGAGTGTCTACGGCGTCAGGAGTGTCTACAGAGTCAGGAGTGTCTACAGCGTCAGGAGTGTCTACAGCGTCAGGAGTGTCTACAGCATCAGGAGTGTCTACAGAGTCAGGAGTGTCTACAGAGTCAGGAGTGTCTACAGAGTCAGGAGTGTCTATAGCATCAGGAGTGTCTACAGAGTCAGGAGTGTCTACGGCGTCAGGAGTGTCTACAGAATCAGGAGTGTCTACAGCGCCAGGAGTGTCTACGGCGTCAGGAGTGTCTACAGCGTCAGGAGTGTCTACGGCATCAGGAGTGTCTACAGAGTCAGGAGTGTCTACAGCGTCAGGAGTGTCTACAGCGCCAGGAGTGTCTACGGCATCAGGAGTGTCTACAGAGTCAGGAGTGTCTACAGCATCAGGAGTGTCTACAGAGTCAGGAGTGTCTACAGCGCCAGGAGTGTCTACAGCGTCAGGAGTGTCTACGGCGTCAGGAGTGTCTACGGCGTCAGGAGTGTCTACGGCGTCAGGAGTGTCTACGGCGTCAGGAGTGTCTACAGCGCCAGGAGTGTCTACAGCGTCAGGAGTGTCTACAGAGTCAGGGGTGTCTACAGAATCAGGAGTGTCTACAGAGTCAGGAGTGTCTACAACGTCAGGAGTGTCTACAGAATCAGGAGTGTCTACAGCGTCAGGAGTGTCTACAGAGTCAGGAGTGTCTACAGCGCCAGGAGTGTCTACAGCGTCAGGAGTGTCTACAGAGTCAGGAGTGTCTACGGCGTCAGGAGTGTCTACGGCGTCAGGAGTGTCTACGGCGTCAGGAGTGTCTACAGCGCCAGGAGTGTCTACAGCGTCAGGAGTGTCTACAGAGTCAGGGGTGTCTACAGAATCAGGAGTGTCTACAGAGTCAGGAGTGTCTACAACGTCAGGAGTGTCTACAGAATCAGGAGTGTCTACAGCGTCAGGAGTGTCTACAGAGTCAGGAGTGTCTACAGCGTCAGGAGTGTCTACAGAATCAGGAGTGTCTACAGAATCAGGAGTGTCTACAGAATCAGGAGTGTCTACGGCGTCAGGAGTGTCTACAGCGTCAGGAGTGTCTACAGCGTCAGGAGTGTCTACAGAGTCAGGAGTGTCTACGGCGTCAGGAGTGTCTACGGCGTCAGGAGTGTCTACGGCGTCAGGAGTGTCTACGGCGTCAGGAGTGTCTACAGCGTCAGGAGTGTCTACAGCGTCAGGAGTGTCTACGGCGTCAGGAGTGTCTACGGCGTCAGGAGTGTCTACGGCGTCAGGAGTGTCTACGGCGTCAGGAGTGTCTACGGCGTCAGGAGTGTCTACGGCGTCAGGAGTGTCTACGGCGTCAGGAGTGTCTACAGCGTCAGGAGTGTCTACAGCGTCAGGAGTGTCTACAGAGTCAGGAGTGTCTACGGCGTCAGGAGTGTCTACGGCGTCAGGAGTGTCTACGGCGTCAGGAGTGTCTACGGCGTCAGGAGTGTCTACAGCGTCAGGAGTGTCTACAGCGTCAGGAGTGTCTACGGCGTCAGGAGTGTCTACGGCGTCAGGAGTGTCTACGGCGTCAGGAGTGTCTACGGCGTCAGGAGTGTCTACGGCGTCAGGAGTGTCTACGGCGTCAGGAGTGTCTACGGCGTCAGGAGTGTCTACAGCGTCAGGAGTGTCTACAGAGTCAGGAGTGTCTACGGCGTCAGGAGTGTCTACAGCGTCAGGAGTGTCTACAGAATCAGGAGTGTCTACAGAATCAGGAGTGTCTACAGAATCAGGAGTGTCTACAGCGTCAGGAGTGTCTACAGAGTCAGGAGTGTCTACAGCGTCAGGAGTGTCTACAGAATCAGGAGTGTCTACAGAATCAGGAGTGTCTACAGAATCAGGAGTGTCTACAGCGTCAGGAGTGTCTACAGCGTCAGGAGTGTCTACGGCGTCAGGAGTGTCTACGGCGTCAGGAGTGTCTACGGCGTCAGGAGTGTCTACGGCGTCAGGAGTGTCTACAGCGTCAGGAGTGTCTACGGCGTCAGGAGTGTCTACGGCGTCAGGAGTGTCTACGGCGTCAGGAGTGTCTACAGCGTCAGGAGTGTCTACGGCGTCAGGAGTGTCTACGGCGTCAGGAGTGTCTACGGCGTCAGGAGTGTCTACGGCGTCAGGAGTGTCTACGGCGTCAGGAGTGTCTACAGCGTCAGGAGTGTCTACGGCGTCAGGAGTGTCTACGGCGTCAGGAGTGTCTACGGCGTCAGGAGTGTCTACAGCGTCAGGAGTGTCTACGGCGTCAGGAGTGTCTACGGCGTCAGGAGTGTCTACGGCGTCAGGAGTGTCTACGGCGTCAGGAGTGTCTACGGCGTCAGGAGTGTCTACAGCGTCAGGAGTGTCTACAGCGTCAGGAGTGTCTACAGCGTCAGGAGTGTCTACGGCGTCAGGAGTGTCTACGGCGTCAGGAGTGTCTACGGCGTCAGGAGTGTCTACGGCGTCAGGAGTGTCTACGGAGTCAGGAGTGTCTACAGAATCAGGAGTGTCTACAGCATCAGGAGTGTCTACAGCGTCAGGAGTGTCTACAGCGTCACACGTGTACCTGCATGCTCTGCAACACGTTGAGGAAATCGTTCATGCCTGTGAGATGCCGCACATCCTGAAAGACGGCCACCAGGAGAGTGGGGAATATGGCGATGGAACGTGTCAGCAATACCCGAGCAAAGCGAGACCAGCGCAGGTTCAGGAAACCCTGCGAGAAAAAACAGCTCGTACAGATGCACATTCCCAAATGCAACGTCATTAGATGAACAAATAAAGAGTACATCTATAGATGAACATACCTCCATCACAAACTGACCAGAGTAGGTTCCCGTCATAGTTGAACTCTGTCCAGCCGCAAGGATCCCAATCGCCCAAATATAGAGCGCAGCGGGGCCAAAAAAACAGCCCAAAACCACACCCTTCAATCACAGGAAGACAAAATAAGGACATTCATAAGCACACAAAACTCACATGAACCACGTCAGTATTGGACTGAATATAAAATATTGGACTGAATATAAAATTATTTTAATTAAAGTGGAACACACTACAGGCAAAAACTATTTTTTTCATGCACTGATTAATTTTTCATTTTTCACTTTTTCATTTAAGTGAAATCTACAGACGAAGTGCAATAAATGAAGTGCAATAAAATAAACAATTCTTAAAGGCTCCTACAGACTTGTTTGAGTAAGAAATCTCCACTTCAGCAGCTTTACACACAACAAAACTTTTATTCATATCTATATTCTGAAGGTTTGTTCAGATATCATTCACCTGATTTATGCAGCATTTTACTCCTAAACAGTGTGAGTAAATGTATTTGGTGAAAAAAAAAAGTGAACATCTGTTTGTTTTCAGTCTATTGACAGTATTTTCTGATTGTTATCAAAAGTGTCCTCTGTAAAAACCTTTAACTATAATCAACAAAATCAAACAAGAATTATGAACCTGCTTTATCCAATGATCAGATTTCTGTTCTGGGAATGTATGCAAATTAGTGCATATTTCATAAAACTTATGCCATAATGTCTGTAATTATTAATGTAAATCAATCAAATGTGGAAAGTATGGTGATATCTATTAGTTTAATTGTTTTCTATTAAGCTCGAGTTATTGAACATGAACTTTTGACCCACAGGTGGCACCATCACCAAACTCATACTCAGCTCATATCAAGTTATGAATATGCTGATCCTCAGGGTCTGTTCACCGTCTGATGCAGCACACGAGAAGGGCAAGGTTATCAGATTGTGTAGTTGTGATTGTTTTATTTGTGATAATGTAATGAAACATGACAAATTGTGCATCATTTTTGGCTCATGCAAAAACAAGAGAGAACCAACCAAATATTAATGAACTGAATATGTTGTTGTCAATGTGTGCTTTTTTTCTCGTAAAATAGTCAAATAAAACTTCTGGCTGTAGTTTGCCTTTTTTACTAAAATTTTTGTCAGATAAATACCTTAACCAAGATTAGGGTTTTGTTCTTCGCTCATACTGAACATGTTTAATAAATATGAAATATTTTCCTCATATTTTGATGGTTTAATCAAACTTGTAGGGTAATTAAAAACAAATCTTTCCTCCAGATATAACTTTTGGACACTACTATATCCATTGTGAAATTATTCCAACGATTGTTCCTGTCATACCCCTTTGTAGATGTCGACTTCCAGTGTCTCGTTGTTGGCTGGGAAGAGATCGCTGTGAGGACTTCCAGACGCATTACACTGCTGGCCCTGAAGGGAACATGTCAACCAAGAGCTCAGATGAACCGCACTCAAACATACCGATATAAGAGTCTTTAACGGGAGGCAGATATAAGTCCTCACCACTTCCATGTTTGTCTTGCCATAAAAGGCCTCAGCAAAGACGGCCACCACAAAAACATTGATGAGGAAGGAGACGAAGAGCGCGATGGTGGACTCGATGAAGTAGTACTTGTTGGCCTCCTTCACCTCCTTCTTGTTGCCTCGATTGATGTCTCGAGACTGAAGCAAAGATACACCAATCAGCCAAATATGTCAGATTAAACATCAGATGGATTCAGCGCAGGTGTAAAACCACACTTTTCTGCTTACTTTTCCGGAAATTTCGCTATGGCAAGCTGTTTCAAACTCTCGAAACGAACTCCAAATTAACTTCATTTTGGCCTGATTTTGTTAGAAATTATGTCACAGCAGTTCTTCACTTTTGCTTGAAGTATATTGGTGCCTTTAATGCCAAATTTATGCAGAAATACAGAAAATGCTGTTTGAAAACTCTGAGATGGAGTTTAGCTTGTCAGGCCACAGGACATCTGCTAACTCTGCACTGACTCTTGTCTGTCTGTCTGCTAACAGCACAATGTTTTATAAACTATGCCTTCAAACCAATATATGTGAGCTGATCAGATCTGGTGCTGTTAGGTTTGTGGTTGGGTCTAACTCTAACTCTAACTCTAACTCTAACTCTAACCCTAACTCTAACCAGGTCTGGAGCAGTTCACTGACCTTAACGAGAGCAGAATGCAGATAGATGTTGTGAGGCATTATTACGGCTCCAACGATCCCGACGGCTTGCTCGAGCTGCACGGGTCCACAGCCGCTGCAATACGGCACAAACATGCCCTTCAGAACCTCCGCCTGGTTTGGAGCCACACGCACATACTGCAAACACACACACACACACACATGCTCAAACACTGCAGAGACGCGTCTACCTCACAGAGCCAGTCTACAGAGAACGAGCTTTACTGAACCTCGTAGCCGAAGCTGATAGCCATGATGGTGATGAGGAACCCAAAGAAAGCCTCCAGCTTCCTCAGACCTGACCAAAACAAACCAGATACGCTCATCAGATCGAGATACGAGTCGCTCTCTTCACTCTAACTCTCTTCAGTGCTGACCTACCGTACTTGTCCAGAAACAGGAACACAAACGTGTCGATGATGGTGATCAGCACTCCAGCCCACAGAGGAATCCTGCAGAAGAACAAACACAAGCTTCCTCAAGATCAACTCTAATCAACTCAAACAGCAAACATTAAAACCCTCTAACAAAAATGTAATTCAGTTAAGAGCTCTTTATTTATCAGATTTACAACTTCAATTGTTTTCAGAGGAAAAACTGGGTTTGTTGAAAAATATATCAAAATGTCCACATTGATGACGCAACCAAATTGTTTCTCTCTTTATGATAGTGATAGACATGAAATTAAGAGAGTGTTGCTGAACAATAATATCAGCTATATATATATATATCTGATATGCCATTATATCTAGAAAACACTGTGCTTCCACTTAGAAACAGTAATAGATCTCATCTCTGCATGTGGAAGATTAACATGAGCTTTAAATGAATGTTTCGTCCCACTGAACTGATGCCACAAATGTTTGAGTAATTGTTTACCGCAGTTAGGGCTGGGCTTATATATCGCATGACATTGTTAGGCGCATCTCGTCAGTAAAGCCGGTTCCTTGATTAGTAGTAAATCGCCATCACCTGCTTTCAGATGGAGCGGCATTCACTACACAGAGCCGAAGTTCACTGACAAGCTGAGCCATATCGCATTAATATTGCGGACGCATCGCCTGTGATAATTAATGCGATATGTCTCAGCTTGTCAGTGAACTACGTCTCTGTGTAGTGAATGCCGCTCCATCTGAAAGCAGGTGATGGCGATTTACTACTAATCAAGGAACCGGCTTTACTGACGAGATGCGCCTAACAATGTCATGCGATATATAAGCCCAGCCCTACAGACTGATCTCCTACAGGCTGATCTCCTACAGCAGGGGTCTTCAACTAAAATTGCTTGAGGTCCAGTAAATGAACCCTCCTCACCAGCCGAGGTCCGGACAATTATATACCTAAAAATATGAATTGATGGGTTTTTACCAGACTACAGAAATGAGTGTAGATAACATTTTTTTTTTATTATTGAACAAAATATAATGTTATGGATAAACATAGGCTATGTCTTTTCATATGTATAAGCAGCCATAAGTAATCCTTCACAAAACTGATCTAATTTTAATGCTGTTCTGTTATGTCCTTTAAGTTGATTTGGTAAAATATCTGAATTCAACCAGTAACAATGTCTGACAAAAATATGATAAAGGAAACTGTGCAAAATGCCTTCATCTCTAAATTTGCACTAAACATGCATTAATTTCAACATTAAAAGGAAACTTAAAAGGAATACTAAAGTGCTTTTTTCGGCTGAACTGAGATTAACAATCACAATCAACGCAAACCTCCTTGTAGTCTCTAACGTTACTTAACTAAATGTATCTAATGTTGATAATCAGCAATATCATTCAGAAACACATGCAAAAAATAGTGCCACCAGTGTTGGGCTTTGAGCTCATTTATTTTCTGCGCCCTTACCTCGGACTGCTGAGGATAAGTTTCTTCTAAGTGTCTATGTTTAGCTTCGTAATGACATTTAATGTTTCCACTTTGAACAACCGCGACAGACTCGGAGCAAATGAGACACACGGGCCTTGTAACAGTTACAGCTCGATGCAGGAAGAATAAATGCGTATTTTTTCACCAATTATCTTGGAAAACTCGGTTTTCAGCGTCAACTTTACTAATTTTAGAAAATGCCATTGTTTTTCACTCACTGAAAGTTTTATCTCTCTGCGTTTTTCACTCACTGAAAGTTTCATCTGTCTGCGCGCTCTCTGCTCTCTTCATTGCACGCATGACTGCGCGTCTGAACCATAGGGTCCGAACGCAACAGAGCATAGTAACTGTAGTAGTAACCAACCATAGCAACCCGTTGCGCTGTTGGACCCAAACGGCTCTACTGAGCTGACTTTGATGTGCCTGATATAAATGTGTTTTTATTAGAAAATAGCGGCATTTATTTATTTCATTATGTCAAAAGGCTGTGACCCCTGTCCTACAGACTGATCTCCTACAGACTGATCTCCTACACACTGATCTCCTACACGCTGACCTCCTACAGACTGATCTCCTACACACTGATCTCCTACACGCTGACCTCCTACAGGCTGATCTCCTACACACTGATCTCCTACACGCTGATCTCCTACACACTGACCTCCTACACGCTGATCTCCTACACACTGATCTCCTACACGCTGATCTCCTACACACTGATCTCCTACAGACTGATCTCCTACACACTGATCTCCTACAGACGGATCTCCTACACGCTGATCTCCTACACGCTGATCTCCTACAGACTGATCTCCTACAGACTGATCTCCTACACACTGATCTCCTACAGACTGATCTCCTACACACTGATCTCCTACAGACTGATCTCCTACACGCTGATCTCCTACACGCTGATCTCCTACAGACTGATCTCCTACAGACTGATCTCCTACACGCTGATCTCCTACAGACTGATCTCCTACACGCTGATCTCCTACACGCTGATCTCCTACACACTGATCTCCTACACACTGATCTCCTACACGCTGATCTCCTACACACTGATCTCCTACACGCTGATCTCCTACAGACTGATCTCCTACAGACTGATCTCCTACAGACTGATCTCCTACAGACTGATCTCCTACACGCTGATCTCCTACACGCTGATCTCCTACACACTGATCTCCTACACGCTGATCTCCTACACACTGATCTCCTACACGCTGATCTCCTACAGACTGATCTCCTACAGACTGATCTCCTACAGACTGATCTCCTACAGACTGATCTCCTACACGCTGATCTCCTACACACTGATCTCCTACACGCTGATCTCCTACAGACTGATCTCCTACAGACTGATCTCCTACAGACTGATCTCCTACAGACTGATCTCCTACACGCTGATCTCCTACACGCTGATCTCCTACACACTGATCTCCTACACACTGATCTCCTACACACTGATCTCCTACACACTGATCTCCTACCCACTGACCTCCTACACGCTGATCTCCTACAGACTGATCTCCTACAGACTGATCTCCTACAGACTGATCTCCTACAGACTGATCTCCTACACACTGATCTCCTACACGCTGATCTCCTACACACTGATCTCCTACACACTGATCTCCTACACGCTGATCTCCTACACGCTGATCTCCTACACACTGATCTCCTACACGCTGATCTCCTACAGACTGATCTCCTACAGACTGATCTCCTACAGACTGATCTCCTACACACTGATCTCCTACACGCTGATCTCCTACACACTGATCTCCTACACACTGATCTCCTACACGCTGATCTCCTACAGACTGATCTCCTACAGACTGATCTCCTACAGACTGATCTCCTACAGACTGATCTCCTACACGCTGATCTCCTACACGCTGATCTCCTACACGCTGATCTCCTACACACTGATCTCCTACAGACTGATCTCCTACACGCTGATCTCCTACAGACTGATCTCCTACAGACTGATCTCCTACACGCTGATCTCCTACAGACTGATCTCCTACACGCTGATCTCCTACACGCTGATCTCCTACACACTGATCTCCTACAGACTGATCTCCTACAGACTGATCTCCTACACGCTGATCTCCTACACACTGATCTCCTAGATCTCCTACACGCTGATCTCCTACAGACTGATCTCCTACAGACTGATCTCCTACAGACTGATCTCCTACAGACTGATCTCCTACACGCTGATCTCCTACACACTGATCTCCTAGATCTCCTACACGCTGATCTCCTACACACTGATCTCCTACAGACTGATCTCCTACAGACTGATCTCCTACAGACTGATCTCCTACACGCTGATCTCCTACACACTGATCTCCTAGATCTCCTACACGCTGATCTCCTACAGACTGATCTCCTACACGCTGATCTCCTACACGCTGATCTCCTACACACTGATCTCCTACAGACTGATCTCCTACAGACTGATCTCCTACACACTGATCTCCTAGATCTCCTACACGCTGATCTCCTACACACTGATCTCCTACAGACTGATCTCCTACAGACTGATCTCCTACAGACTGATCTCCTACACGCTGATCTCCTACACACTGATCTCCTAGATCTCCTACACGCTGATCTCCTACAGACTGATCTCCTACACGCTGATCTCCTACACGCTGATCTCCTACACACTGATCTCCTACAGACTGATCTCCTACAGACTGATCTCCTACAGGCTGATCTCCTACACACTGATCTCCTACACGCTGATCTCCTAGATCTCCTACACGCTGATCTCCTACAGACTGATCTCCTACACGCTGATCTCCTACACGCTGATCTCCTACACACTGATCTCCTACAGACTGATCTCCTACAGACTGATCTCCTACAGGCTGATCTCCTACACACTGATCTCCTACAGACTGATCTCCTACACGCTGATCTCCTACAGACTGATCTCCTACAGACTGATCTCCTACACGCTGATCTCCTACACACTGATCTCCTACAGACTGATCTCCTACACACTGATCTCCTACAGACTGATCTCCTACACGCTGATCTCCTACAGACTGATCTCCTACACGCTGATCTCCTACACGCTGATCTCCTACACACTGATCTCCTACACACTGATCTCCTACAGACTGATCTCCTACACACTGATCTCCTACAGACTGATCTCCTACACACTGATCTCCTACAGACTGATCTCCTACACGCTGATCTCCTACAGACTGATCTCCTACAGACTGATCTCCTACACGCTGATCTCCTACAGACTGATCTCCTACACGCTGATCTCCTACACGCTGATCTCCTACACGCTGATCTCCTACAGACTGATCTCCTACAGACTGATCTCCTACAGACTGATCTCCTACAGACTGATCTCCTACACGCTGATCTCCTACAGACTGATCTCCTACACGCTGATCTCCTACACGCTGATCTCCTACACACTGATCTCCTACACACTGATCTCCTACAGACTGATCTCCTACACACTGATCTCCTACAGACTGATCTCCTACACACTGATCTCCTACAGACTGATCTCCTACACGCTGATCTCCTACAGACTGATCTCCTACAGACTGATCTCCTACACGCTGATCTCCTACAGACTGATCTCCTACACGCTGATCTCCTACACGCTGATCTCCTACAGACTGATCTCCTACACACTGATCTCCTACAGACTGATCTCCTACACGCTGATCTCCTACAGACTGATCTCCTACAGACTGATCTCCTACACGCTGATCTCCTACAGACTGATCTCCTACACGCTGATCTCCTACACGCTGATCTCCTACACACTGATCTCCTACACACTGATCTCCTACAGACTGATCTCCTACAGACTGATCTCCTACAGACTGATCTCCTACACGCTGATCTCCTACAGACTGATCTCCTACACGCTGATCTCCTACACGCTGATCTCCTACACACTGATCTCCTACACACTGATCTCCTACACACTGATCTCCTACACACTGATCTCCTACACACTGATCTCCTACAGACTGATCTCCTACAGACTGATCTCCTACAGACTGATCTCCTACACGCTGATCTCCTACAGACTGATCTCCTACACGCTGATCTCCTACACGCTGATCTCCTACACGCTGATCTCCTACACACTGATCTCCTACAGACTGATCTCCTACAGACTGATCTCCTACAGACTGATCTCCTACAGACTGATCTCCTACAGGCTGATCTCCTACACGCTGATCTCCTACACGCTGATCTCCTACACACTGATCTCCTACACACTGATCTCCTACAGACTGATCTCCTACACACTGATCTCCTACAGACTGATCTCCTACACACTGATCTCCTACAGACTGATCTCCTACACGCTGATCTCCTACAGACTGATCTCCTACAGACTGATCTCCTACACGCTGATCTCCTACAGACTGATCTCCTACACGCTGATCTCCTACACGCTGATCTCCTACAGACTGATCTCCTACACACTGATCTCCTACAGACTGATCTCCTACACGCTGATCTCCTACAGACTGATCTCCTACAGACTGATCTCCTACACGCTGATCTCCTACAGACTGATCTCCTACACGCTGATCTCCTACACGCTGATCTCCTACACACTGATCTCCTACACACTGATCTCCTACAGACTGATCTCCTACAGACTGATCTCCTACAGACTGATCTCCTACAGACTGATCTCCTACACGCTGATCTCCTACAGACTGATCTCCTACACGCTGATCTCCTACACGCTGATCTCCTACACACTGATCTCCTACACACTGATCTCCTACAGACTGATCTCCTACACACTGATCTCCTACAGACTGATCTCCTACAGACTGATCTCCTACAGACTGATCTCCTACACGCTGATCTCCTACAGACTGATCTCCTACACGCTGATCTCCTACACGCTGATCTCCTACACACTGATCTCCTACACACTGATCACCTACAGGCTGATCTCCTACACGCTGATCTCCTACACGCTGATCTCCTACACGCTGATCTCCTACAGACTGATCTCCTACAGACTGATCTCCTACACGCTGACCTCCTACAGACTGATCTCCTACAGACTGATCTCCTACACGCTGACCTCCTACAGACTGACCTCCTACACACTGACCTCCTACACACTGATCTCCTACAGACTGATCTCCTACAGACTGATCTCCTACAGACTGACCTCCTACAGACTGATCTCCTACAGGCTGATCTCCTACACGCTGATCTCCTACAGACTGACCTCCTACACACTGATCTCCTACACACTGATCACCTACAGACTGACCTCCTACACACTGATCTCCTACACGCTGATCACCTACAGGCTGATCTCCTACAGACTGATCTCCTACAGACTGATCTCCTACAGGCTGATCTCCTACACGCTGATCTCCTACAGACTGACCTCCTACACACTGATCTCCTACACACTGATCACCTACAGGCTGATCTCCTACAGACTGATCTCCTACAGACTGATCTCCTACAGACTGATCTCCTACACGCTGACCTCCTACAGGCTGATCTCCTACAGACTGATCTCCTACAGACTGATCTCCTACAGGCTGATCTCCTACACGCTGATCTCCTACACGCTGACCTCCTACAGGCTGATCTCCTACAGACTGATCTCCTACAGACTGATCTCCTACAGGCTGATCTCCTACACACTGATCTCCTACACACTGACCTCCTACAGGCTGACCTCCTACAGGCTGATCTCCTACAGACTGACCTCCTACACACTGATCTCCTACACGCTGATCACCTACAGGCTGATCTCCTACAGACTGATCTCCTACAGACTGATCTCCTACAGGCTGATCTCCTACACGCTGATCTCCTACACGCTGACCTCCTACAGGCTGATCTCCTACAGACTGATCTCCTACAGACTGATCTCCTACAGGCTGATCTCCTACACACTGATCTCCTACACACTGACCTCCTACAGGCTGATCTCCTACACGCTGATCTCCTACAGACTGACCTCCTACACACTGATCTCCTACACGCTGATCACCTACAGGCTGATCTCCTACAGACTGATCTCCTACAGACTGATCTCCTACAGGCTGATCTCCTACACGCTGATCTCCTACAGACTGACCTCCTACACACTGATCTCCTACACACTGATCACCTACAGGCTGATCTCCTACAGACTGATCTCCTACAGACTGATCTCCTACAGGCTGATCTCCTACACGCTGACCTCCTACAGGCTGATCTCCTACAGACTGATCTCCTACAGACTGATCTCCTACAGGCTGATCTCCTACACGCTGATCTCCTACACGCTGACCTCCTACAGGCTGATCTCCTACAGACTGATCTCCTACAGACTGATCTCCTACAGGCTGATCTCCTACACACTGATCTCCTACACACTGACCTCCTACAGGCTGATCTCCTACAGACTGATCTCCTACAGACTGATCTCCTACAGACTGATCTCCTACACGCTGATCACCTACAGGCTGATCTCCTACAGACTGATCTCCTACAGACTGATCTCCTACAGGCTGATCTCCTACACGCTGATCTCCTACACGCTGATCTCCTACACGCTGATCTCCTACAGACTGATCTCCTACAGACTGATCTCCTACAGGCTGATCTCCTACACGCTGATCTCCTACACACTGATCTCCTACACGCTGATCTCCTACAGACTGATCTCCTACAGACTGATCTCCTACACGCTGACCTCCTACAGACTGACCTCCTACACACTGATCTCCTACACGCTGATCTCCTACACGCTGATCTCCTACAGACTGATCTCCTACAGACTGATCTCCTACAGGCTGATCTCCTACACGCTGATCTCCTACACACTGATCTCCTACAGGCTGATCTCCTACAGACTGACCTCCTACAGACTGATCTCCTACAGGCTGATCTCCTACAGACTGATCTCCTACAGGCTGATCTCCTACAGACTGATCTCCTACAGGCTGATCTCCTACACGCTGACCTCCTACAGGCTGATCTCCTACAGACTGATCTCCTACAGACTGATCTCCTACAGGCTGATCTCCTACAGACTGATCTCCTACAGACTGATCTCCTACAGGCTGATCTCCTACACGCTGATCTCCTACACGCTGACCTCCTACAGGCTGATCTCCTACAGACTGATCTCCTACAGACTGATCTCCTACAGGCTGATCTCCTACACACTGATCTCCTACACGCTGACCTCCTACAGGCTGATCTCCTACAGACTGATCTCCTACAGACTGATCTCCTACAGACTGATCTCCTACACACTGATCACCTACAGGCTGATCTCCTACAGACTGATCTCCTACAGGCTGATCTCCTACAGGCTGATCTCCTACACGCTGACCTCCTACAGACTGACCTCCTACACACTGATCTCCTACACGCTGATCTCCTACAGACTGATCTCCTACAGACTGATCTCCTACAGGCTGATCTCCTACACGCTGATCTCCTACACACTGATCTCCTACAGGCTGATCTCCTACAGACTGACCTCCTACAGACTGATCTCCTACAGGCTGATCTCCTACAGACTGATCTCCTACAGGCTGATCTCCTACAGACTGATCTCCTACAGACTGATCTCCTACAGACTGATCTCCTACAGGCTGATCTCCTACACGCTGACCTCCTACAGACTGACCTCCTACACGCTGATCTCCTACACGCTGATCTCCTACAGACTGATCTCCTACAGACTGATCTCCTACACGCTGATCTCCTACACGCTGATCTCCTACACACTGATCTCCTACAGGCTGATCTCCTACAGACTGACCTCCTACAGACTGATCTCCTACAGGCTGATCTCCTACAGACTGATCTCCTACAGGCTGATCTCCTACAGACTGATCTCCTACAGGCTGATCTCCTACACGCTGACCTCCTACAGGCTGATCTCCTACAGACTGATCTCCTACAGACTGATCTCCTACAGGCTGATCTCCTACAGACTGATCTCCTACAGACTGATCTCCTACAGGCTGATCTCCTACACGCTGATCTCCTACACGCTGACCTCCTACAGGCTGATCTCCTACAGACTGATCTCCTACAGACTGATCTCCTACAGGCTGATCTCCTACACACTGATCTCCTACACACTGACCTCCTACAGGCTGATCTCCTACAGACTGATCTCCTACAGACTGATCTCCTACAGACTGATCTCCTACACACTGATCACCTACAGGCTGATCTCCTACAGACTGATCTCCTACAGACTGATCTCCTACAGGCTGATCTCCTACACGCTGACCTCCTACAGACTGACCTCCTACACACTGATCTCCTACACGCTGATCTCCTACAGACTGATCTCCTACAGACTGATCTCCTACAGGCTGATCTCCTACACGCTGATCTCCTACACACTGATCTCCTACAGGCTGATCTCCTACAGACTGACCTCCTACACACTGATCTCCTACAGACTGATCTCCTACACGCTGATCTCCTACACACTGATCTCCTACAGGCTGATCTCCTACAGACTGACCTCCTACACACTGATCTCCTACAGACTGATCTCCTACACACTGACCTCCTACACACTGACCTCCTACAGACTGATCTCCTACAGACTGATCTCCTACACGCTGATCTCCTACACACTGATCTCCTACAGGCTGATCTCCTACAGACTGACCTCCTACACGCTGATCTCCTACACGCTGATCTCCTACACGCTGATCTCCTACAGACTGATCTCCTACAGACTGATCTCCTACACGCTGACCTCCTACAGACTGACCTCCTACACACTGACCTCCTACACACTGATCTCCTACACGCTGATCTCCTACAGGCTGATCTCCTACACGCTGACCTCCTACACACTGATCTCCTACAGACTGATCTCCTACAGACTGATCTCCTACACGCTGATCTCCTACAGACTGATCTCCTACACGCTGATCTCCTACACGCTGATCTCCTACACACTGATCTCCTACACACTGATCTCCTACAGGCTGATCTCCTACAGACTGACCTCCTACACACTGATCTCCTACACACTGATCTCCTACAGGCTGATCTCCTACAGACTGACCTCCTACACACTGATCTCCTACACACTGATCTCCTACAGACTGATCTCCTACACACTGATCTCCTACAGACTGATCTCCTACACGCTGATCTCCTACAGGCTGATCTCCTACACACTGACCTCCTACACACTGATCTCCTACAGACTGATCTCCTACACGCTGATCTCCTACAGACTGATCTCCTACACGCTGATCTCCTACACGCTGATCTCCTACACGCTGATCTCCTACACGCTGATCTCCTACACGCTGATCTCCTACACGCTGATCTCCTACAGGCTGATCTCCTACAGACTGACCTCCTACACACTGATCTCCTACACACTGATCTCCTACAGACTGATCTCCTACACGCTGACCTCCTACACGCTGACCTCCTACACGCTGATCTCCTACACGCTGATCTCCTACAGGCTGATCTCCTACAGGCTGATCTCCTACAGACTGACCTCCTACACACTGACCTCCTACACACTGATCTCCTACAGACTGATCTCCTACACGCTGATCTCCTACACGCTGATCTCCTACACGCTGATCTCCTACAGACTGATCTCCTACAGACTGATCTCCTACACACTGACCTCCTACACACTGATCTCCTACAGACTGATCTCCTACACGCTGATCTCCTACCCACTGACCTCCTACACACTGACCTCCTACACACTGATCTCCTACAGACTGATCTCCTACACGCTGATCTCCTACAGACTGATCTCCTACAGACTGATCTCCTACACGCTGATCTCCTACACGCTGATCTCCTACACGCTGATCTCCTACAGACTGATCTCCTACAGACTGACCTCCTACACACTGACCTCCTACACACTGACCTCCTACACACTGACCTCCTACAGACTGACCTCCTACACGCTGATCTCCTACACGCTGATCTCCTACAGACTGATCTCCTACAGACTGATCTCCTACACGCTGATCTCCTACACGCTGATCTCCTACAGGCTGACCTCCTACAGACTGACCTCCTACACGCTGATCTCCTACAGACTGATCTCCTACAGACTGATCTCCTACAGACTGACCTCCTACAGACTGACCTCCTACACACTGATCTCCTACAGACTGATCTCCTACAGGCTGATCTCCTACAGGCTGATCTCCTACAGGCTGATCTCCTACAGGCTGATCTCCTACAGACTGACCTCCTACACACTGATCTCCTACACACTGATCTCCTACACACTGATCTCCTACAGACTGATCTCCTACAGACTGATCTCCTACAGACTGATCTCCTACACACTGACCTCCTACACACTGACCTCCTACACACTGACCTCCTACACACTGATCTCCTACAGACTGATCTCCTACAGACTGATCTCCTACACACTGACCTCCTACACGCTGACCTCCTACACGCTGACCTCCTACACGCTGATCTCCTACACGCTGATCTCCTACACGCTGATCTCCTACACGCTGATCTCCTACACGCTGACCTCCTACACACTGATCTCCTACCCACTGACCTCCTACACACTGATCTCCTACACGCTGATCTCCTACACGCTGATCTCCTACACGCTGACCTCCTACACACTGACCTCCTACACACTGACCTCCTACACACTGATCTCCTACACACTGACCTCCTACACACTGATCTCCTACACGCTGATCTCCTACACACTGATCTCCTACACGCTGACCTCCTACACACTGACCTCCTACACACTGACCTCCTACACACTGATCTCCTACACACTGACCTCCTACACACTGATCTCCTACACACTGATCTCCTAGATCTCCTACACACTGATCTCCTACACGCTGATCTCCTACACGCTGACCTCCTACACGCTGACCTCCTACACGCTGATCTCCTAGATCTCCTACACGCTGATCTCCTACACGCTGATCTCCTACACGCTGATCTCCTACACGCTGATCTCCTACAGGCTGATCTCCTACACGCTGATCTCCTAGATCTCCTACACACTGATCTCCTACACACTGATCTCCTACACACTGACCTCCTACACACTGACCTCCTACACACTGATCTCCTACACACTGATCTCCTACACACTGACCTCCTACACACTGACCTCCTACACACTGACCTCCTACACACTGACCTCCTACACACTGATCTCCTACACACTGACCTCCTACACACTGATCTCCTACACACTGATCTCCTAGATCTCCTACACACTGATCTCCTACACGCTGATCTCCTACACGCTGACCTCCTACACGCTGATCTCCTACACGCTGATCTCCTACACGCTGATCTCCTACACGCTGATCTCCTACACGCTGACCTCCTACACACTGACCTCCTACACACTGATCTCCTAGATCTCCTACACACTGATCTCCTACACACTGATCTCCTACACACTGATCTCCTACACGCTGACCTCCTACACGCTGATCTCCTACACGCTGATCTCCTACACGCTGATCTCCTACACGCTGATCTCCTACACGCTGACCTCCTACACGCTGACCTCCTACACGCTGACCTCCTACACACTGATCTCCTACACACTGACCTCCTACACACTGATCTCCTACACACTGATCTCCTAGATCTCCTACACGCTGATCTCCTACACGCTGATCTCCTACACGCTGATCTCCTACACGCTGATCTCCTACACGCTGACCTCCTACACACTGACCTCCTACACACTGACCTCCTACACACTGATCTCCTAGATCTCCTACACACTGATCTCCTACACGCTGATCTCCTACACGCTGATCTCCTACACGCTGATCTCCTACACGCTGATCTCCTACACGCTGATCTCCTACACGCTGATCTCCTACAGACTGATCTCCTACACACTGACCTCCTACACGCTGACCTCCTACACGCTGACCTCCTACACGCTGATCTCCTACAGGCTGATCTCCTACACGCTGATCTCCTACACGCTGATCTCCTACACGCTGATCTCCTACACGCTGACCTCCTACACGCTGACCTCCTACACACTGACCTCCTACACACTGACCTCCTACACACTGATCTCCTACACACTGACCTCCTACACACTGATCTCCTACACACTGATCTCCTAGATCTCCTACACACTGATCTCCTACACGCTGATCTCCTACACGCTGACCTCCTACACGCTGACCTCCTACACGCTGACCTCCTACACGCTGATCTCCTAGATCTCCTACACGCTGATCTCCTACACGCTGATCTCCTACACGCTGATCTCCTACACGCTGATCTCCTACAGGCTGATCTCCTACACGCTGATCTCCTAGATCTCCTACACACTGATCTCCTACACACTGATCTCCTACACACTGACCTCCTACACACTGACCTCCTACACACTGATCTCCTACACACTGATCTCCTACACACTGACCTCCTACACACTGACCTCCTACACACTGACCTCCTACACACTGACCTCCTACACACTGACCTCCTACACACTGATCTCCTACACACTGACCTCCTACACACTGATCTCCTAGATCTCCTACACGCTGATCTCCTACACGCTGATCTCCTACACGCTGATCTCCTACACGCTGATCTCCTACACGCTGATCTCCTACACGCTGATCTCCTACACACTGATCTCCTACACACTGACCTCCTACACACTGATCTCCTACACACTGACCTCCTACACACTGATCTCCTAGATCTCCTACACGCTGATCTCCTACACGCTGATCTCCTACACGCTGATCTCCTACACGCTGACCTCCTACACACTGACCTCCTACACACTGATCTCCTAGATCTCCTACACACTGATCTCCTACACACTGATCTCCTACACACTGATCTCCTACACACTGACCTCCTACACACTGATCTCCTACACACTGATCTCCTACACACTGACCTCCTACACACTGACCTCCTACACACTGACCTCCTACACACTGACCTCCTACACACTGACCTCCTACACGCTGATCTCCTACACGCTGATCTCCTACACGCTGATCTCCTACACACTGATCTCCTACACACTGATCTCCTACACACTGACCTCCTACACACTGACCTCCTACACACTGATCTCCTACACACTGATCTCCTACACACTGACCTCCTACACACTGACCTCCTACACACTGACCTCCTACACACTGACCTCCTACACACTGATCTCCTACACGCTGACCTCCTACACGCTGATCTCCTAGATCTCCTACACGCTGATCTCCTACACGCTGATCTCCTACACGCTGATCTCCTACACGCTGATCTCCTACACGCTGATCTCCTACAGGCTGATCTCCTACACGCTGATCTCCTAGATCTCCTACACACTGATCTCCTACACACTGATCTCCTACACACTGACCTCCTACACACTGACCTCCTACACACTGATCTCCTACACACTGATCTCCTACACACTGACCTCCTACACACTGACCTCCTACACACTGACCTCCTACACACTGACCTCCTACACACTGATCTCCTACACACTGATCTCCTACACACTGATCTCCTAGATCTCCTACACACTGATCTCCTACACACTGATCTCCTACACGCTGATCTCCTACACGCTGACCTCCTACACGCTGATCTCCTACACGCTGATCTCCTACACGCTGATCTCCTACACGCTGATCTCCTACACGCTGACCTCCTACACACTGACCTCCTACACACTGATCTCCTAGATCTCCTACACACTGATCTCCTACACACTGATCTCCTACACACTGATCTCCTACACACTGATCTCCTACACGCTGACCTCCTACACGCTGATCTCCTACACGCTGATCTCCTACACGCTGATCTCCTACACGCTGATCTCCTACACGCTGATCTCCTACACGCTGACCTCCTACACGCTGACCTCCTACACACTGACCTCCTACACACTGACCTTCTACACACTGATCTCCTACACACTGACCTCCTACACACTGATCTCCTACACACTGATCTCCTAGATCTCCTACACACTGATCTCCTACACGCTGATCTCCTACACGCTGATCTCCTACACGCTGACCTCCTACACACTGACCTCCTACACACTGATCTCCTAGATCTCCTACACACTGATCTCCTACACGCTGATCTCCTACACGCTGATCTCCTACACGCTGATCTCCTACACGCTGATCTCCTACACGCTGATCTCCTACACGCTGATCTCCTACACGCTGATCTCCTACACGCTGATCTCCTACACGCTGACCTCCTACACGCTGATCTCCTACACACTGATCTCCTACACGCTGATCTCCTACACGCTGACCTCCTACACGCTGATCTCCTACACGCTGATCTCCTACAGGCTGATCTCCTACAGGCTGATCTCCTACAGGCTGATCTCCTACAGGCTGATCTCCTACACGCTGATCTCCTACACGCTGATCTCCTACAGGCTGATCTCCTACACGCCTCCTACACACTGACCTCCTACACGCTGATCTCCTACAGGCTGACCTCCTACAGGCTGACCTCCTACACGCTGATCTCCTAGATCTCCTACACACTGATCTCCTACACGCTGATCTCCTACACGCTGATCTCCTACACGCTGATCTCCTACACGCTGATCTCCTAGATCTCCTACACACTGATCTCCTACACACTGATCTCCTACACACTGACCTCCTACACACTGATCTCCTACACACTGACCTCCTACACACTGACCTCCTACACACTGACCTCCTACACACTGACCTCCTACACACTGATCTCCTACACACTGACCTCCTACACGCTGACCTCCTAGATCTCCTACACACTGATCTCCTACACACTGATCTCCTACACACTGACCTCCTACACACTGACCTCCTACACACTGACCTCCTACACACTGATCTCCTACACGCTGACCTCCTACACGCTGACCTCCTACACGCTGATCTCCTAGATCTCCTACACACTGATCTCCTACACGCTGATCTCCTACAGACTGACCTCCTACACGCTGATCTCCTACACGCTGATCTCCTACAGGCTGATCTCCTACAGGCTGACCTCCTACACGCTGACCTCCTACACGCTGACCTCCTACACGCTGACCTCCTACACGCTGACCTCCTACACGCTGACCTCCTACACGCTGACCTCCTACACGCTGATCTCCTACACGCTGATCTCCTACATGCTGATCTCCTACACGCTGATCTCCTACACGCTGATCTCCTACCCACTGACCTCCTACACACTGATCTCCTACACGCTGATCTCCTACACGCTGATCTCCTACACGCTGATCTCCTACACACTGATCTCCTACCCACTGACCTCCTACACACTGATCTCCTACACGCTGACCTCCTACACGCTGACCTCCTACACGCTGACCTCCTACACGCTGACCTCCTACAGGCTGATCTCCTACACACTGATCTCCTACAGACTGATCTCCTACACACTGATCTCCTACAGACTGATCTCCTACAGACTGATCTCCTACACACTGATCTCCTACACACTGATCTCCTACACGCTGACCTCCTACCCACTGATCTCCTACACACTGATCTCCTACCCACTGACCTCCTACACACTGATCTCCTACACACTGATCTCCTACACACTGATCTCCTACCCACTGACCTCCTACCCACTGACCTCCTACACACTGATCTCCTACACACTGATCTCCTACACACTGATCTCCTACCCACTGACCTCCTACACACTGATCTCCTACACGCTGACCTCCTACACGCTGATCTCCTACAGACTGATCTCCTACACGCTGACCTCCTACACGCTGATCTCCTACACACTGATCTCCTACAGACTGATCTCCTACTAGGGTTGTGCCGATAGACGATAGTATCGTGTATCGACGATAGACAGAGATATCGCCGATGGCAGATGCCTTTGACGATATCAATACGATAATTGGCTCGTTTTCCTATTAATGTATTAAATCATTATTATTATTATGAAGCTAGTATAGTTACAATTATATTTGCCTTGCCTAAATTCATAACAATAACCACACTTGCGACATCACATAACCACACATGCGACGTCACCGACGCGCGCGTATGAGGACTCCTCAAAGAAAATATTTTTAAAACAGACTAAAAAAAACTACATCCCACAACGAAATTTAATTGCAAGGTGATCCATTCACAAATTGCCAAGAGTGCTTGTTTTAACAGACGCATCATTCTTATACAGAGCCAAGATGAAGACGCGGCATCGTTGTTCGTCAGTATTTTGTTTCCATAGCACATTAACAAAATATTTAATGACAGTAAAAACCCTAAAAACAGTACAATTACAGAATATTAATTATAATAATAATATCAATAAAATTATATAGGCCGCCTAGGCCTAATAAAGTTACACGAAGCATCTGAACTCTGCCTGTGAAAATCACAAGCAACTTCAAACTTGTTTAACAAGAAATATTCTTCTATTTTTTTCACTGTCAATAATGTAAGTCCACAAGAGAAATATTAAGCCAGTAAATTAAGATGCTGTAGCCTACCGTTATATATCCACCGTGTCTCTGAGAGAACGCGCCGTTAATGCAGTGAAAGCGCAGTCCGTTTCTGCTTTCACTTTCAGGGAATGAGCGCGTTTACATGCACGTTATTAACTCGATTATGCTGAATAAACTGACAATGCATGTGGTCATGTAAACGGATTAACCCATTTTCCTTTATCAGAGTCAAGTCATAAGTAAGTACCGATCGACTTTTAGATTTTTGCCTCTGATTTCTCCCGGCATTTAAAACCCGCGTTATTTGGGCTTATTGAAGTGCGGTGCGCATAAGTGAAGTGCATCCAGACAGAGGAGGACATATCGCAGACTCCGACTCTTTCTTGACCCAATAAATTAAAACGTGTTTTCATGATCTCGTGCAGAAGCAGCCTACAGTCAAAATGCTGCATCTGTAACGGCATGAGAGGATAGCCTAATGTGTGTCCGTAAATTTCCCGCTGACATGTTGAAATATACAAGAATGGTCAGATACAAGAATGATTAGGATCTTTTTTTTTTTTTACCTCACTATACCAGGAAATAACCTGATTTAGCCTATTAATAAACACTCCACCTTTGCTAGCAAAATAGAAAAAGATTCTCATTTAAAACGAAGTAATAAAACAAGCAAATTGATGAGTAAATAAGCAAGTTAATAATCAAATAAGTAAGCCCCGCCCCCCTCACGATAATATCGTGTATCGCCGATCTCACAGGCTGACGATAGGACGATATGAAAATGGAGCATATCGCGCAACCCTATCTCCTACAGACTGATCTCCTACACACTGATCTCCTACAGACTGATCTCCTACACACTGATCTCCTACACACTGATCACCTACACACTGATCTCCTACACACTGATCTCCTACACACTGATCTCCTACACACTGACCTCCTACACACTGATCTCCTACAGACTGATCTCCTACAGACTGATCTCCTACACACTGATCTCCTACAGACTGATCTCCTACACACTGATCTCCTACACACTGATCACCTACACACTGATCTCCTACACACTGATCTCCTACAGACTGATCTCCTACCCACTGACCTCCTACACACTGATCTCCTACACGCTGACCTCCTACACGCTGATCTCCTACAGACTGATCTCCTACACGCTGACCTCCTACACGCTGATCTCCTACACACTGATCTCCTACAGACTGATCTCCTACAGACTGATCTCCTACACACTGATCTCCTACAGACTGATCTCCTACACACTGATCTCCTACCCACTGACCTCCTACACACTGATCTCCTACACACTGATCTCCTACACACTGATCTCCTACACACTGATCTCCTACCCACTGACCTCCTACACACTGATCTCCTACACGCTGACCTCCTACACGCTGACCTCCTACACGCTGATCTCCTACACACTGATCTCCTACACACTGATCTCCTACACACTGATCTCCTACCCACTGATCTCCTGCACGCTGACCTCCTACACACTGATCTCCTACACGCTGATCTCCTACACACTGATCTCCTACAGACTGATCTCCTACACGCTGATCTCCTACACACTGATCTCCTACACGCTGACCTCCTACACGCTGATCTCCTACACACTGATCTCCTACACACACTTAGAAGAACAGTGTTTGATCATGATGACGTACCTGCCAACCGACAGCAGATTGAAGGCGATGGCGCACCCGATGACCTCCTGCATGTCCGAGCCGATGATGGCCAACTCTACCATCAGCCACAGGATGATCCGAGGCACCTGCACAGCACAGGACACACTTCAGCACAGGACACACTTCACAGGACACACTTCAGCACAGGACACACTTCAGCACAGGACACACTTCACAGGACACACTTCAGCACAGGACACACTTCACAGGACACACTTCAGCACAGGACACACTTCAGCACAGGACAC